>JBBBDQ010001031.1:7860000-7907500 GCA_037127315.1 Ascarosepion bandense | reverse complement strand
CGTGTCCATTCAGGCCATTGGGTATCATGGACTTTCACTTACCCCTGTTCCTTGTCACTCTTAATATTGTTCCTCTTAGTTTCTCTCCCAAACCTCGCTTCGCTATCCGTTCTTCTTTATGTGCCGTGTCCATTCAGGCCGTTGGGTATCATGGACTTTCACTTACCCCTGTTCCTTGTCACTCTTAATATTGTTCCTCTTAGTTTCTCTCCCAAACCTCGCTTCGCTATCCGTTCTTCTTTAAGTGCCGTGTCCATTCAGGCCGTTGGGTATCATGGATTTCACTTACCCCTGTTCCTTGTCACTCTTAATATTGTTCCTCTTAGTTTCTCTCCCAAACCTCGCTTCGCTATCCGTTCTTCTTTAAGTGCCGTGTCCATTCAGGCCGTTGGGTATCATGGACTTTCACTTACCCTGTTCCTTGTCACTCTTAATATTGTTCCTCTTAGTTTCTCTCCCAAACCTCGCTTCGCTATCCGTTCTTCTTTATGTGCCGTGTCCATTCAGGACGTTGGGTATCATGGACTTTCACTTACCCCTGTTCCTTGTCACTCTTAATATTGTTCCTCTTAGTTTCTCTCCCAAACCTCGCTTCGCTATCCGTTCTTCTTTATGTGCCGTGTCCATTCAGGCCGTTGGGTATCATGGATTTTCACTTACCCCTGTTCCTTGTCACTCTTAATATTGTTCCTCTTAGTTTTTCTCCCAAACCCTGCTCCCTCATCCATTATTCTCAATCCCTCAAATATATCTCACGCTGCTTTCCCCTGTCTCTTTTCCGTCCCTTGAGTATCAGATTCTCCAAACCCTCCTTCCTCATTACGTGTCTCAGGAACATCAGCTGTCTCCTCCTGGTGCTAAGTAAAAGGGTTTTTTTTTTCTCATTTGCATTCTTTACAACATCTTGTGTTGCTCAGGTGCTCAGTCCATCATATCCTCAGCATCCTTTTGCAGAAACACGTTTCGATCGCTTCCGGCCTTCATTTCTTCATCTATGAAGAAATCGTAGTTGTAGAATACTTTCGCGGCTTTAAAGTTAAGTTAAAGGGAGATAATTACATGAGTTCCACTACCATAGTTTTATGGTGCCCTATCTACAGGGAAGAGACTCTTTCTCCGTCAATAAATACTAACTTGCTTGACTTCCGGGGACGCAGCTGTGAGGCAGTCGAGAGGCAGTGTAACTAGACAGTTCCGACTTACACTTCTAAATACTGATTGCTTATTGTATATATATTCTGTTATTCTAATACACTGTTTGAATCTACCTTCTTGTTTCCGTGTCTTTATTCCTGGCCCACACAGGTCACGACTAACACTCGTATTTGTATATATGTTCTGTTATTCTAATACACTGAAGTTTTGAACCTACCTTCTTGTTTCCGTGTCTTCCTTCCTGGCCCACACAGGCTAGAACAACTTGGCGACGAAGATTTCGCCACAACATAAACACTCCTCTTGAATCGATCTAACCGTCAAAGAACTCACCAATTTTCATCTATCTTTTTTTCTTTTTTTTACTCCTTATGCAAATTACAAAATGAAAATACCAAAGATTAAACAAGTATACCAATTTAAATATCTGGGAAGTGTTTTAACAGAGAACGTACACTTCTATTGACTGATTCAGTCAGTTAAGTGTCATACGTGATACACGCTTGGGCGATCATGTCTCGCAAGAGACATGACTGACTGGGCTGAAGATTATCCCGCAGTAGGTTGCCATTGCTTTCTGCGGTAGACTGGTGAATTATATTATTCTATTAATAAGTAGTAATTAGTGGGGGATCAGTTTATTACTTCATGACAATAGAAAACCGATCACCCACTTTATGCCCAGTAGAAACCTTAATCATGTTTCTGTAATATTCAGTCAATCAGTTAAGTGACATACGTGAGACACGCTTGGGCGATCATGTCTCGAAAGAGACATGACTGACTGGGCAGAAGATTATCCCGCAGTAGGTTGTCATTTTTAAGCAGTAATTAGTGGGGGATCAGTTTATTACAATAGAAAACCGGTCCCCCACTTTATGCCCAGTAGAAGCCTAAATCACGTTTCCAACTATTATATTCAGTCAGTCAGTTCAGTGCCATACCTGATACACGCTTTGGGCGATCATGTCTCGAAAGAGACATGACTGACTGGGCAGAAGATTATCCTGCAGTAGGTTGTTATTACTTTCTGTGGTAGACTGGTTGCCAACAACCAAGGCTATAGAACCCAATCTGTCCTGTTATTTGTCTCATAGCTAGAGGGGGAAGGGATAGACTATATTACATTAATATATTAAGTATAATTAGTGGGGGATCAGTTTATTACTTCATAACAAAATAAAACCGACCCCCCACTTTATGCCCAAAATATTTAATTATGTTTCCAGCTATTATATTCAGTCAGTCAGTTAAGTGCCATACGTGTTACAGGCTTTGGGTGATCATGTCTCGAAGGAGACATGACTGACTGGGCAGAAGATTATCCCGCAGTAGGTTGCCATTGCTTTCTGCGGTAGACTGGTTGCCAGCCAAGACTAAATAACCCAATCAGTCTTGCGATTTAACTCATAGCTGGAGGGAGAAGAGATAGACTATATTACATTAGATAGACTATATTACATTATTAGATAAAGTATAATAAGTGGGGGATCAGTAGAAGTTTTAATTATGCTTCCAACTATTATATTCAGTCAGTGATACATGCTTTGGGCGATCATGTCTCGAAATAGACATGACTGACTGGGCAGAAGATCATCCCGCAGTAGGTTGCCATTGCTTTCTGCGGTAGACTGGTTCTATATCCAAGGCTATATAACCCAGTCTGTCCTATTATTTAACCCATAACTAGAGGGAAGAAAATGATTAATAACTTTCCGATGTGTATTTGTGCGTAAGTGATTGCAACGAGTTCAACTGGAATTCGAACTCGGTTGCCCGATTTGTCGTTCCGAGTCGATATCCACTGCGCCACAACTTTTTACTGCTGATTTGTCTTCCATATATTGTTTGCTTGCTTCATATTCTTTTTGTCCTGTTTATTTTTTTTTTTTTGTTTTCTTGTTTATTGAAATCTTTATCAATTTTGTTTGTTGGGCAGCTCTCTCATTTATTTTATATATAACCGCGCACTCTACAATGAATAATTATCCTGAAGAAGGACAAATATTGGTTTGGTCGAAATGTTATGGCAATAATAAAAAAACAATTATAACAACGACGAAACAATTAAAACAAAAAAAAATATTAATAACAAAATGAAAACATATACAAAAAATACATTTAAGATTTATTCTGTAAATTTCTAAATGAGAAAAAGTAGTAAAGATCTTTTTTCTCTTTCTTTAAAACGACATCAAAGCAGTTTGGAGAAAAGAATTCACAACAAATTTTACACATACGAAAACATCGACACGAAAAGAAAGTAAATAATTTTAATTTATTTTATTTTTCATTTTCTTCTTTTAAAAATAAAACTGGATTGTAAATTGACGTGATAATCTTAAGTTGTCTGGATTTCTTAGATAAAGCCTTATTATTAATTTTCGACTAGTTCTTTCATCTAATTTATTTTTTTTTTTTTACATTTTATCACAACGTTAATGTCGATTTATTTCTGATCAATGTGCTAATTAATAGGTTGTAGCCATAAAATTGCATATTAAACAGACATAAGGGTCTTACGTTGTCCTCGTTTTGTCGTGGAAGCCTTATTTTTATTAATTTTTTATTAGTTGTTCTGCCATCTCATTCCTATTGCTTTTTAAGTTTTTCAAATTTCTTAGATGAAGCATTATTAGTATAAATATATTTTACCAGTTTTATTTGTTTTGTGGAGTAGTTTTCGCACTAAAGGTCATAATCGAGTTATGTCGGTTGCTGATCGACTTAACGTACCCAAAATGTTAGGAACTTGGTAATCTTCCACTGAAAGCTGACTCCTTAGTATTCGGCTAACTGCCGACTAATATCAACTGCCGACTAATATCAACTGCCATAGTCCAACTATCTCCAAACTGGAACTAATTAGTAGTTCTACAGAACTCCAATAGAATTCTCTCGAACTTCTAAGAGCTCCTAAGAACTTGATATTTACCCTACTCCCCCACTGGAGCGAGTTGTGACGCAAAGTCAGTTTTTAACGTGGGAAACCTGAGCGCCTACGCGCAGGCCATTGGTCAAAGATTACCCAGCCCCCGCTTATGCGGTAACTGGGTACAAAGCTGGTCTTAGCTTGTTAAAGCTGGTCATTTCTTCCATTGCTTCGGCCGGCGAACAGGTAGTGAGTATCTGATAACAGATGCTACACTTTGATCCTGCCCACCGGACCAAGAGCTCCTAAGAACTTTCCAAGTACTTCCTGTTAACTCTTATTAATATAGGAGGGGGAGTCCATTATCCATAATTTTCGAGGATGAATCTTATTTTACGTGTAGCATAAAAAATTACATAAAATATTTAACCATCACACCTTGTCTGTCATTATTAATGAAACCAGCATAAAGGAGAAATTGGTACACGTGTGTGTGTGAGGAAAGAAGAAAAATTTGCAACGTCCAAAACATTAATTTAAAACATTTCTCGATATGTAATGTGTATATTTATTATAAATTATATTTTAAAAAATGTACAAATATTTTTTTTTATCCACTGCAAAGTGTAGATTTTGTTTTGGCATTGAAATTCCAATGTCTCATCAGGTGGTGTGGAAAGGAATGGAAACCCCTTTTCTTATATTTAGTGAGTTGTGTGTGGGATGTTGGTGGGGGGTTAGCGATAAGGGGGTAAGTCTTGTAAATTGTCCGTTAGAATTTTGAAAAAGTGGTGTGGGGTAGGGAATATAGTTGATTAACGAAAGTGTCGGGAATTTTGTAGACAGATTTAACATTAGAAGATGGGGTGTAGTTTTTATGATCTCATGACTAGACTTTATTCTTTGGGTTTATTAGAGGGGGAGAGTGAGGAAGTGTAAAGTGTGGGGAGGAATGGGATTCGACCTATCTTTAATGTTTATTTCTACAACTACAAAATATTTTTTTGTATTTTAACAGTTTTTATAATTAATCTGTGTATATTTAACCTTAATTTTGAATTTAGGAAATCACTTTTTTTCTATAAAACTTTAAATTGGATCACAGTTTGTGGTGTGTAATAGGTAGAATTTGATGTAAGAGTGTTGTTAATACTATAAAGGTTTATCGTCTCTAAGGGGTCCTAGCTTTAGCTTTTGTTGTATTTTTAAGCATGATTGTAAGGTTAGTTCTTTAATGTGTTTGCAGTTTACTGTGGTTTTATATATATATATATATATACCTCATGTGACGCTTAGAGACTTAGATAAAAAAGAAAACAAAAAAGTAATCCGTGTCTTAATGTAAGATACTCCATAATCGGTGCATCAATATATATGTTGCCGTCATTTTAGACGCCATAACGATATAAACAATTTACCGTCATTTTCGACGACACGGGCTCACTCGTGTCTATATATATATATCCCGGTAAAGAGGACACAAGGCTTAATTATTTTGAGTTCTCTGGCATTTCCTTTTTTTCAACTGAAAGTGTTCAATGCAAAGAATATTGTATATCATAATATAATTATGTAATTATAAATAAAGGAACGAAAATCATTTTCACAACACCTAACATTGCCTGATGAAGAGATAAAAATCTCGAAACATAACAATACAGTGCAACACGGAAATTTCTAATTTCTAATTATATGATATATATATATATATATATATATATATATATCCTCATTTGTAAACGAGCGTAATAACTCGTTTACAAAAGAAAAATATTCAGTTCTACAATATATATATATATATATATATATATATATATATCTCTGAGGTAGCTAGCTAGAGGCGAGCAGACTGAGACAGATAGAGGCGAGCAGACTGAGACAGATAGAGGCGAGCAGACTGAGACAGATAGAGGCGAGCAGACTGAGACAGATAGAGGCGAGCAGACTGAGACAGATAGAGGCGAGCAGACTGAGACAGATAGAGGCGAGCAGACTGAGACAGATAGAGGCGAGCAGACTGAGACAGATAGAGGCGAGCAGACTGAGACAGACAGAGGCGAGCAGACTGAGACAGATAGAGGCGAGCAGACTGAGACAGATAGAGGCGAGCAGACTGAGACAGATAGAGGCGAGCAGACTGAGACAGATAGAGGCGAGCAGACTGAGACAGATAGAGGCGAGCAGACTGAGACAGATAGAGGCGAGCAGACTGAGACAGATAGAGGCGAGCAGACTGAGACAGATAGAGGCGAGCAGACTGAGACAGATAGAGGCGAGCAGACTGAGACAGATAGAGGCGAGCAGACTGAGACAGATAGAGGCGAGCAGACTGAGACAGATAGAGGCGAGCAGACTGAGACAGATAGAGGCGAGCAGACTGAGACAGATAGAGGCGAGCAGACTGAGACAGATAGAGGCGAGCAGACTGAGACAGATAGAGGCGAGCAGACTGAGACAGATAGAGGCGAGCAGACTGAGACAGATAGAGGCGAGCAGACTGAGACAGATAGAGGCGAGCAGACTGAGACAGATAGAGGCGAGCAGACTGAGACAGATAGAGGCGAGCAGACTGAGACAGATAGAGGCGAGCAGACTGAGACAGATAGAGGCGAGCAGACTGAGACAGATAGAGGCGAGCAGACTGAGACAGATAGAGGCGAGCAGACTGAGACAGATAGAGGCGAGCAGACTGAGACAGATAGAGGCGAGCAGACTGAGACAGATAGAGGCGAGCAGACTGAGACAGATAGAGGCGAGCAGACTGAGACAGATAGAGGCGAGCAGACTGAGACAGATAGAGGCGAGCAGACTGAGACAGATAGAGGCGAGCAGACTGAGACAGATAGAGGCGAGCAGACTGAGATAGATAGAGGCGAGCAGACTGAGACGATAGAGGCGAGCAGACTGAGACAGATAGAGGCGAGCAGACCGAGACAGATAGAGGCGAGCAGACTGAGACAGATAGAGGCGAGCAGACTGAGACAGATAGAGGCGAGCAGACTGAGACAGATAGAGGCGAGCAGACTGAGACAGATAGAGGCGAGCAGACTGAGACAGATAGAGGCGAGCAGACTGAGACAGATAGAGGCGAGCAGACTTGGAGACAGATAGAGGCGAGCAGACTGAGACAGATAGAGGCGAGCAGACTGAGACAGATAGAGGCGAGCAGACTGAGACAGATAGAGGCGAGCAGACTGAGATAGATAGATAGATAGATAGATAGATAGATAGATAGATAGATAGATAGATAGATAGATAGTTCCTTGAGCAAATTAATTGAAATATATATTATATATACCAGAAAATTTTAGCTTACCTTTAATAAGGTAAACAGAAGCTCGAGGATGGATTGGTCGATTCATTCATTTTCTACGGTTTATCAACCCTTTGCAAGTTATTTAAAGCCAGAAAATATTTTTATATTATAAGAAATATTTTTGGATATAATAATAATTTAGCGATGTAAGACTTACTAGTTAACCCATAGCGAGGGAAAAGGAGGTCGATTCGCGCTAAAGTTAATATAATAAACACAACCATAATTTGAACTTGCCTCTTCGATTAGCTATTTTGTGCCATCATCTATTACACCACTCGCACACCTTCCATAGTCATCAGCCATCTAGAAATCAGGCTGCTTAATTTCGGTGATTGTACTGGAATGAGAATTATGGTGCCTTATGAAATAAGTATTAAATATGCCTTATAAAAATATTTGTCTATATTTCTGAAATGAGGTAGTTTTTACAGTATTTACATTATTACATAATTCTTGTAAAAATTCATTATTCATTGAATTTTTTTCTTTTCAGACTATGATATGCTTAATTTATATTGTTCATAAAAGCAATCAGAAATTTATCCACATAAAAATTGGCATAGTTATTGCATTTTTCGCAACTCGGACCTATTTGTTAGAAAAAGGGCTCTATTGGAAAAAAAACTGTTGATTAGCATTCCCCAATGACTCCTGAATTTAATTATATTAGACTTATTTTGGACAAAATACGAATTTTTAAGCATTTGTGAAAATTAATTGGTAGGGGGTAACATATGCAAAAGAAACATATTTTTACCTATATTTTATACAAAATAATTATTTCAAAGTTGATTTCGGTCAATTAGGAATAAGTCCTGAAATTTTCATCAAAATTCGACCATTATTTGATTTTTGCGAGAATTTCCAAATTAATGTGTCTTTCACTGTCAAAAAAGTGCATTGCGCAATATTACGTTTTTTTGTTTGTTTTTTACTTATTAACGTTGCGGCAATTTAGGGCTCGCACTGACGTAAGAAAAAAACAGACTTTTACAAAAATTTCGAACGTGTTAGAAATAATTAAAAAAATTTTTTAAATAATTAAAAAAATTCTTTGATCTATCCTCTTAATGATAATATAAACATTTTGCCGATAAAACTTTGTTTTTATTTAGTTTGGGGCCTTGTTCCTTCATACTATGCTGTTTTTTCAGTGATTTTGCGGAGGTACCTATACTAATTGTATGCAATAATATCATGTAGTTCCTTCCGGCAAAGGCCATAGACTGTAATGCTGCCCCTTTCACCTGTCCTGGCGAAATCTTTATTCTTATCATAAATAATATTCAAAAAAGATTTACAGATTTCGCTATAAAAAAAATCGATATAAACTATTAAAAGCATAGCAAATCGAACCCTATTCTTCCCAGGCGTTGTCTCTCTCTTCCGATCGCATCTTCTACGTTTTGGACTGATGGATCCAGTTCTTTTTTTCGTTTTGGTAACACGACTGACAGTTGAAAGGCAGATAGCAACAATATCCGCGATCTTTCTTAAATTGTGTGTAATCCCAAAGGTTTTAAAATCGACCTATGTCCTACTATACCCAGGTATTTTTTTAAGAAATTAATAATTATAATCGATGACCTTTTACACCATACATAGGTATACTTTTGTTTTTATGTTTACTATACACAGGTATTTTTTTTCATGCCAAATAAAATTCAAGAGTCGAACTACACAAGTCTATACGGTAAATATGTTATCTTAGGTCTTAATTCTTGTTTGTCTATTCTTCTCTTAAATAACATTATCTTTTTCTGACATTTTCTCACACTCAGTAACTCGTTGTGTTTTTGTGGCTTTGTCATGCTCAGAGTGCAATAATTTAAAAACAAATATAGTATTAATATAAAATCTTGACATGAAGTTGGGGATCGGTCTCTCTTTAATGAGTACCTAGCAGTTTAGCCCGGTTTCACTCGGGTAGTTTAAGGAATAATACGAATAAAAAACATATGAATATACATAGCAAATACTTAGACAACGTCGACCCTCGTCACGTTTATAGATATAGACTAGCAGTTTAGCCCAGTTTCAATCTGGTAGTTTAAGGAATAATAAGAATAAAAAACATATGATGAATTTACATAGCAAATACTTACACAACGTCTACCCTTGTCACTTTTATAGATTTAGATAACAATGTCGAATGTCTCTCTTGGATTAGGTTGGGAGGGGAGGGGCAACATATATAGTTATCGATAATATAAAGTGGGGTGATCGATTCTATATTATAATCAATACATAAACTGATCCCTGACTTTGTGGGGTGATAATATATATTTTTCTAACCCTAATTTTGGCTTTCTGAAAAATTTCAAGGGGTCTAAAATTTTGATCTACATCTGAGCGCAGCTCCTGTTGATCTAGACCGCAAAATGCAGACACTAATCTATCAAACAAACAAATACTTACACAATGTCCACCCTCGTCACTTTTATAGATATAAACTGATCCCCAACATATGAGAACCATCTTGTAAGACTAATGACAGTGTTATTACAAATTATGGCGATATTTTTGCTGGGAGAGGTAAACTGGTTTAAAATAAAACGTTCAAGTTAACTTGACTAGACAATTTATCAGACTATTTACAAAGAAATATAAAAAAAAAGACAGCAACAGCTGTTGAACTTCGGAGAATGTACCAACCGAAATATTATGAGAAAAAAAAACAGCTTCCGGTCATGTATACTCCATCTTGGAAAAAATAAAATCAGAAATGAGGTTGATAACTATTAACCAGCCTCCTGTTTAAACTCAAGTTCTTCGTCGTCTGCGTCTAAACGCATTTCCTTCATAAGTCCTTGCTCTTCAGCCATACCAGCCGGCTCTTTCCACTCTAAATCTGGAACCATCGTGGTCACTGTTTCTTGCTCGAAGGACATATCCATCGGACCAAGGGCGTCTAAGTAAAACTCTTCCATCTCTACGGCGTTCTCTTCGTTCTTATCGTCGTCTGAAGGCGGTAAAACGAGGTCATCACCAGCGTCTTCTTCCTCTTTAACCTTCACCTCGGTGCTACCAACACTAGTTTTCTCGTTAGAAGTCTTATTCACCTGGTGCAGTTTCTCGTAATCCTGCACCAACTGCTGACACTGGCTGACCATCGATTCATGGTACCGAAGAACACGGTTATTGTAAAAATCTTCAAGATCGTGGACACTACCTACTCCACACTCTTGAAAAACCTGCTCGAGCACATCGGGAAAACCTGAATGTCCCAGAAGCAGCTGACTGTCAACGGCTGCCCGGAGATGTTTGGTGAGGCGCTGGTAATACTCGCAGGTGATGTCTACCAGTAGTTCCAGGGCTGATTCTTTACACATATCAAACCCAACATGAGCACATATAGTGGCAATGGATCGCCGACTGAGTCTCCGACAATCGACACTGTCAATAGGACATGAGACACAACTGATTCCTGAATTTAATTCTGCCTTGCACATCGGCCTTTGGAATGACCAGGATTTAGTACGTTGCTGGTTAATTTTCCCAGTTTCTGGATAATCAGGAATAGGAATTGAAGACGCTAAATGAGATTCGTTTTTATCATTCTTAGAATTATCTCGAATTTGCTGTTGGGCTTGCTGTATAAGAGATTTCATTTTACGGGAATGTTGAACGAGTTGTATAGTGTGTAAGGTTATTGGATCGGCATTAAATTGCTCAGGGCCGGATACTATTCCTCGAGCAGGTCTCTGTCCAATGCATTCACCTTCTACACCTGCCCGGGGATATGGACAGTACAGCATAGGATCTTCGATCTCCAAGGGACGGGGTTTTATTAACTGCTCTCGCTCCAATGCAACAATACCAGAGTCAGTGTCGGTGATAACAGGAATATCACCCCAATGTCGTGTCGACATTTTTTCTTTTCTAGCCGGGAAAATTCTTTAGTAACAGGAAACGATTCGTGGTTTCTTTAAAGTTAAGGAACTTTGGATATCCGTCCTGAAATAAAATAAAATAAAAATTAATAAACTGTCAAAAAATTCAACACTGTAACATAATGATGAAATATATATATATATATATATATATCACAAAAGTTAAGCAACGTCGAGCCTGGTCAGTAACTATGGGTCAAAATATTGGGAATACAAGATACTGCAAGTTTGGATGCGCGGGTGGTGTAATAAGCTTACGGCCACATCACGTAGAAACATCGATTCCCATACGATAACCGAAGTTAAGCAACGTCAAGTCTGGTCAGAAAGTAAATGAATGACCGCTTGGGAATACAAGGTGCTATGTTGTGCGAATAATATAATCAGTTTAAGGCTATATCACGTTGAAACAATGGTTCCCGTACGTTCACCAAAGTTAAGCAACGTCGACCCTGGTCAGTACCTAGATGGGTGATCGCTTGGGAATTTCAGGTGCTGTAAGTTTGGACATGAGGGTGGTGTAACGGAAAACCTCATAGAATTTAAAATCAGAAAACTGAGTTCCAATTTTTGTCGGGTTTGTTATATACACTTACGCTGAAATACTATTTCTTTTTCAGGTCTAAATAGATGTCAATTAAGTTAGCTAGTATGAACGTGAAGGGCCTTAGGGATCGGAGTAAGGCTGCCCGCCTGCTTCGGGACATCTTGTCCTTCGGCGTGAATGTTGCCGCGATCCAAGACACTCACTTTGTTTGCAAGGCCGATGCATGTGTGCTGTCTAACGACTTTGTCGTCTATTCAGCATATGGGAACCTGCTGGCCAGAGAAGTTTCTTTGCTGGTTAAGCGTACCCTGGACGCGAAGGTGGATCTTGTCCATGTCGGTGCCGAGGGCCGGCTGATCGTGGACGATATTGCAGTGAAAAACAATGCGTTTCGACTGGTTGCGGTTTATGCGCCCAACGACCAGAAGGAGCGCGTCTCGTTTTTTCGGCGGTTGGAGCCCTTCCTGGTGGATTCAACTCGACTCGTCTTAGTGGGGGACTGGAATGCCATCCTGAGGAGCTAGCGGGAAGGCACGTGATCGTAACTTGGTCGATCTCATCGAGGACTTTTTTCTAGTCGATAGATACCGGGTCGATGACAAGGATGGCAGAATGTGGACGTGGGCTAATAGTAGGTCTTCTCCCAAGGTGGCTAGTTACCTTGATAGAATGTTAGTTCGTGAAGCCGACATAGATCTTTTAGATTGTCCCCCGTTCCACTGGTTAGGTTACTCGGACCACAAACTTGTTTGTGCCCGGATAAATTTAGAAAATAGGGTTAGAATGGCAGGTTACTGGAAGTTCAAAGTGTCCTTACTGGACAGGCGGGACTTCCGGTGCCAGCTAATTAACTTAGTCCAGCGGGCGTTAAATGGGGGAGTCATCAGGAATAAGTGGTGGGAGAACCTTAAGAATAGTATTAAGTCTTTCACCACTAAGTTCAACAAACGGCTCAAACTAGATAAGGGTGATAAGGTGAAGACACTTAGAGCTAATTACTCCCGGGCGGTGGCTAGTGGGGATCCCCTAGTGATAGCCATAGCTAAGGAGGCCGTGGAACAGTCGAATAGCGATCGTTACATGGGCCAGGTAATTAGACATAACTAAAGCAAGATGTCTTCCGAAGCTGTGAATATGGGCGCAGAACTGCGCAAGGAAGAGATTCGCCGAGGAGGCGACCGGTACTTTCGAGAGGTTCGCAACCCGGAGGGACACACTCTTTGGTCGACTGACGACATGTGCGAGGCGTTTCGGCAGCATTTCGAGATCCTGTTTACCAAGGAGCCTGGTCTCCGTGATAAGGTGTTTCGTAGCTATTTGGCTGACTTCCTCCGGCTTTTGCCGGCTGATGCAGCTAGCTGCGAGGGAGAGATTACGGAGGGCGAAGTCTACGCGGCTTTGAAGAAGGTCGGCAGAGGCAAATCGCCGGGTCTCGATGGTTTGCCCTATGAATTGTACTTGAGGCTGTCGCACATCTTTGTCCCGATTTTGACTGTCGTGTTCAACAACTGGTTGCGGCAGGGGTCCATCCCCAACCGGTTCACCAGGGGTGTGATCACGCTGTTGAGAAAAGGCAAGGATGTGGAGAGGGAGATAGAGGGTTACCGGCCCATAACTCTGCTAAACACAGAGTTAAAGATTTTGGCTAAGATCTTGCAAAATCGTTTGCAATTAGTTGCCGAGTCTCTGTTGGGACCTGAGCAGACTTGTGCTGTGAAGGGCCGAACAATTCAGAGCAACCTGCATCTGATACGCACGATCATAGAGGGGAAAAAGACGACGAACAAGCCGCGCTGGTCCATTTAGATCAGTCCACGGCATTTGAGAGAGTCGACCATCGTTACCTGGCGGCTGTCCTGCAGGCAGCTGGATTCAAAACCAACTTCCGCCGCTGGATTAGCCTCCTGTATCAATCCCCCACGGCTGTGGTATAGGTGAACGGAAAGTTGTCGGACGTTCTGGCGCTGTCTAGGTCGGTCCGACAGTGGCCCCTACTTTATGCTTTGGCGTTGGAGCCCCTCCTTCGCCAGCTAAGGGACAGGGCGTGCAGTCCGGCCCTACATGGAATCGCTGTCACTCGTGGTGCTCGAGCCAGGATTTCCGCGTACGCCGATGACGTCACTACTTTCGTGTCCTCCCGGAGTGACATCGAGGTGGTACAGAAGGCGTTTGAACGGTACGAACAGGTGACAGGGGCCAAGATTAACCGCAACAAGTCGTCCGGCTTGCGGTTAGGTGCCTGGAAGGGTGTTATCCTCCCGGGGCCCTTCGACTGGACGGACTGCCCGGTCTGCATTCTTGGAGTGTGGTTCGGGCCCGACATACAGTTGGAGAAAAATTGGTTTGAAGTACTGGCAAAGGTAGACGCGTCGAACAAGACTTGGCGTCGAAGGAATTTGTCGTTAAAGGGTTTCGCTGAGGCGTGTGCTACATTTTTTTTCATCATATCACCCCGAGCAAGGCGATAACGCCACTGATGTGCAGGGGGCTACGTAAGAGTGAAAAGATTGAAAAGCGAAAGCCGGAGACCACATCCTAAACAGGGAATAAGGGATGAGCCTCTTCACCTGATCAATAGACGTGGATGGAGTGTGAACCTAGCGATAGTTTAGTCTATCTACTCCAATTGAAAGAGAAAAAAAAGAAAAGAAAAAAGAGTGAAAAGATTGGAAAAGAGAAAGCCGGAAACCACATCCTAAACAGAGAACAAGAGATGAGCCTCTTCACCTGTTCAATAGATGTTAGAACTTCCACTTTGTAAACGGCGTAGGAAGGCGATCGAGCGTTTGCTATTCTCCATTATGTCGAGAGGACGCAAACACTACGTCGACAAACATGTCTGTTACCAACGTGCGTGTCATGGGGGTCTGGGAATGCCATACCTGATGGGCCATAAGGTTGCGTCAAGGTTGGTTTTTCTCAGGCGAGCGATTTTGGAAGACCCATTGCTTAGGGGGATAGTGAGGGACATGTTCCCTAGCCTTACTATCACTCCCCACATCTCGAGGCGGTGCCGTAAGCCTCGAGGGCGATCGAGGTTTCTCCTTGAATGTCTGGTGGCCCTGCGGGCCATTCCACGGTCCAGTGACCTTTCACGGCCTAGGAGAGTCTTCTATCGTGGGTTAGTGGAGGGCGTCGCGAAGGATTCATTACGTGATGCGCTGCGCTTGTCGGAGGATGAGTTTCGCTCGTTCTGGTCTTGGGCGCCAGGTAGTGATTATCTCAGTAACTCTGGGTTTTCGCTCACCTGGCGATTAGCTCGGAATCGCTTGCCTCTCAATGACAAGGCCTTCATATGGGGCCTGGCGGATTTGCCAGATTGTGAACGCTGCAACCTTGGCTTGGAAGAAACGGCTTCGCACACCTACCATTGTTCGCGGATTCGCCCTCTATGGGACTGGGTCGGCGAGTTGACTGCTCGTATCGCGCCGTGAGAGCTTGTGCTCATTGATCGTGCATTCGCCTGCGACAATGTGTCGCCCCCCGATTTCTGGGATGAAGCGTATGGTGTTTCTGTCGCTGCTAGCCACGGCTCGAATGGTGATTTGGACGACGCGAACGGAGGAAGTCTTGCGAGGTCATTGTCTTTCACATCAGGATCTAATCCGATATTTTGAGTATCAGCTCAAAAAGATTAGAACTGATTGGAAACGTTTGACTTCGACAGACTTCAGCAAAAGGTGGGTAAATGTAGCAAGTCTGGTTCGCTTGAACGGGGCTAGTCTTGATTTTCTCTTTTAGATCTGCTGGTTACATCGGGGTGGATTTCTGTGGAACCCTCCCCTGGTTAAGGTAGCTCTCTTTTGTGTACCAAGTTAAAGTGAATGAATGTGTTCCTAGCCTGTACCCGGCTTTCTCTTTTGTTATGATCCAAGTCGAGATTCCCAACCTCCCCAGTTTGTTTTGGTCTCCTTTTATCTCGGCTGGTTCAGCCTTTTATTATCCCATTAATTTTTTACCCCGCTTCCCACCCCCGTAGCGAGTGTGCTTCTTGATTTCGCCGTTTGGCGTAATACAGCGGCCACTTTGTTTTCTGGGATGGACGGTTCTTACTAACATTGATTATTACTTTAGTTAAAAAGTTGTTGTATTTTCAGTTTATTTTTGGGTTCATTCCCCTCCCATCATTTCATTTTTCATTAAATGTTTTATATTATTGTACATGAAATATTATATTGTACATTTATTTTATATTGTATATAAATACATTTTTATTGTCATGGGTTATTTCCCCACTTTTTTAGGTGTCCCCTGTAAGTTTCTGGCATTGTGGTGTATGAAGGACTGGGAGTTGATGGATGGGTTCTTGTGGTAATTGTGAAAATTGTAATGAGTGTATGGGTCGTGATAGTGTTTAGCTAGGTATAGGATAGTTCAGTGAGTAGCAACCTCTTCCCATCCATTTCGGCCTTGTGTCACAATTCTGTACTTTTTACAGAATAGATAGTGTGATCGAGAATTTTCGACATTATACGAGAGTAAGCGTGATTATACGAGAGTCATCGGCCTTAGACGAGAGTTAGACGTCACTAGACGGAAGCCTTCTTCTCAAGACGGACGCATACGTCCTATATAGAGACAGGAATGGGTATGGCCCGGGTAATAAAAGACTGTGATTAAAACTAACTACGGAGTGATCTCGAGTGTTTTTGACTAGTTGTTGTCATTGAAAGACTTTTCTGACCCTTGTTTTGGCGAGGTTTAGTCTTTTATTGTTGAAAAAATATATAATCACTTATTTGGACTTACTTTATTTTTTACAAGAAAAGACCTTTTCTGTAGATAAGTTTTTTTGTTTTTTTTTCCGTTTATTTACTTTGTTTCTAAATTTTTTTTATTTTTCTAGCTTTTTTATTTTCGTATTTTTTGACGGCCATATTTGTTTTTGTTTAGGTCGGCCGTCTTCAATTTATTTTTTTTGTTTGTTTTTCTTTTATTTCAGTACCTGTTTCGCCTTAAGTGCCATATTTATTTTCTTTTAATAGTCACTTTTTTATATTATTGTCCAGAAGTTGAAAATTACCTGAGTTTTTCTCCCCACTTTAACTTTTCTTTTTCAGCCCCTCCCCACTTTTACGAAAGAAGTCATTAGAAGACTCTTCGTTGTTTATATTTGTTTTATTTGTGTATTTGTAACTTGTAAAGTTTATCCGTTGTTCAAATTTGTTAATTCTTTTTATTTTGTAAAGTTTATTTAAACCGTTCAAAGTTTAGCCCCATCTCCTATTTTTGACGGGAGTAGCCGTTTAAGCAACTCTTCGTATTCTATTTGTTTTTATTTTATTTTTTGTGTAATTTGTAACTTGTAAAGTTTATTCTTGTACAAATTTGTTTTCCGTTCTCCTTTTATTTAACCTCTCAAGAGGCTAACCTTATTTTGCCATGTAAGGCTAATTATTAGTGTATTTTTGGCCGCTAAAGGCTAGTTTTTTAGTTTGCCAGCCGTTTTATTTTAATTGACTGATTTGTGTTTATTTACTTAAATTCTTCGGGGTTTGTTTTTTATTTTAAACCGTTCTCTTGTAGTTGTATTGTTTATTTTATTTTCTGTTAGATTTCTTTTTCATTTTACGCCCGTTTTTCCCACCCCTCCCCATACATTTAATTTAGTGGAGGAAAAAAAACAAAAAAAATTGTGAGTGGCGTTTTAGAAATTAAAAATGGCCGACAACAGTCGGTCAATTAAAAAGAAATTAACTTTTGACCCTCCATGGAAGGGTCCACCCGACAAAACGGAAGAATCATTTCCCCCTCTTCCCGCAAAGAAGCAAGAGGAAGATAAAAATAATGTGACCAGAATACTATAAACAAATCTACGGTGGCCGAAAAAAGCCAAAATATTGAAAAAGAAAAATCGCCGAGCAAGGACAAGACGTCGAAAGATGCTGAGGCCAGGGAATCGCCCTGTGGCTGGAAGTCCCCGCCAAAATGCAAAATCAATCTGACGGAGTTCTTGGAGAGAGCTAAAAGCTACGCACACCTTGTGAAAGAAGGTGGGCTTTTAGAATATCCTCAAGAGTTAAAGAAGACTGAGAAAAGAATTGTGTCAGTCTTCGTGGTGGACAAGCGTACGCGCAAAATTTGTCGCAGCACGAAAGACAGTGTGATCAAAGCACTACAGTCGACCGGGGTTAGGCCCCTAAGAATAGTTAAGGGCGCAGGCTTTTTCATGTGGGACGTATTGCTACCCACAGCGGAAGCCTGCATGAAGATGGCAATGGAGGACCTGATCACCAATGATCATATATTCAGGACCGAATATGATGGAAAGAGAAAGACCATGTAACAATATATGAGGTTCCTCCTCAGGTCATCGGGGAGCATCTAGCTGCGTACTTTTCGCAGTTCGGCCAAATCTTGGAAGTCTCCTGCGATGACTTGACTGGGGGATGGTCATTTGAAATTATGATAGATCGTTATGCCTTCTTGACCATCCCCGCCTGCCGGTTATCGTGTCCGGCCGAAAGCCAAAATGCTGGAGGTGTGGAGAGACTGGTCACCTCTCCTCCTCCTGCCCAGAGAAGAAGGCCTCTGGAAGCCAGGCCTCTGTCGACCAAAATCCCCCTCTGGCCGCTTCTGTTACATCCGTCTCGCCCGTAGTGGGCATGCCAATACCCAGGACCGGTGTGGCAGTACCCCCGGTTGGGAACAAAAAAGTTCCCTCACCCCCCCCCCCGAAAAACCATCACCAGCTGCAAGTGCAGCCATGGAGAAGGAAAAGGGGGAGTGGCTGGTTGCTGGCAGGGCCAGGGGGAAGCGCCAAGCAGCGGAACCTCGGTCCCCAGGAACCCCTAAGTCAACAGGCACGTACAACCCCACTCCCTGCAACAGCAAGAAGGGCGATGCCTCGGCCTGGTCCGCTCCCAAGTTGGAAGAACTTAAAAAAGCGTACGACCCCGGATACGAGAAGACGCTAAAACTTCAACAACTGAAAAAACAGCTGGAGAAACGTCCTTTTCGGCCATCGGAAGATCGTATAAAGCAACTGGAAAAACGTCGCTCGTGCCCCTCGGCCTCTGCCCCGTCCTCCCCTCAAAAGAAAAAGACGGAGAGACCGAAGAAAGTGCATTCTTCTCAACCCACGCCCAGGAAACCTTCCCCTCGCAGTCGAGACCCCAGCCCAATTATTAATTACTTCAGAGTCTCTCCCTGCCTCTCTCCCTGTCCCTCTCCCCAGAAACAGATGCCTCCACCAGCCAAAAGGCAAAGAAGTCCTTCAACCGAAGATAAGGAGGCCAGAAAGAAACCGGCCAAAGTTCCATACAGGCAAGGGGAGGACATCTGCTGCATTTCCCCGGCCCAGGCGGAACGCGCCAAAAACTTTGGCAATAGGATCAAACAATTGAAGGCGCTTTTACTTATGAAGAAATGCGGCGAGAAAGACATCGAGATCCCGGAAAACTTCCCCAGCGCACAGAGGCTGCTGACGGTGATCCGCACTGGGCCGGGTGCGCGGCAGACTTAGGGCATGGTCGAGGAGGCAGTAAAATCAATCCCAATGGATCCTCCCATTATAACCACAAAGTCTGAAAAGCTCAGTAATCTGGAAAAGTTTTGTTCAGGACGGGTCCCCGTTTTAGTTCACCCCTCCCTCTATAGGGCTCTGAAACTAACCTTTCCCTGGGATGTTGGCGGCGTCTCCTCTGACGGTACGATCAAGAATGAGATGGGCCATGGGTCAATGGGAGAGGCTGTCGGCATCCTTTCCCCGTCCATGTTCTGTCCAGGACCCCAACCCTAAGCAAGCATCTCAATGGCTCTTTGGTTAGCAAGTATGAATGCCCGGGGGCTGAGGTCAGAGTCTCGGAGGGTGAGACTCGCTCATGATCTCCAACGCCTCGGTGTGGATGTATGTTGTTTGCAGGAAACCCGGTTTTTAGCTGGCGACTATGAGGGCATACTGTCTAGGGATTACGATCTCTATTCAGCATGTTTTGATGGTCGTTCTAGAGGTGTTTCCTGGCTAGTAAGCAAGTCGCTGGGTGCGGTGTGTACGCTTGTCTTCGCGGATCCAGCGGGCAGGATTTGTGTGCTGGATATTACCATAAAGAAATCTTTTCGGTTCATTGGGTTTTATGCGCCCAATGTCCATTCGGGGCGTACTGCTTTGTTTCGGCAGCTCGAGTCGTTCTTTGGAACATCGAGACGGGTAGTTTTAGCGGGGGATTGGAATGCCGTCCTTGACCCTGAGAAAGATCGTATAGGAGAAAGATCGGGTACTAACAACCCGGATGTGAAAGCATTTCGGGAATTTCTCGACAGGAATGATCTTGTCGATAAATACCGAAATGAACACCCCCGGGAGGTAGTGTGGACTTGGACTAATAGGGGCAGCTCGGATTCGAAGGTACGCGCCAGCTACCTCGACCGAGTCCTAGTTAGGAGAGTCGACGTAGGGCTCTTAGGTTGTCCAAGTTTCCATTCGATAGTTTACACGAATCATAGGCTCGTCCGGGTTCGTGTAAACTTAGATAAGCCTAAGGTTAAGTTGGCTGGCTACTGGAAATTGAACGCGTCATTATTTGATAGCCAAGATTTCCAGGACCAGTTATTACTAACACTAAAGCGGGAACTGACGGGGGCTGTGGTTGGGAATAAGTGGTGGGACACACTTAAATCCAAACTTAGGTCGTTTGCTGCCGACTATAGCCGTCGGCTCAACTTAGCTATTTTAGCGGAGCAAACGGCAATAGAGAAAAAAGTTGATCGGGCCGTGAAATCCCGTCATAGTGGGGACGTAGCCTTAGCTAGGGCCGAGCTGGCCTCCTTGCTTATCAAGAAGGATCAAGCTCTGGTAGTTAGGGCTAGGTTAAAAAGAATGTCTTCTGAGGGGACGAATATGGCCGCAGAATTGCGTGCAGAGGAAGCTAGGCATGCAGTCAATCGGCATATCGAGGACATCACATTGCCGGATGGACGTACCGTGACTACAGACGTGGGCATATGTGGGGCTTTTCGGGATTACTTCCAGGATCTCTTCACCAGGGAGCCCGGTCTGAGCTCTGCTCAGCTCGACTCCTATTTGGCTGACTTTCCCCGCCTCAAGGCGGCTGAAGCAGCTAGGTGCGAGGGGCCCATAACAGAGTCGGAAATCTGGGATGCGCTGAAACTGGTTGGCCGGGACAAAACTCCTGGATTGGATGGTCTTCCCTACGAGATGTACTTGAGGCAGTCGTCCGTTTTTGTTCCTCTGCTGACGCTTGTTTACAACAACTGGATGAAGCAGGGGTCTATACCTCGACGCTTTACCAGGGGTGTGATCAAGTTGCTTCGCAAGAGCAAGAGCGGTGGGGGTGGCATAGATAATTATCGGCCTTTAACGATGTTAAACACTGACTTAAAGATTTTTGCCAAGGTCTTGGCCCGCCGTTTGCAGGCTGTCCTCTCTAGTCTGATTGGCCCCGAGCAGACTTCTGCTGTGAAGGGCAGGACTATTCAGAACAACCTTCATTTGGTACGGCTGATCATTGAGAAAACCGACACTGAAGCCGCGCTGATCAATTTGGATCAGTCCAAGGCATTCGATAGGGATGACCAGCGGTTTTTGGAGTCTGTCCTTTCCGCCGCCGGTTTCGGGCCGTACTTTCGCTCTTGGATCCGACTGCTGTATGAGTCCCCCGGTGCGCTGGTGGAAGTGAATGGTGTAAGATCGAAGCCCTTCACATTATCTCGCTCCATTCGTCAAGGTTGTCCACTTTCGCCTTTGCTGTACGTTCTTGCGTTGGAGCCTTTCCTCCGCAAGTTAAAGGCGAATCCGGTCCTTCGCGGAATTTCCCTACCTGGTGCTACCACCTCGGCCAGGTACTCCGCCTATGCTGACGACGTTTCGGTTTTTGTGTCGAGCAAAGCCGAAATTGACGAAGTTAGCAAAGAGATCAGATGTTATGAGACGGTGACAGGGGCCAAGATCAATCGCGATAAGTCTGTTGGCTTGCGATTGGGTGCGTGGAAGGGAGTTTCTCTTCCCGGACCTTTCCTCTGGACGGACGGGCCGATCAAGATTCTCGGCGTCTTCTTCGGTCCTGATCTCCAGTTGGAAATGAATTGGTCGGAGGTTCGAGAGAAGGCCGAGGGCGCAGTTCGTCTGTGGACTCGGAGGAATCTTTCCTTAAAGGGGAGAGCGGAAGTATGTGCCTCGCACATCTACCCGATTCTCCTTTACTGACTCTCGGTACTTCCTCTCCCGTGTGCCATTCGTTTGGGTTTAATTCAGCTCTTGTTCACCTTCCTTTGGGGAGAGGGCAAGTCTCCCAAGGTGCGTCGCGAGATCTGTTGCCTTCATCCATCTGAGGGCGGTCTGGGCATGCCTAGCGTTGAGATTCGTCAACACACGCTTCGCATTAGATTCCTGGGTCGAATGTGTATGCTAGCGGATGAGAACGGCGCCCTCGTTAAAGAGGACGTCCATAAACACTTTCCATCCTTGAGAAGTGTGCACTTGTCGGAGGAGGAGGCCGGCCGTACTCTTCGTGGCGAGTGCTCCTTCTATAAAGAATGTCGTTTGGCTCTCCAGTTTCTCTTACGGGCTACGGATGGCCTCTCCAACGCCCAAGCGTTGTCTCTTAGGGCATTATATCGGGTGTTAGTTAGGGGGGCCGTTCAAGATGAACTGATAGGCGAGCTCGGGCTTACGAAGCAGGAGGCTCGATGAGGCATCACTCACCTGGCTGATGATTCAGAATGCTCTCTGGGTAGGCAAGAAGCTTCGTGCAGCGGGCCTAATACCGAAATCAACCTGCGTGCGTTGTGGGCTGTCGACGGAAACCGTCGATTACGCCTTCTTCCACTGCAGTGTTGTTGCTCTGTTGTGCAAGTTTCTTGAAGATCTCATGGTTCGTATGCTGCGTGGAAAGTTCTTTGTCTTTGAGGCTAGTTCTGTTTGTAGCAATGTCGTACCTCCGTTATCTAGGGCTGAGCACTATGTGCTCTTTTGCTTGCTAGGTGTTATGCGAGTCGTGATTTGGACGACGCGACAGAAGGAATTCTATGGTGATGAGAAGTTTACCTCTTCCCAACTGATCTTGTTCTTTAAGCATCAGCTTAAAGTCAAGATCAGGACGGAAAGGAAACGACTCACTCCATCTGAATTTAGCAAAAGGTGGGTGACTCTTGCGCGTCTCTGTCGAGTGAAAGGTGCTGACCTAGAGTGGTTGTTTGATGCTGGTTAGGCATCAGGATATTGGGTGTGCTGGGCAGTACATGTGCACCCCTTCCCGGTTAGTTTAGAATAGGTTTTTGATTTTCTGTTTTTCGCTCTAAAGTTAACTTAGCTAGGTTATGATTGCTCATTTGCCCCCCTTTTCTTTTTGTCCCCTGTTTTCCTTTAGTTTAATCCCCCACCCCTTCCCACTTTAGGTGTTCAAGAATGTTAGTTCTCCGGTGGATGCGTGGCGTCTTTCGTTATTTTTCAAGTGTGCTTTTCGTTTTTTGTTATAGTGTTTAAATGTGTGAGTGATTGTGTGAGTGATTGTGTGAGTGATTGCTGATCGGATAAATGGTATTATTATATTTCTAAAGCCACGCATTATATTTCGTCCGGGGAAGTGATTTTGCTGTCACAATATTAGAGTATTGGGGGGCTTTTATTACTAATATGATTTTGTTTAGTTTCTTGTAAATAACGTACTTTCATTGTATAAAATCATTGGGGATTTTTTAAAAGTTGTTATCTGGCCATGCCCTCCACTGAAAATTGTACATATGAGAGTTAAGTAGGACTTCATAGAGCAGCCGAGGTATTATGGTGGACGTGGTAAGAAAGGTAAGTAAAAATGTGGTATTGTGGTGTCAGTTTTATTGTAAGTGTGACAGGGTCGACGAAAGCGGATAGCTAAGTTAAACTAGGACAGAGGATGACCAGCCTTCCCCATTCTCATTTTTGGCCTTGTGCCCTATTTGTACTTTTTGTACAATAAATAATGTAATCGAGAGTTTTCGTCATGATACGAGAGCAAGCGTGATTATACGAGAATCATCGATTTTGGCGAGAGCCGTCGGCCTTAAACGAGAGTTAGACGTCACTAGACAGAAGCCTTCTTCACAAGACGGACGCATACGTCCTATACAGAGACATTGCCTTCTTGATTGTTATTCTTGTTAACTGTTCGTTGGTGTACGTGTATTTGGTTTATTGTACTGAGGTATAATAAATCTATTCATATATCCTCACTGTTAAGAATTATTTCCTGCACTATTCTTTCTGTTTAATACAAACCATTATCCAAAAAAATTTCTAAAATCTAAAAATATTTTCTGGTTTAAATAACATAAAGGGTCGATACGGAACAGTTGAGGAGACGCCGTATATGTCTGCGAGGCGATAAGAGAACAAAAAAATATTAACTGGGGGTTTGTTATATTCCTACTATTAAATAGTAGAATTGCTGACATATTTTGGCTGCTGTTGTCATATATTCACTTTCTAGCCATGATAGAGTTCAAAAAGCGTCTATGCGGCCTTGTGGGTGATGAATTATCTTCTCCCCTTACCATCCATTTCTCTATGGCCGCAATGTTCCGAGGAGCTCTAGCCACCACCTGAAACCTTAACATATGAGACTCACTTTTCTACGTCCATTCGGCTGAATATCCCCCATTCACCACTTATTTGAGTCGTATGAAGGAAACTCTACACTTCCCAAGAACCAATCCAGCTTGGATGCTTCTCCGAACGCTGAAGAGAGTGACAAGAAAGGATTACAAATAAACTGCAAGAATACCGAATGCATGGTCATCAGTAAAAAGGACAGCCCAATATGCCAAATACAGGTCGGAGATGATATAGTGCGATAGCAGACACGGAAAGGAAACTACAAGACCTCCTACAGAAGGTAGCTGAAGAGAGTGACAAGAAAGGATGACAAATAAACTGCAAGAAAACCGAATGCATGGTCATCAGCAAAAAGAGGAGCCCAAAATGCCAAATACAGGTTGTGGATAATAAAATCAAGCAGGTACAGAAATTTAAATACCTGGGAAGTGTTCTAACAAAAGACGGAAAGTGCGACACTGAGATCCGAAGATGAATTGGAATGGCGAAAGAAGAATTCCAGAAGTTGAGTAAAGTATTAAGAAACAGGACAATTTCACTAGAAACAAGGAGAGTACTGGATTGCTATGTGATGTCGGTTCTTCAATATGGCAGTGAATGCTGAACAATATCATCGAAGATGAAGGAAAAACTTGAAGCAGCTGAAATGTGGTTGTACAGAAAGATGCTGCGGATATCATGGACCGAGCATGTGAGCAATGATGAGGTTTTGGAAAGGATGGAGACGAAAAGAAAATTAATAGTGAGGATCAGGAAGAGACAACTGAAGTTCCTGGGACATGCAATGAGGAAGGAGGGCTTGGAGAACCTGATACTAACAGGTCAGATAGAGGGAAAGAGAGACAGAGAAAAGCAGCGGATAACGTATTTGAAGGACCTGATCAGGTGGATGAGGGAACGAGAAAGCGAATTGTTTGCACATGCGTTTGTAGACATCACTGAACCGCGAGGCGAGCTTTGGCAAGGCAGTTTATGCCCGGTAGAAGATTTAACTATGTTTCCAACTATTATATTCAGTCAGTCATTTAAGTGCCATACGTGATACACGCTTTGGGCGATCATGTCTCGAAAGAGACATGACTGACTGGGCAGAACATTATTCTGCAGTAGCTTGTCATTGCTTTCTACGGTAGACTGGTTGCCAGCCAAGGCTACAGAACCCAATTTCTCCTTCCATTTAACTCATAGCTAAAGGAAGAAGAGATAGATTATATTATATTATTATATTCAGTATAATAAGTGGGTGATGAGTTTATTACTTCATAACAATAAAAAACTGATCCTCCATTTTAGACCCGGTAGAAGTTTTAATTAAGTT
Source organism: Ascarosepion bandense (assembly GCA_037127315.1). Lineage (NCBI taxonomy): Eukaryota > Metazoa > Mollusca > Cephalopoda > Sepiida > Sepiidae > Ascarosepion > Ascarosepion bandense. Next base: position 7,881,846 of record JBBBDQ010001031.1, on the reverse strand, counting down.
TCCAACTATTATATTCAGTCAGTCAGTTACGTGTCATAGGTGATACACGCTTTGAGCGATCATGTCTCGAAATTAGCCCAAAATGCAAATTACAGATCGAAGATAATAAAATCCAAGATCTCCCCGATGTAATAAGATCCCAAGTAGGCATATACGCTGACGACACTACGGTTTACTCTCGCATCGATCAAAAATTTACTGAGGCTACCAAAGCAAACCTCGCTGTCGAGCTTGAAAAGGACCTCCGATCCGTAGCGGACTGGGGTAAGAAATAGCTCGTGAATTTTAATGCTTCAAAAACGAAGCTGCCATCTATCAACCACCACAGGCAATCGCTCCTACCCGCCATTATCATGGATCAGACTACTCTCCCTGAAAGCAAAACACTGCGCCTTCTCGGCTTAACTCTCACAACAGACCTCAAGTGGAATGACGATATCGAATCCACAGCTAAATCCGCAGCTAAGAAAGTCGGTTCTCTGTGTAGGGCCAGGAAGCTTTTTCCGCCTGACACAATCCTGCACATATATAAATCTACCATCCGCCCGTGCATTGAATACTGCTGCCATATCTGGTCGAGTGCTCCTGCTATCCACCTGGGTGTCCTTGACAAAATCCAACGGAGAATCTGTAACGTGATAGATCCCGACTTGGCAGCTCAAATACAGTCACTTTCTCACCGGGGCAATGTGGCTTCCTTGTGTCTCTTCTACAAATACTTTCACGGCTTTTGCTCCGATGAACTTAGCTCACTGGTGCCTCCGATATATGAATTTACTCGAGCCACAAGATTAGCAACTAGGCCCCACCCTTTTACTGTGAAACCAATAAAATGTAAACGCAAATTCTACCCCATCAGCTTCTTTTCTTGCACTTCCCGCCTGTGGAATTCCCTTCCATTTACTTGCTTTCCTGACAGCTATAATCTCCAAGAATTTAAATGTAAAGGTAATAGTCATCTCCTATCTCACTAACCTGCATCCTCTCTCTCATGCTCCTTTCCCCGTTCAGTACACTCATTAGTATTCTCATCCTTCTCTTACCCACTTCCTGACACCACCTATAACCTGTTACTCTGTCTCATAAGTTTTCTTCTATATAACCCCCTGCAAAACAGTGGCAATAAAATGCCTTGCTTGGGGGGATATGATTATAAAAGAATTTCTATACTATTATCATGTGGATATAAAGTGGGGGATCAATTCTACATTACAATCAGTATATAAACTGATCTCTCACTTTATAGCCACAGTCATCCTTCTCCTACCCATTTCCTGACACCTTATAACCTATCACTCTTTCTCATAACTTTCTTATGTAAAACAGTGGCAATAAAATGCCTTGCTTGAGGCGATATGATTATTTTAAAAAAATGTCTACTATTATAATGTGGATATGAAGTGGGGGATCAATTCTACATTAAGATCAATATATAAATTGATCCCCCACTTTATGGCTCCATTCATCTTTTTCTTACCCACTTCTTGACACCCCCTATAACCTGACACTTTTTCTCATAACTTTCTTCCTATGTAACCCCCTGCAAAACAGTAGCAGTAAAATGCCTTGCTTGAGGCGATATGAATATAAAAAAAAAAAAAAAAAAAATTTTCTATACTATTATAATATAAATATAAAGTGGGGGATCAATTCTACATTAACATCAATATATAAATTGATCCCCCACTTTATGGCCCCATTCATCTTTTTCTTACCCACTTCTTGACACCCTCTATAACCTGACACTTTTTCTCATAACTTTCTTCCTATGTAACCCCCTGCAAAACAGTAGCAGTAAAATGCCTTGCTTGAGGCGATATGATTATAAAAAAAGTACAGAAATTTAAATACGGAGAGTGCGACACCGAGACCGAAGGAGTATTGGCTTGGCCAAGGATGCATTTGAAAAGCTAAGTATAATATTGAGAGACAGAAATATATCGCTGGAAACAAAGCAAAGAGTACTGAACCCTTACGTAATATTTGTCCAGCGAATGCTGGACAATCCCCTCAAAGATGTAGGAAAGACCCGAAGCAACAGAAATTTGGTCCTACAGAAGGATGCTGAAGATACGAGTTTTCGGAGAGAACGAAAACTAAATGGAAACTTACTTAACATCAGGTGGAGAGAGCTGAAGTTTCTGGGACGAGTAATGAGGAAAGAGGGCTTGGAGAATCTGATACTCACAAGGCGAATAGAGAGAAAAACAAACACGAGAAAACAGCTCGTGACATACTTGATGGTCTTAAATAAATTGATGATGCTTGAGTTTGAGTTTTGTTTAACGGCATATCAACACCTCTGTGGGTTATTTAATGCTAAAAAGGTAGGGGTTTAAGTTATTTATTTTTTTTATGTTCGGTTATAGTGATTTAATATTGATTTAGTCAGATTTTGATGATTTTTGTTTATTTTAGAAATTGAAAATATCTTTTAATTTTTTATTATTAAAAATGTATTGCTGGTAATATTTTCCATTCAAAAATGTATATTTTTCTATAAAAATCTATTTTCATATTTTCATAGTGTTTTGACCCCAGTTGGGGGTAACTATTTGGTCATTGCTGGGACCCTAACAGGTGCTACCAACCCGGGTCAGGGTGGACCTGGGAACGGCAGCAATTAAGAGGTGGTTTCATGCTCCTCACAACCACCCAATCAGAGACCTTGCTGCCGGATGCAGTTTACCGTCATGCCCAGGACCAACAAATGGATGAAAGAGCAAAGTTGAGAGAAATATTAATATTTATTAAGATCTACAAGAGACACTAAGTTCAAGAGGGCCATGATCGGACACAGCGAATATAAAGAAAGAAAATTCGTTCGGTAGACATTAGTAAAAATGGGAAGATACCTTTTTGTTATGTCGCCAAGTATAAATGAATAACTTAACAATAGAATCAGAATATAAGTTGTATTCCGCGGAAAGACGGTTAGTATGTACAGAAGTGATTAGTAATATTTACAATAGAAAGATACAAGAGTCCAATCCGTCGTAAGACGTGTGTATACGTGATTACTTCCGGTACGCCACCGGAAGTGTGACTAACTCTCGCACTGACTCTCAAGTGACTCTCTACGACTCTGCATGACTCCGTACGACTCTCTGTACGACTCACTACGACACCGCACGACTCATTATTTAGTCGTCCCTCCCAGTAAGGGCAACATATGACACATGGTCAGTTTATATCCGGGATTTCCAGGCTATATGGCCCGGCCAAAAAATGTCTGTCTATTTTTGCCCAGTCGTGCCTCTACCCTTCGGCGGAACCACGACTGGGTTATTGCTCTGCTCGGAAGCAGAGAGCGCCCGCTACCCGAAGACAGAGGGCTGACAGTGTCGTAGAGTCGTCAGTCTAGTGACTCTGTACGGCGAACCCGTACGACTCTTCCTGTAGAGAATCCACCATTGCTATATATAGCAATGGGAACAGTCCATTATGTAGTCAAATAGGGGCGGTGCCCTAACACTTTTGGACTGGGCAGATTTTATGTATGTTTCTGTGACCGATTCTGTCTGTGTGAATTAAACTTGAAAATATATTGAAAGTGACTTGTAGCGACCTCAATAAGATTTACTGACAGTGCCTCCTTCTTACAAGGCACAAAGTTTTTAACGCACGAAGTGTATACGATGATAAAATAACACCTTAAATCTAAGCTTGTATTCGGGTGGATTTAACGTAAGAGAATATAATTTGGGAAAACAGCAGCAATTTTACAAGTATCTTGATCCGGGAAAAACCTTATTACTTGACGGGTGGCGTGAATAGAAGTGTCCGTGCCTCGGTCAATGGTGATGCCCACTGTCAAGATCAATAAATTGATTTTGCCCGCTAATCCGCGTCTGACGCCTACGTCATGCAATGGTTTGTTGAGTTGGGCGTAAACTGATTTCGTTCATGAAGACTCATTTTTCTTGCAAAAGACCCAGGGGAGCTGGCAATGGAGGGTAGGGGTTCTGGAGGGAAATAGGAGAAAGAAGGCTGCGTGGACACTAGCCACTAATCATGCGAGATAATCGCGACTTAGGGGGAAAAACATTAACAGAGATATAAAAGTAATTTGGAGAAAATACGTGAAACGAGGGATTTATTTATTTGACCAGGGAAAATTTCAAAGACGGACATTAGAAATGCTGGAAGCAAGAATTTATGAGCATGAACACAAAAAAAAAAAAAAAAAAAAAAAAAATATATATATATATATATATGAGAGAAACGTGCTTAAAACCACTGCACATTCTTTCATTAAGAAAATAATAAATAAAATATAATTGTCAATAAATTTTAAAATATTCAAACGACTTATCTCTCCAGAGTTTTACATAAGGTCAGAAGATCCGATAATTTTTATAAGTATAACCGATTTGTGTCATTATTATTATTATTATTATTATGATTTAAATATAAAATGAAATAAAATAATAATAATAAAAAGAAAAAATACAAGTAATAAAATAAAATCTACATAAAATATTAAAAAAATGAAATAAATTTATAGCTTAGATATGCCCATAGCTCAAAAGGTAGAATCGCTGACTGACGACAATTCGGTCGGGTTTCAATCATGGCTAAAAGCAATCAAATGTCTAACCGTACTGATGAGCTGTGATACAGCGAAACAGATCTGTCTACGGATGGCATATATATATATATATATATATATATATATATGAGCGTATATATATATATATATATATATACGCTCATATTCATGTGAGCAGTGATGAGGCGTTGGGAAGAATGACAAGAAAATTAATAGTGAGCATCAGGAAGAGACAACTGAAGTTCCTTGGACATACAATGAGGAAGGAGGGCTTGGAGAACCTGATACTGACAGGCCAGATAGAAGGATAAAGGAACAGAGGAAGGCAGCGGATAGCATATTTGAAGGGCCTGAGCAGGTGGATGACGGAAAGGGGGTTGGGTGGTGTAACAGGAGAAAACATACTAAGAGCCACCAGGGATAGGAAGACGTGGAAAGCCATGATCGCCTACGTCCTGAAAGGACGGGACACATAGAAGAAGAATGTCGAAAGTATAAAGAATTGAACTTGCTTCTCACTAGTAATCAAAAAAGAAAATTATGAATAAAAATAAATGCTTAAAAAAGTAAATATTTGTTTGTTTCGAGGTTTAACGACCTGTCAATCCTTATGTGATCATTTAAGGTCATAACAAATTTTGGGGGGGTAAGGTTATATTATTTTTACATACTTTTGGAAGATGTCTTGCTTTTTAAAGTTTTCCATTGCTTTCAAGTTGTATTACTTTTTAAATTTTTCCCCTGGTGAGGATCAGATCTATTTTTGATCTTCGGATCTTTGCTTAGATTATATTTTGTTGTATAGTTTGATCTTTTTGAGGAAGGTTAAAATAGTATTAGAGTTTATTTTTTCGAAAAGATCTTTCAGGTTGTTAACATTATAGAGGGATTGCCGGATATATGTAAAGTCACTGCAGTCGAGTTGAACATGTTTTACTGTATAGGGTTCTTGACATGCAATGCATTCAGGAGGTTCTTCATTTTTTTAGGAGATAAGAGTGGGTTATGTGTGTATGTCCTATTCGAATACGGGATTTGCATGATTTACTGGGTTCTGATAGTTGTTTCTTTAGGATGGGTTTGATTTTAAATAATTTGTTGTTTTGACAGTTGTTCCAGGTTTCTTGCCATTTCTTTAAAATATAATTCTTGATTAGGGGTTTATAGTCCGTGTATGGAACCTTTATGTTACTTATGTCACATTTTAGGGAGTTTTTTGCAGCCACATCGGCTTTATCATTTCCATGAATTCCAGAGTGACTGGAAATCCAACAGAAAATTTACCCTCTGCAGAGGTGCAGTTGACGCATTCTGAAGGCCCGCCAACATGGCGAAAAAAAGTAAATAAATCAAAAAAAAATTAATTAGCAAAAATAATATATGAAATGGGACGAACTTAAAGAAGCTCTACTAACATCAGCAAAGAATATGACTGGGCAGAAGATTTTCTCGCAGTAGGTTGCCATTACTCTATGCGGTAGACTGGTTGCCAACCAAGGCTATAGAACCCAGTCTGTCCTGCTATTTAGCCCATAACTGGAGGGAAGAGACGGATTACTACCTTTGCCAAGGATATTTGAGCGTAAGTGAATGCAAGGAATTCCACCGGAATTCGAACTCCGATTTCTCGTTCCGAGCCGATATCCACTGCACCACAACGCACATCCGAGGAAAACAGACGCAGAAGAAAACAAGAGTGAATGACTGAAGAGATTCTTGACATGGTGAAAAGGAGACAGAAAATGATGCCAAGACATGGAACCGAATACAAGAAACTACAAAAGGAAATAAGGACCCAGTGTAGACAGGCTAAAGAGGAATGGCTCAACAACAAAAGTGCCTAGATAGTCAGTCAGTTATGTGCCATACGTGATACACGCTTGGGCGATCATGTCTCGAAAGAGACATGACTGACTGGGCAGAAGATTATCCCGCAGTAGGTTGCCATTGCTTTCTGCAGTAGACTGGTTGCCGACCAAGGCTATAGAACACAATCTGTCCTGCCGTTTGACTCATAGCTGGAGGAAGAAGAGATAAGTTATATTCCATTATTATATTAAGTATAATTAGTGGGGGATCAGTTTATTACTTCATAACAATAGAAAACCGACCCCCCACTTTATGTCCAGTAGAAGTTTTAATTATGTTTCCAACTATTATATTCAGTCTTTCAGTTATCTGCCATAAGTGATACACGCTTGGGCGATCATGTCTCGAAAGAGACATGACTGACTGGTCAGAAGATTATCCCGCAGTAGGTTGCCATTGCTTTCTGCGGTAGACTGGTTGCCGACCAATTCTATAGAACCCAATCTATCCTGTTATTTAACCCATAACTGGAAGGAATAGGCAAATTAATACCTTTCCCAAGGTTATTTGCGCGTAAGTGAATGCAATGAATTCAGCTGGAATTCGAACTCGGCTCCCCGATTTCTCGTTCCGAACCGATATCCAACGCAATTGAACAAGAGGAGATGCATTAATAAGGAAACTAACAGGACGAAAAACCTGCTCCTCAACGGGATGTCTAAAACCCAAGGATGGAACGATCATATTGGAAAAAGAGGAAATACTCAAGCGTTGGGAAGAATATATAAATGATCTCTTCAACGACAAGAGTGAGCAACAGATAGTAAACAAAGATGTGAACGAACCGGAAATACTAAAATCTGAAGTGAAAGCTGCAATTGCTTAACTGAATAGAAACAAAGCAGCTGGACCTGACGGTATTGTAATAGACATGCTGACAGCCTTAGAAGATTTCGGTATAAAGAAAATTACAAAAATCATAAATGGAATCTACAACAGTGGTGTAATACCAGAAGATCTAAGCAAATCAATTTTCATAGCTCTGTCTAAGAAGCCAGGTGCAATCGAATAGGAACTCCACCAAACAATCAGTAAGCCACATAACGAAACTCATTGTCCGAATCATGATGAATAGAGTGCGAAGCAGAATCAAACCAGAAATAGGACAAGAACGGTGCGGTTTTGTCAAGGACAATGGAACAAGGAATGCAATATTTATGCTTAGGATGCTATCAGAAAGGTCGATACAAATGAAAAAAGAAGTTTACCTGTGTTTTGTAGACTATGCCAAAGCGTTCGACAAATTACACAAGGAATTGATAGAATGTTCAGCAACCTCGACATATTTGGGAAAGACATGAGAATAATCAAGAATATCTACTGGCAGCAAAGCGTCTGCATATGGACAGGAAACGAATTCAACAGATATACAAAGATAGAAAAGAGGCTTAAGACAAGGATGGGTCTTTTCACCGGATCTATTCAACTTGTTCAGCGAGACTATTCTGGGGACCCTAGCGGTTATGCCAGGATTCGTCATTGGCGGTCACAATCTGAACACCATAAGATACGCAGATAATAGTTCTGATTGCAAACACGGAAAGGAAACTGCAAGACCTTCTAAAAAAAAGGAAGTGAAGAAAGTAAAAAAAAAAAAAAAAATTTCAAATAAATTACAAAAAAACGAACGTATTATCATCAACAAACAAAGGAGCCAAAAATGCCAATTACAGGTGGGGGATACTAAAATCAAGCAGGTACAAAAATTTAAATAGTTATGAAGTGTTCTAACAGAAGTCGGAAAGTGCGGCACTGAGATCAAAAAACGAATTGGAATAGACAAGGATGCATTTCAGAAGCTGTGCGGAATATTAAGAGACAGGAAAATTTCGCTGGAAACAAAGAGAGTTCTGGATTGCTATGTGATGTCTGTCCTTCAATATGGTAATGAATGCTGGACAATATCATCAAAGGTGAAGAAAAAACTTGAACTGATGTGCAGGGGGCTACGTAATAGTGAAAAGATTGGAAAAGAGAAAGCCAGAAACCACATACTAAACAGGGAACAAGGGATGAGCCTCTTAACCTGTTCAATAGACGTGGGTGGAGTGTGAACCGGGTGATAGATCTGGTTCTACAGAAGGATGCTGCGAATATCATGGATCGATCAGGTCAGCAATGATGAGGTTTTAAGATTAGAAATGAAAATGAAATTATTACTGAGCATCAGGAAGAAACAGCTAAAGTTCTTGGGACATGTAATGAGGAAGGAAGGCTTGGAGAATCTGATACTCACAGAACAGATAGAGGGAAAGAGAGACAGGGGAAAGTCGCGGATAACATATTTGAAGGGCCTGAGTAGGTGGATATCAGAGCGGGGTTTGGGTGAGGTAACAGGGAAAGCCTGCTAAGAGCTACCAGGAATAGGGTGACGTGGAAAGCCATGATTGCCTACGTCCTGAAGGGCCATGTCACATAGAAGAAGAATATATGAAATAATACTACGAATACTATTAATAATTGTTATGGATCTTCGTCGGCAATTTGTTGTGGGGTTGTTGTGGCGAAACTACTACTAAACGATATAAGGTTAATGATAAGGGAAAGATATTTGATACATAAGGTCTCTCAAATAAGCAAGACGTCTACGACAATGCGATTTAAAAATAAGTTTTGTTTATTGACCAGAATTACAAAGGTCTTTGTACATTTTGGATTGATAAGTGTTTTTAGTAGCACTTTGATCAGGCAAATGACATGTAAGGCGTTTTTTCAATGAGGTGGTAGTGTGCCCGATATCAGTCAGTCAGTTATGTGCCATATGTGATACACGCTTGAGCGATCATGTCTCCGAAAGAGACATGACTGACTGAGCAGAAGATTATCCCGCAGTAGGCTGCCATTACTTTCTGCGGTAGACTGGTTGCCAGCCAAGGCTATAGAACCCATTCTGTCCTATTATTTAACCCATAACTGGAGGGAAGAGACGGATTAATACCTTTCCGATGGGTATTTGTGCGTAAGTGAATGCAAGGAGTTCAACTGGAATTCGAACTCGGCAACCCTATCTCTCGTTCCGAGTCGACATCCACTGCACCATAACGCACATCCGCATGTCGAAGTAAACAGTTCATTATCAAATGAACTATCTAAAGAATTTTTTTTTCAAGGTATATATATATATATATATATATATCTTGAAGTAGGCATTTATTTTTGTCCCTGTTGTTGCATTCTTTATTGGTGGTTTTACAAGAGCGTTCTTAAAAAAAAAAATGGTAAAAGGTTATTAAAAATTGTCTGAAGACACCACTCATGGTAGAAACCTGGATAGCGAAATAACTCGTGTAAAAATGGGAAGTGTGTGTGTGTGTGTGTGTGTGTGTGTGTGTATTTTTTTGTACCGTAAATATATCCCAGTATATTTGAAACTAAATTTCATAGTTAAGCTTTTGCATGTTTTTCTAAGAGAGCAGTTAGGTGGTTTGAGACGCTGTTATGATAAATGGTGTCGACATTTATTTCTCGTGATACAGTATTCCATTTTATTGTATCTCTTTGTCCTTTGTTTTTCGCTTCTTGCTTTCCATTCAGTTCTTTCTTTTTTCTCTTCTTTACATTAATCAATCGTCTATCTTTTCTTTATCCTTGCTTTCTCCTTTCTTTAGGATTTCTTTTCGAATGAGCGAGAAATTTTCGTAAATAACCGTTACAAATGTCTATTCTAATATGGACATGTGAGCGTCTATGTAAAATAAAATAGAAGAAATTTTTGTAGGGGATATTTTGAGGACCAACTGTTGTACCATTTCGGCCTGAAGAGCCGCGATAATAACTTCAGAACGCGGTGAAATATGTAAAACCTATTGTAATAATCTAAAATCTTTTAATAAATTATATTACTCTGTTAAATTAAATTAATGAATTTAACAGAGTTCTCTTGAGTTTGTCTATCAGAATTTACCTGGATTGTATACTAAGTGTGCTATATATATATATATTAAATAACAATATTAGAAATGAATAAATAAATAAAAAAAGAATAAAAATATAAAATTATCATGAAATTTTAAATATTTGAAAGATAAACAAGCTAAGAAGCAGGAAATACGGAAACGATAATGAAATTAGTAAAGAAGACAAAGCAACGTTACGACTGGAGGAAGGTGATTTTCTAAGCGTAAGAATCTGAGCTCCAGGAACATGGATTAGTTTTAAAGCTTTCATTACACCCGAGCAACACCGGACTATGCTGCTAGTATATATATATATATATATATACACACACTAGGTGCGATTGGTAAATTGTCGCAATTATTTTATTATTTCAAATATTCTTTAGGCTGAGTCTGAGCTCCAGGAACATGGATTAGTTTTAAAGCTTTCATTACATCCGAGCAACGCCGGGCTATACTGCTAGGAAACTCTTTTCCATTCTTTTACTCTTTTCCATTCTTTTACTCTTTCTTTTTTTCAATTGGAGTAGATAGACTGAACTATCACCCGGTTCACACTCCACCCACGTCTACTGAACAGGTATAGAGGCTCATACCTTGTTCCGTGTTTAGGATGTGGTTTCCGGTTTTCTCTTTTCCAATCTTCTTACTCGTACGTAGCCCCCTGCGCATCAGTGGCTTTTCCGCCTTGCTTGGGGTGATATGATTAAAAAAAACAAAAAACAAAAAAAAAAAAGACAAAACAACATTAACGACTTGAAACGCATTTCCAAAAATATTTAAAAATACGTCTTCGTCCATAATCAATACAATCAATAAACAAGAAAAGAACAGAAGAATAAAATTATAGGCAACCTAGCAGTATAGCCCGGCGTTGCTCGGGTGTAATGAAAGTTTTAAAACTAATCCATGGTCCTGGAGTTCAGACACTTTGGACGTTGGCACGAAAGACTAAAAAGCAATAGTTGTTTTCAGTTAAAGCGAAACCGTTGATTGAAAGAAAAATGAATGGATGCAAGTCAAATTTTGATTTCCTCGTATTGATATCAAATTTTTGTACTATTGTAAGAACTGAAACCTTGAAACTTCTGAATATCGTTTCTTATGTCTTTGTCAATGAGTGTATCAAATTTGATTAAAATCGGACCACTCCTTCTATAACCCGATTTTTTCGATTATAAATTTTCGATATTTATCGGGGGGTACCTAGACACAAAACTTAGCTGAGAACACTCGCAGACGCTTATAGTACAACTGTGTAAATTTTCAAGAAAATCGGTTCAGCCATTTCGGAGTCTATAGGTAACTGATACACACACACACACACAGTTCCATTTATAAATAAGTTTAGATGTTGTCAACAACCACGGATTGGCGATCCTTTTCAAGCTCGGCGGCGAGGCTTGCTTTGTCGGCCTCGGCAGATTTTGATCGAGGCGAGGGTAAACCGTAGTGTCGTCAGCGTATAGGCCTACTTGGGATCGTATTACATCGGGAAGATCGTTAATGTAGATAAGGAAAAGTGTAGAACCTAAAATAAAGCCTTGAGGCACACCCGCGTTCGTGTCATAATATTGGGAGGCTTGTCTGTAAAATACTACCTTTATTGTGCGATTTGAAAGAAATGACTGGGATTAGGTTGAACAATCGTCCAGTTATACCATAGCCACGCAGCTTGTATAGAAGGACAGCATGCCAGACTCTGTCGAACGCTTTGGAGATGTCTAAGGCAACAGTTTGGGCTTCGCCGTTCTTGTCGAGGACCTAGTGTATATACTCAGTGACGGTCGTGAACATATCAGCAGTAGGCCTGGTGAAACGAAAACCATACTGTTTATCAGAGAAGAGTCTGTGGGCTGTGAGGTGTCGTATCACCTCGGCGTTGATGATGGCTTCGAACACTTTACCAAAGATCGATAGGAGGCTGATAGAGCGATAATTAGAGGGGTCAGAGGGTTCACCAGTGTTTTTATATAGTGGAACTACGGAGAACTTCCAGCAGGCAGGAAAGCAAGAAGCAGAGGGGCAGAAGTTTAGAGAGAATAGAGGAGAGTTCGAGGAGAGCCTCTCTTCAAGACAATGATTGGGATTCCGTCGTCACCGCTCGCTTTATGGAGGTCAAGCTTTGAAATTATTTCGGAGACCACCGAGGGGATGATGTGTATGTCATGGAAAGAAATCGATGATACTGAACCAATACTTAAATATACCTGGAAATGTCGTTTGTTGTAGGCTGTGTCGATGTGATTGGATACCACACGTTAGCGTGATCAGACGAGAGTTAGACGCCAAGCCGACGGCCACTCGCCGCCGTCATCGGACGCTCAGCAGCCGGCTACGTGGCACCTGGGCAATGTCGTTTGTTGTCGGCTAAGTGTCGATGAGATCGGTTACCACACGCTGACTTAAAGATAAACAAAAACATTACGTCTCAACTCTCAATTAATAATAATAAATAATAAATGAAAAAAGACCACTTTCAATATGTTATATCCTACATACGTTCCCAACCTTTTTGCTGTGGTTACCCCAAAATCGCAATTTCACTATTATCCATTACCCCAATGAACAAATACCCGTAATATAAGAAAAGAAATTATATTTTCATACATCAAAAGCAGACAAAGTTAATGGAAATTATCCAATACAACAGTACCAATCTATAATAATCAGAGGTATAGTAGCCGTAACCTAGCCGTGATTCTTAATGTGAGTGTTGAGCTTGTATTGCCTGTGCCGGCGCCAGTTTATTTATTCTTGGCTTTGTGACTGAAAGGGCTATTCGGACATCGTTTGCCACGTTAAGTCTGCTACGTTTCTCGGTCTTCATTCCAAGGACACAGTGTGAAGCTGATTGCTTCTTTCCAAACCAAACATCCATTACCCCACAAAATATGAACTCATTACCCCACTGGGGTAATTTACCCCGGGGTTCGGAGTCCTGGTCCTAAAACAACAATCAGAGTTGTTATTTTATGAATGGGTGCTGGAAAAATTCTCGGCTTGTCCTGTTTCTAAAAAATAGGAATTTTTAAAAAGAATAATCGGAAAACTTTTCCGATAGTGGGTTGGTCCATGGAATGTTGAGGTCTTTAAGAAGACCGTTCTTCGTCGCTTCTCTTGGACTGGCCCTACATAATCACAAAGTATCTTACCAAACAGTAAAAAAAAAAACAAAAAAAAAAAACACAATACTTAGAGACTTTCAAAAGCAGAAACAACTAAAACGGTTGGCACATATAGTTCGAAAAAGAGTAAGGACTTTTCACACAAATTTAAACAAAGAGTTAGAAAAGAAACCCCCATCACTAGCAGAAAGAGTGATAACAGCTGCTTCAATTCAGAAACCCTTGACCATTATAGAAAAGTCAATCTGCCATAAAACCATATTCAGGATCATAATACTGAGGACTGGATTCAAGACTGTAAGGATTTAATTACAAATCTTGTTTGGCGTTGCATGAAGAACATTATAGAAAAATCAATGTGCTATAAAACAAAATTCAGGATGAAAAACTTGGAAATGGAATTAAAATCTATGCGACTATTTACAGTCAGAAATTTATGACCAATATATAGAAATCAATGTGCCATAAAGCCACATTGTGAATCAAGACCATGGTGATTTATTTAAAGACTAGACTATTGAAAGATCTCATTGGAAATCCTTGTTTGGTACGATATGACTATTATAGAGGAGTCAATGTGCCATAAAAGCACATTCAGAATCAGAACATTGTGGACTGCATAAAAAGACTGTAATGATTTAATTGAAAGCCTTGTTTGGCGTTACATGGCCATTATAGAAGACTCAGTGTGTCATAAAACCACATTCAGGATGAAGAACAGAAGGGATTAAAGATTATCAGAATGTTTTTCACAATGCCTCTATGGCATCGTAAGACCATTTTGAGAAGCCAATGTGCCATAAACCATCAATTTAGCTGTTGCCATCAATGAGTTCTTTGTAAATAAGATATATTCAGCTCTTTCTGGACTTTCTTTGGTTCCTGCTTTTTGCTGTGGAAAATGATCACAAGACTTACTCTCCTTAATTGAAGGAGGGGTTAATTTGTGGAAGTAACTCGGGTGGGGTTTCAATGCACAAGAGAGTAAAGTTGGAGCCGCTAGTTGCTCTGACATGGAAAACCTTTTTAGCGCGATTAAAACATCTGTAATAATGGGGAAAGTAGATAAAAAAATAACAAAACATTTTAGAATTTTTTGTGATTCATGACAGGAAAAAGAAAATTATCGCAAAAAGTAAAAATTTGAAGATACATAATGAAAAACATGAAAAGTTTTTTTTTTTAAATTAAGTAAACAAATAATAGACATAATACGAAACAAAAATGTCGAGTCAAAATTCTCGACTTTCCCTCAAGAAAATTCTTTAGACACAGCAACAAGAGTTTAATGAAGTGTGGATAACGTTTGAGATGAATCATATTAGAATTATCTACAAGTCCCTTCCAAAATAATTCTCTAACTCGTTATAATTATGTGACAAGGTTATTATAAAATTTCCATTTCAATAAATTTTAATTGGTCATCTTACCCTTTTTCTAGGATGTGCGTTGTGGTACAGTGAATATCGGCTCAGAACGAGAAATCGGGGAGCCGAGTTCGAATTCCAGCCGAATTCATTGCATTCACTTACGCACAAATACCCTTAGGAAAGGTATTAATCCGTCTCTTCCTTCCAGTTATGGGTTAAATAACAGAACAGATTGGGTTCTATAGCCTTGGTCGGCAACCAGTCTACCGCAGAAAGCAATGGCAACCTACTGCGGGATAATCTTCTGCCCAGTCAGTCATGTCTCTTTCGAGACATGATCGCCCAAGCATGTATGACACTTAACTGACTGACTGAATATAATAGTTGGAATAATGATTAAGGCTTATATTGGTCATAAAGTGGGGGATCAGTTTATTACTTCATAACAATAGGAAACCGATCCCCCACTAATTACTAAACAATAATATAATAGCTTTCTTTTCCCTTTACCTATGAGTCAAATGACAGGACAGATTGGGTTCTATAGCCTTGGTCGGCAACCAGTCTACCGCAGAAAGCAATGGCAACCTACTGCGGGATAATCTTCTGCCCAGTCAGTCATGTCTCTTTCGAGACATGATCGCCCAAGCGTGTATCACGTATGGCACTTAACTGACTGACCCTTTTTCTGTCGGCATGACTAAAAACAAACAAATATGACGAAAAACAAGGATTCTACTTTCATTAAAGCCGGGTTTGAAACCGTCTCACGTTCATTTGATAAAATTCAACATTATTTCTCCGTGTTTATAAACATTGGGTGTGTATTGATATAGAAATGAAAGTTGCCAATATACTTTCTGAAATTAAAGAACCACTTTACATCAGTGTGAGGCAAATTTTTATTTGTGAACGCAAAATTTTAACAGCCACGACCCCCTAAAAATAATTTCAGTAATTTTTTTTAATCATTTTCTCCCCATTAAGGCGTTAAAGCCACTAAGACGCAAGGGATTGCTGGAAATGAAAAGTAGAAGAACGAGCAATAAAAGAACAGGGTTCAGGAAGACAGAAGATGGCGATAATGCCACTAAGACGCAAGGGGTTACTGGGAGTGAAAGAGAATGAGAAGAGTTTTGTGAGGAGAAAGGACAATAAAAGAACAGATTTCAGGAAGACAAAAGATAGCGATTGACGTTGCATTGAAATCTTTGAAGATTGTAGGTGGCACGGAAGCAAGAGATTGACACATGACATCAAAAATTCCAGTTGTATTTGGAGCCCTCATACTGATTAGACTCACTGAAGGAATTCCTGGTAGACCATACCTTAAAGAAATACAGAAATTTGTACTCATAAGTGCAAAATACACTAGGTAAAGCCGTTCGTAAGTGAAGAGCTTTACCTATGTAAAATTTATGTAAACTTTGGTTGTTTGGTATTTGTCTATATTTCTGAGATGAAGTAGTATTTACACTATTTACATTATTCGGACCATTGTCCTCATCTTTGTTGCCATTTGTACGACGTTTAATAATAGATCATTCTATTTGTCTATATCTCTGAGATGAGGTCGTATTTACATTATTCGGACTATTGTCCTCATCTTTGTTGCCATTTGTACAACGTTTAATAATAGATTATTCTATTTGTCTATATTTCTGAGATGAGGTAGTATTTACAGTATTTACATTATTCGGACTATTGTTCTCATCTTTGTTGCCATTTCTACGACGTTTAATAATAGATCATTCTATTTGTCTATATTTCTGAAATGAAGTAGTATTTACATTATTCGGACTATTGTCCTCATCTTTGTTTCCATTTGTACGAAGTTTCGGCAGTTGTACGCTCCGGCCTTCTTCAGGTGCTAGGAATTTCGAACCTAATCCTTTATTACAATCACTGGGGGTATATAACGTTATTACAATCACTGGGGGTATATAACGTTATTACAATCACTGGGGGTATATAACGTTATTACAATCACTGGGGGTATATAACGTTATTACAATCACTGGGGGTATATAACGTTATTACAATCACTGGGGGTATATAACGTTATTACAATCACTGGGGGTATATAACGTTATTACAATCACTGGGGGTATATAACGTTATTACAATCACTGGGGGTATATAACGTTATTACAATCACTGGGGGTATATAACGTTATTACAATCACTGGGGGTATATAACGTTATTACAATCACTGGGGGTATATAACGTTATTACAATCACTGGGGGTATATAACGTTATTACAATCACTGGGGGTATATAACGTTATTACAATCACTGGGGGTATATAACGTTATTACAATCACTGGGGGTATATAACGTTATTACAATCACTGGGGGTATATAACGTTATTACAATCACTGGGGGTATATAACGTTATTACAATCACTGGGATATATAGCGTTGGTTAGTTCCTGATTTGACTCTTAGAGTTGTGAGTTCAATACTAGGCTACACCATTGATGAACAAGTAACTTACAGGGTTAGGGGGAGATAATTCATGATCTCCAATCGAGGCTTCCCGCATTGAATGGAATTCATATACCCCAGTGATTGTAATAAAGAGTTAGGTTCAAAATTTCTAGCACCTAAGATGGCCGGCGTAAAAGTAAATCCTTGAACAGCGAGTTTTTAATCTACGTGTTCTTTCACTTTCTTGTAATACAGATATATAATAT
Organism: Ascarosepion bandense; assembly: GCA_037127315.1. Classification (NCBI taxonomy): domain Eukaryota; kingdom Metazoa; phylum Mollusca; class Cephalopoda; order Sepiida; family Sepiidae; genus Ascarosepion; species Ascarosepion bandense. Next base: position 7,864,332 of record JBBBDQ010001031.1, on the reverse strand, counting down.
CCATTAAAATAATATTAAAACAAATAAAATTCATCTATATATAGTCATCCACAGACAGATCTGTTTCGCTGCATCACAGCTCATCAGATATAGAGATATAGAGATATAGATAGAGATATAGAGATATAGATAGAGATATAGAGATATAGATAGAGATATAGAGATATAGATAGAGATATAGAGATATAGATAGAGATATAGAGATAGATAGAGATATAGAGATAGATAGAGATATAGAGATATAGATAGAGATATAGAGATATAGATAGAGATATAGAGATAGATAGAGATATAGAGATAGATAGAGATATAGAGATAGATAGAGATATAGAGATAGATAGAGATATAGAGATAGATAGAGATATAGAGATAGATAGAGATAGATAGAGATATAGAGATAGATAGAGATATAGAGATAGATAGAGATATAGAGATAGATAGAGATATAGAGATAGATAGAGATATAGAGATAGATAGAGATATAGAGATAGATAGAGATATAGAGATAGATAGAGATATAGAGATAGATAGAGATATAGAGATAGATAGAGATATAGAGATAGATAGAGATATAGAGATAGATAGAGATATAGAGATAGATAGAGATATAGAGATAGATAGAGATATAGAGATAGATAGAGATATAGATTCACAGGCTGCAATGGGTAAATTGTGGCCATTTTATCATTTCAGTTTCGCACATGCGCGTTGTTTTTTATTTTGTTAATTACACAGTATAGTATGGTCAGTTGGGCACCGTCTATGAGAAAAAAAGAATGTCATGAAGCAATTCATCCCGCAAGAAATTTGCACACGGTCTGTTGTACTGCTTGGAATTCGCACCAGAAGCACAAATGCGAATATTTCACTGTGTTTAGGTGTCAGTCTGAAGACAGTGCAAAGAGGATTCAGAGTTATCACTCGCGGTAGCGACGTTATGCTTCCATTCATCTTTCTACACGGCCTCAGATTCAACCCGGAGGCCTACATCGCTTCTCTAGGTCAAGAGAGTGGCTGTTGGAAGACTATATCTGACAATAGGACTCTGCACCATGCCACAAAAGCAAGAGAACCCATTCATTGCCATTAGACAATTTCTACCACCGCATAAGACCTTACATCTGGTCGCCAAACTCCTAGATTGCACCCTCTTGATTATAATGTGTGGAGAGCAGTTGAGCGAGAGACTTAACAAAACTCCTTGGAACACCGAAGATGAACAGAAGGCAAGTATCATTTTTTTTTTTTTTTTTAATCATTTCACCCCGAGCAAGGCAGAAACGCCACTGATGTGCAGGGGGTTACATAAATGTAGAAAGATTAATTAGAAAAGAGTGAGGAGTACAAGCTAGTTAGAAAGGAACAATAGAAAGCTGAGAAAGCAGGTGCAATGACAGGTACATGGGCGGAGAGAAAGGAAAGGTTATACAGGGGAGGGGAGAGAGCTAGAGGCCAGTGGTTAGTAGGTGAGTATTAACTTTGCTTTTAAATTTCTGGAGGTCGTAGCCGTCAGGAAAGCAAGAATACGGGAGTGAGTTCCACAGGCGGGAAGTGCGAGAGAGGAAGCTGCAGGAGTAGAATTGTCGTCTTCGTTTGGCTAACCTGACTGTGAATGGGTGGGACCCAGTTGCCAGTCTGGTTGAACGGGTAAACACCTGTTGAGGAGGCATCAGTGACTTAAGCTCATCCGAGCAGAAGCCATGAAAGTATTTATAGAACAGACAAAGGGAGGCCACATTTCGATGATTGGAAAATGGCTGCAATCGAGTCGCCAGATCAGTACCTATCACATTACAGACTCTCCTTTGGAGCTTGTCAAGAACACTGAGGAGAACGGCAGGAGCACCTGACCATAAATGGCAGCAGTACTCCATGCACGGACGGATGGTTGACTTGTATATATGCAGGATGGATTCAGGTGGAAAAAACATCCTGGATCGACATAGTGACCCAATCTTCTTAGCAGTAGATTTTGCTATGGATTCAATATAGTGCTTCCATTTGAGGTCTGAGGACAGGGTAAGTCCGAGGAGGCGTAGTGTATTACTCTCCGGGAGAATCATCTGGTCCATGCTTATGGGAGGCAGAAGAGGTTGCCTGTAATGGTTGACAGACAACAGCTTGGTCTTAGATGAATTGAAGTTGACAAGCCACTTCTTGCCCCAGTTCACCACAGAGTGTAGATCCCGCTCAAGGTCAGCAGCGAGATTATGTCTGTCCGCCACGACAGGTTTCTTACTGGAGCGGGAGTATATTGTAGTGTCATCTGCGTAGATGCCTACTTGGGACTTGATCTCATCTGGGAGGTCGTTGATGAAAATAAGGAAGAGCGTTGGGCCCAGGATAGAGCCTTGTGGGACACCAGCATTCGTGCTGTAGGACGAAGAGGCACGCCCATTCAGAACGACCTTCATTTTGCGGTTATTTAAACTTTAACTTAAATAAGGAGACTGTCCGGAAGAGTTGCAAGAGATTCCGAAATCGTCTGGAGGACGTTGTTGAAGCCAATAGCGATTTTATTAAATAAATTTACCCTTTAGTATTTCAAAATGTTTGGATAATTTTGGTAAACATATCTGTTAAAAAAGTAATGTCAGTCTAATTCAGTTTTGTGTCAAGTTGATGACAATTTATCCATCTCACAAACACACACACAATCCGCCAAAAAAAAATGTATCTACACCTCAGGGAAGGAAAAACTTTTCTTTCATAGTTTTCAGACTCTTACCGATTGGGGGAACCCTAAAGGATGTTGTGTATCGCAGAAAACCAACTGCATTGGCGGCCCTTAGACAATAAATTGAAAATGCATATGCATCAATCCCACTGGACACCTTGGCTGATTTTGCCTCAGCAGCAATTCACCGTACTAATAAATGCCTGGAAGCTAAAGACCACCAGTTTGGGCATCTCTTGTGATTGTAGAGTCCAGAAGCATCCTATATTAATCTCGTGATGTCTGAATAAATTTATTATTACAATATCTATTAAAGATTTATTTTTCCTTTCCTGATGTGTGTATAGCTGTTTTGGCGGAGTTCAATATATATATATATATATTTTTTTTTTTAATCGTATCACCCCGAGCAAGGCGGTAACGCCACTGATGTGCAGGGGGCTACGTAATAGTGAAAAAGATTGGAAAAGAGAAAACTGGAAACCGCATCCTAAACAGGAAACAAGGGATGAGCCTCTTAACCTGTTCAATAGACGTGGGTGGAGTGTGAACCGGGCGATAGATTGATCTATCTACTCCAATTGAAAAAAAAGTGAGAAGATTGGAAAAGAGAAAGCCAGAAACCACATCCTAAACAGGGAACAAGGGATGAGCCTCTTAACCTGTTCAATAGACGTGGGTGGAGGTGGAACCGGGCGATAGATAGATCTATCTACTCCAATTGAAAAAAAAGTGAGAAGATTGGAAAAGAGAAAGCCAGAAACCACATCCTAAACAGGGAACAAGGAATGAGCCTCTTAACCTGTTCTAATAGACGTGGGTGGAGTGTGAACCGGGCGATAGATAGATCTATCTACTCCAATTGAAAAAAAAGTGAGAAGATTGGAAAAGAGAAAGCCAGAAACCACATCCTAAACAGGGAACAAGGGATGAGCCTCTTAACCTGTTCAATAGACGTGGGTGGAGTGTGAACCGGGCGATAGATAGATCTATCTACTCCAATTGAAAAAAAAGTGAGAAGATTGGAAAAGAGAAAGCCAGAAACCACATCCTAAACAGGGAACAAGGGATGAGCCTCTTAACCTGTTCAATAGACGTGGGTGGAGTGTGAACCGGGCGATAGATAGATCTATCTACTCCAATTGAAAAAAAAGTGAGAAGATTGGAAAAGAGAAAGCCAGAAACCACATCCTAAACAGGGAACAAGGGATGAGCCTCTTAACCTGTTCAATAGACGTGGGTGGAGTGTGAACCGGGCGATAGATAGATCTATCTCCTCCAATTGAAAATATGTTTATGTATAAGGTACCTCCACTAATTCGCGATACCTAAATGATTTTTTAATGAAAATTTCTTGAGACTTTGATGATTAAATTTAATTTTCCAGTTAGTAAAATACTTTAGGGCAGCGGTCGGCCACGTCCGGCCCTCGAGTAAATCTTGTCCGGCCCGCTACTTTACTCAGGACACGATATAAATATAGGTAAATATAGGTAAACCAAACCAAAGTGACAGTTGATAGTCTGAATATATTGCGTCGAAATTTTTAAAAAATTTTCTTTTTACCTGGAGAACGTGTTTTACTTTTATTTTTTGTTTGTAGGATCGCCAAAATTAACGTACGGTCTCGCTTAATTTTTCTGTGAAATTGCTTT
>JBBBDQ010001031.1:7735000-7855000 GCA_037127315.1 Ascarosepion bandense | reverse complement strand
TTATCATTCATATATACTAGGTTGACAAGAAAGTCCCAATTCGCTTCAGTCAGTCAGTTCAGTGCCATACGTGACACACGCTTTGGGTGATCATGTCTTGAAAGAGACATGAATGACTGGGCAGAAGATCATCCCACAGTAAGTTGCCATTGCTTTCTGCCGTAGACTGGTTGCCAGCCAAGGCTATAGAACCCAATCTCTGCTATTATTTAACCCATAACTGGAGGGAAGAGACAGTATAATACCTTTCCCAAGGGTATTTATGCCTAAGTGAATGCAAGGAATTCAAACTCGGCTCCCTGATTTCGAGTTCCGAGCCGATATCTACTGCACCACAACGCAGTGCTTGACTGTCGGGCGTATAGAGGAGCAGAAACCGGGAGTGCAAACGGCTCTGACCACGTTCTTGTCCGTGCAAAACTTTGTCTTCGCTTGAAGCGTCTTCCTCCGCGGCAACTAGCCCGCCGGTTTGATGTATCAAAACTCAAATCGGTGGTTGCTGAGCCTTTTCGTGTTGAGCTGCGGAACCGTTTTGACGGCCTCGTCTTGGACGAGGAGGCACCTCCAGAAGCGGAATGGAGCGCGCTAAAGACAGAGGTTACAAACGCAGCTAAGGCCCATCTGGGCTACACCCGCCGTCGGCACCGCGATTGGATCTCCGCGGGGACGATTGATCTGGCCGAACGAGCACGGCGTGCGCGACTGACACAATCCACACACTACCGCGAGCTACGGCGCAGAACGGCGCAAGCAGTCCGCAACGACCGCAACGCGTACTGGCGGAGAGTGGCGGAAGAAACGGAACAGGCCTCAGCCAATGGTGATACCAGAAAGCTGTACCGTCTTCTCAACCGGGTCAGCCGTCCATCGCGGGGCGCGAGCGATACTCTCGTCGATGCAGCAGGCAATACGATCGCCGATATGTCAGCCCGGCTTGACAGGTGGCAAGAGCATTTTAGTGCTCTGCTTAACCATGATCCAGCACCAACCCCTGTCCATGCCGGCACATCTGCAGCAACAACGTATGCCTGCAACACGGATCCACCGACGCCAGATGAAGTTCGCGTGGCTCTCTTTCAGCTGAAGAACAACAGGGCCCCCGGTGAAGATGGCCTTCCAGTTGAAATCTTCAAAAGCTGTTCCGAGGTGATGGTGCCATGGTTACACCGCCTCCTGATGAAGATCTGGAACACAGAGGTCGTCCCCGCTGACTGGAGAGAGGCAGTGCTTCTCCCCTTCTTCAAAAAAGGCGACAAACGAGTATGTAGCAACTACCGCGGAATCAGCCTGATCGATATTTCGGCCAAACTGTTCACAGTCCTGCTACTGAAGCGCTTCCAACTCGCTCGCGACCACCGTACCCGCCCAAGCCAGGCTGGTTTCCGTCCGGGGAGAGGGTGCTCTGACCAGATCTTTTGTCTACGCCGGATACTGGAGACGCGCTGGTCTTACCAACAACCGACGGTGCTCTGTTTCATCGATTTTGCAGCGGCCTTCGACTCGGTGGACCGCAGCGCTCTGTGGACTATCATGCGGGACGATGGCATTCCGCCAAAGCTGCTGCGTCTGATTCAGGCCTACTACCGGGAGACGAGGACACGTGTTCGTGCTTACGGTGCTGAGACCGGGGCGTTTGAGGTCCGCACTGGTGTGCGACAGGGATGCGCGCTCTCCCCGACGCTCTTCAACTACGCTATCGACTGGATTCTGATGAGCGCCCTTCAAGGCTTCACTGGGGTTCGGGTGGGCCGCGACTTGGCCGTGACCGACCTGGCGTGCGCTGACGACATTGTCCTTCTTGGTGACAGCATCGAGGAGGTGCAGGCGGCCGTCAGCCGAGTGCATACCAGCGCGTGCGCGGTCGGCATGCGCATCAATGCTGCAAAGACGAAGGTGATGACGGCGCTGTTGCCTCCAGAGGCCCAACAACCCATCCTGCTCGACGGAACACCTCTGAAGATGGTGGACCACTTCATCTATCTGGGCTCGTCTTTTGTCCCGAGCGGCCAGGGTGGCGATGAGATCGGGCGTCGCATCAACCTTGCGAGGGCCGCCTTCAACCGCCTCCAGAAGTGTCTCTGGTCAAGGCGGGAGATCGCCCTGCGTACAAAGAGCCGCGTCTACCAAGCTGTTGTGCGATCCATCTTGCTGTATGGCTGCGAGACGTGGCCGGTGCGCGTAGCGGACCTCAAGAGGGTGGAGGTCTTCGACAATGACTGTCTCCGGCGCATCCTGCGTTTACGGCGGATTGATCGGGTGCGGACATCGACCCTTCGACAAACATGCCGTCTTCAACCGATACCGGCTGCTCTCCGACTCCGTCGACTGCGTTGGTTCGGCCATGCTGCGCGCTGTCCTCCGGGTGAGCTGATTCGCGACTGCCTCTTCCCGAGGCCCCTACCGGGCTGGCGCAAGCGTGCGGGGGGTCAGCTGAGGACGTGGGCAGCCACGCTGAAGGGGGACATGGAGCCGATCTCGGGCCCAAATGTCGTGGGATTTCGGAGGTGGAACCGGGACTGGGCAGAGATCGGAGTGGAGCTGGCTCAAGATCGCCGATCGTGGGCCGCCGCTGGGAGAGACGCTTCAAATGTTCTAGGGGATGCCGGCTCAACCCGTCCTGGGTGAATGCCGCTACAATACAATAATATATATGCACCACAACGCACATCCCCATCAATATAGCACACCTTAAAATTGTATGTTTGTCATTCATATGCACTAGGTTGGCCAGAAATTCCAGACTCGCTTCAGCCAATCAGTTATGTACGAAACGTAATACACGCTTTATCCCACAGTAAGTTGCCATTGCTTTCTGCAGTAGACTGGTTGCCAGCCAAGGCTATAGAACCCAATTTCTCCTGCCATTTAACTTTTAGCTGGAGGTAGAAGAGATATATTATATTACATTATTATATTAAGTATAGTTAGTGGGTGGGGGCAGTTTATTACTTCATAACAATCGAAAACCGATCCCCCACTTTATGCCCGGTAGAAGTTTTAATTATGTTTCCAACTATGATATTCAGTCAGTCAATCAGTCAGTTAAGTGCCATACGTGATACCCGCTTTGGGCGATCATGTCTCTTTCGAGACATGACTGACTGAGCAGAAAGCGGAAAGAATCCAACAAAGCTTGACTTCTGTTTGCTAAAATTTCCAAGAAGCAAAGCATTTTGAGTCTGTCCCACCATTTTTATTGCCAGCCTCTAGAACGCGTGTCCGACGAACGAAAAAAAATATCCTGTTTTGGTCATTCGAGGTCGGGCATTGTTTCCGCAAAACAATGCAAAGCCACACACTGCCATGAAGGTCGTCTTCAACAGCCATGACTCCAAATCTTATCACACGAACGCGGGTGTCCTCCTGGGATCTATCCTAGGTCCGACGCTCTTTCTGATCTTCATCAACGATCTTGCTGATATGATCAAATCCCAAATAGGCATTTATGCTGACGACACCATCATTTACTCACGCTTCTGTAAGTAATCTGCCAAGGCAGACAAAGATAACCTCGCTGCTGATCATGAGAATGAACTCCAATCTCTGCTGGACTAGAGTAAGAAATGGATCGTAAACTTTAATGCTTCCAAAACGAAGCTGTTATCCGTCAACCACCAAAAACAGTCACTCTTACCCACCCATCAACATGGATCAATCTAGTCTCTCCAAAAGCAATACACTGCACCTCCTCGATCTCACCCTTTCAGCTGACCTCAAGTGGAATGACCACATTGAATTAATAACTAAATCTACGGCTAGGAAGGTTGAGCCACTGTGTAGAGCCAGGAAGTTTTTTTTTTTTTTTAGCCTGAATCCATCTTACACATATGCAAATCAACCATCCGCCTTGAATACTCTTGTCATATCGCCCCTGCTATTCATCTCGTGGTTCTCGACAGGATCCAGAGGAGTATCTACAATGTAATCGATACTAACCTGGTAGTTCGACCCCAGCCACTTTCTCACTGACGAGATATCCCTTCCCTCTGCCTCTTCTACAAATATTTTCATGGCTTCTGCTCCAGCGAGCTTAGCTCCCTGGTGCCCCCACCTACACGAATTTACTCAAGCTACTAGACTGGCGACAAGGTCCCACCTCTTTGCAGTCAAAACAACTAAATGCAGTCACTACTTCTACTCTATCAGCTTCTTTTCTTGCAATTCCTGCCTGTGGAACTCCTTTCCGTATACTTATTTCCCTGAGCTACAATCTCCAAGAGCTTAAATACAACGTCAATTGCCATCTCTTCTTGATTCTCGTCCTTTCCCTGACACCCGCTGTATCTTGTTCTGTTTTTCCACTCTACTCTCACGCAACTCTCTTCACACCAGTATTCCCATCCTTCCCTTACTCATAAATAAATAAGGGGTCCCGTTTAGAATTCCCTGGAGGTTTCCTTGATTGATACATACCTGAGGATGGCAGGAGGCACAATGGCTCAAATTTTGTGATAAAAATAACAAAGATGAAGACAATAGTGTAAAGATAACAAAAAGACAAAATTTATTAAAAGCTATAAATTTAAGAAATTGTGGAGAGCCATGATCGCTAACGTTCTGAAGGGACACAACACAGAAAATTAAACTTGAGTAAATAGATGGTGGAACAAGGTCTAGGAGAGATAACAAAAAGAAAAAAAATTATTAAGAGCTATAAAAGTTAGGAAACTGGAGAGCCACGACCGCCAACGTTCTGAAAAACACGTCACATAGATGAAGAATGAACTTGAGTAAATGGATGACAGAACAAAGTTTAGAAGAGATAACAAGACAATCTATAAAGAGCTACAAAGGAGAAGAAATTGTGGAGAGCCATGATCAACATTATTCAGAAATAACACGGCACAAAGAAAAAGAAGACGAATGAGTTTGAGTAAATGGATGGCGGAACAAGGTTTAGCAGCGATAACAAAAAGACAAAATTTATTAAGTGCTACACAGGACAGGAAATTGTGGAGAGCCATGATCGCCAACATTCTGAAGGGACACAGCACATAAAAGATTAAACTTGAGTAAATGAATGGCAAAACAAAGTTTAGGAGAGATAACAAAAACAAAGTTTAAGCGCTACAAAGGAGAGGAAATTGTGGAGAGCTATGATCGCCAACATCCTGAGGGAACACGGCAGATAGAAGAAGAATGAGCTTTAGTAAATGGATGGTAGAACAAAGTTTAGGAGAGATAACAAAAAATAAAATTTATTAAGAGCTACAAAAGACAAGAAACTGTGGAGAACCATAATCGCCAAGGAAACCCCCATCAATACTGGAGAGAGCGATAAAAGCTACTGAACTTGAGAATCCTGTTTTCCTAAAAAACTGTTTTAAGAGAAAGATTTTATAAATTACAACCAACAGCAGCAGCAGTTGCAACCTAATCAGCAGACAAGTTTAAAGCTCTAAGTTCACTACAGCAAATTGTCCTATCTATATATACAAAAGGCAATCTGTGAGTCTGTGTGTGACTGTTCCCTATACACGCCTACATTTATTAAGCTACGCCATTCAAACTTTCTAGGGACACATATTTACAGGGAAGCCAGGTCGACACATACTTTTTGAGTTTAAGTTCAGCAATTTTCCCTTTCGCACTTTTTGGCTAATGGAGCCGATTGTTTACATTTGCTCCGTAAAACATCTAAGATGGTTGCTGAATTACGTCACAGAAATCAAATCACACGTGTCAAACGCGACTAAAATATTTTTTTATTAAAAAAAAAAAAAAAAAAAAAAAAAAAAAAAAAAAAAAGAAAAAGCCTTTATATTTCATTTTTATTCCGACGTTTTAAAAATTCATTTGGTCAACAAAAAAATGTGAATATTTTCCCCGTAATTTTGAAACAAAAGAATTTTTTTTTTTTTAAAGTGTTTTTACAAACAAAAACAAAATATGTAAAATAAAAAGTGGCATCTTCTACTACTAAAATGTTCTGAGTTGCACGGGCAACGCCGGGTTACGATGCTAGTAGTTAATAAAAAAGATCATTTTTGAATTTGTTAATATTAATCATTGGGTTGGGCAGTGTGTACTTGCGCTCATAAACAGGCAATCAATAACTGAACAGTTAACTGCCTATTTCTGAACAGTATTAAAAAAAATGGACTATATAAGCAGTGGAATAAGAATAGTCTACCTCTTTAGATTAAATAAAGTGTTCCATTCCGAATTCCTTGTGGGTTACCTAGATTGATATATACCTGAGGAAGGCAGAAGGGCACAATGACCAAAATATTGTGATAAAAACAATTTTAATTCGATTCGTTTCCGATTATATTAATTTGTGCTAATTCTAGGGGGATCATTTATTACTTCCTGACAATAGAAAACAGACCCCCATTTTATGGTCATCGGCATCTTTAATTGTATTCGTTTCCGGTTATACTAATTTGTGCTAATTCTAGGGGGATCAGTTTATTACTTCATAACAATAGAAAACCGATCACTCACTTTATGCCCAGTAGAAGCATTAATTATATTTCCACCTATTATAGTCAGTTAAACGCCATGCTCGATAAATGCTTGGGCAATCATGTCTCTTTCGACCCATGACTGACTGGGCAGAATATTTTCCCACTTTAGGTTGCAATTGCTTTCTGCGGCAGACTGGTTGCCAACCAAGGCTATAGAACCCAATCTTTCCTGCTATTTAGCCTATAGCTGGAGAGAGAAGTGACAAATTAATACCTTTCCCAAGGATATTTGTGTGTAAGTAAATGCAACGAATTCAACTAGAATTCAAACTCGACTTTCCGATTTCTCGTTCCGAGCAGGTATCCATTAAAGAACAACGCTCATCCGAACTGAAAATCAGTCATGCTTAGGCGATCATGTCTCAAAAGAGACATAACTGACTGGGCTGAAGATTTTCCCGTGGTAGAATCGCATTACTTTCTGCGGTAGACTAATTGCCAACCAAGGCTATAGATCCCAACCTGCCCTGCTATTTAACCCATAACTGAAGGAAGAAGCGACGGATTAACCAATTAGTGCCCGTGGTCCTTATTTTTTAGGACCAGAAGGATAATTTACCATATTTCAGTAATTCCTGAAGTTATATATATCTTAGATATATCTTTGGTTAGTTATAAAAAAATGAAGTTTCTTTTAAATATATCACCTACTGTGTGATTTATATTGGCAACACTGATGTCTCAGTTTTCAGTATTAAGTAAAAATCTTGAGAAGAAGAAGGCGGAGGAAGAGGATACACTAAGTTTCATCTATCATTCAAGCAAAAACTGTAGTACTTATATCTAACTCATATTTGTATATTATCATATTATAATTGTGCTTGTTGTTTCCTTAGTTGGTTAATTACTCCGTCCGTCCGTCCGTCACGACACTTACTCTCTATACGAGCTTTTCCTTCCCCTCTATCTTTTTAAACGCTACTCTCCTCAGCCTTTCTCTCACCTTTGCCAAACGGAAGGGTAGTAAAAAGTGAAAGAGTAGGAGGAGAAAGTCTATAGCATTACCGTAGCAGCAGCAACTTAAGCTGTGTGTGTGTGTGTGTGTGTGTGTGTGTGTATACTGTACAATATAGTAAAATAGGTTTGTTGTCGTGTCCCGCGACCTAATAACGAAATCTCTGGCCTCTTTTACACCCTTGGCCATTACGCAGTTGTTTTTTTGTTTTTTTTCTGTTTACAATGGACACAGGAGCCTTTAAAGTAACTTTAATTATTTTTAAAAAATTTTTAATCCCTTCTAACATTTTCGAAATTTTGCCAGAAAGATTTGTTTTGATTTGAGTTAGCGGCTAAAGAAACGTTACGACTGTTTTACAATGGAAACGTAATGATTGCATCACCCACTTTTTTCGGTGACAAACACATTAATTAAAATAAATGTCAGATTTTAATGAAACTATCAGTACTCATTCACAAATGAATTAAATTATTTTTGAGATTTTTTTTTTTTAAATCTTGATAAAAATATTTTTTACTTCTGTTACACGTCCCCCACTCCACGTAAATCCATGAAATCTTAATAACTTTTATATTAATGGCTAACCTTTGTTTTATTTGTTCAACCCAGGACTCATTGGGGAATATAAATCATCTATTTTTTTTTAAGTTTGCAATCATTATCCGAAAATAAAAAATGCAATAAAACTGATATAATTTAATTTGATAAGCTTTTAATTGCTGGAATAAATAATAATTATTAAGGACATACTCTGGAAAAATGTTTTTCGATTGATAATAAAACTATTTTTATTAAACTTTTCAATTTTAGATAGGCAATATAATCATCAATTCTTAACTAAAAAGTCTACTCGCAATCAATTCTTTGAAGATTTTAAAAATATTTTTAAAACTTTATATGTTATTTAAATATTTAATAATAATGATAATAATAATAATAATAATAAAAACAATTCTTTTAAAGTTTTATTATTTTATTAATTTATTTTATTTATTAAGACGTTACTATCATTTGTAGTATGACAACGTAAAATTTTTCCAGGATATCATAATTATCCTTCCGTGGAAATTCCACGGGTTCCGCTTGTAATATAAGATTACAGTAAAGTAGCTTCTATGGACATTACTTTTATAGATATTTTAATAAAATTACACTCTGTGTTATCGTTATTTTATTATCCAATACCTTTATGTTTGAAGACGTTACTATCATTTGTAGTATGACAAAGTAAAATCTTTCCAGGAAATCATAATTATCCTTCCGTGGAAATTCCACGGGTTCCGCTAGTATATATGAATGCCCTAACTATCCTATAAGCCAAGAAAATGTATGAAAGTAATTTTGCTCAAATGTACCATGCTCTATAAATTTGGTTCTAAAATAAGGACCAAATTAAAAGTTTCTTTTTTTCTTAGAATAATGCAATGAAATTTTTTATATGTTTAGTATGAAATAAATTTGTTCAAATTAATGATTTTTGGTAAAAAATTCAAGAAAAAAAAATTTGGGCATTAATGGGTTAAATTTATTGTTTCCAGTAAGCAAAATACTCTAGTGTATTTCAAACAGAAATCATATTGATTGGAATCTAAAATTTTGAGATTTATTTTTCTATTTTTTTAATTTTTGTGCCATTTTTGAGCAATTGACACATTTGTTAAGAAAAGTCAATTTCTGCGACCACAGCACCCCTTACAATACATCTCACTCCCCAGACTGCAACCCCCTTGATGTGTGCGTGCAGTTGAGCGACAGGCCAACAAAATTCCTTGTAGTACCAAAGATTAACTGAAGGCAAGGATTATGACAACTTTTACCAACTTAAACAAGGAGACTGTCTAAAAATCGCCCGGTTCACACTCCACCCACGTCTATTGAACAGGTGAAGAGGCTCATCCCTTCTTCCTTGATTAGGATGTGCTTTCCGGCTTTCTCTTTTTCCAAACTTTTCACTCTTCTTTTTCTTTTTTTTCATTTGGAGTAGATAGACTAAACTATCGCCCGGTTCACACTCCACCCACGTCTATTGAACAGGTGAAGAGGCTCATCCCTTGTTTCCTGGTTAGGATGTGGTTTCCGGTTTTTCTCTTTTCCAATCTTTTCACTCTTTTTCTTCTTGTTTTTTTTTTTTTTCAATTGGAGTAGATAGACTAAACTATCGCCCGGTTCACATTCCACCCACGTCTATTGAACAGGTGAAGAGGCTCATCTCTTGTTCCCTGTTTAGGATGTGGTTTCCGGTTTTCCAATCTTTTCACTCTCACGTAGCCCCCTGCGCATCAGTGGCGTTTTCGCCTTGCTTGGAGTGATATGATTTTTTAAAAAAAAAAAAAAAGTTGCACGAGATTCTGAAGTTGTCTGGCAGTAGTGGTTGAAGCGAATGGTGATTTTATTGAATAAAACTATTTTGGTAAGTAGTACTTAAATCTAACTCATATTTGTATATAGTATATATTAATGTTGTCACTGTCCTATAAAGCCAAGAAAATGTATGAAAGAAATTTTGCTCAAATATATACCATTGCTCTATAAACTTATTTTAAGACAAAGGACCGAAGTAACTTTTTTATTTTCTTAGAATAATGAAATGAAATTTTTTTTATATGTTTAGTATTAAATAAATTTTTACAGATTAAGTATTTTTGGTTAAAAAAAAAAAAAAAAATGGGAACCCTTTCCAGAGGGTATTGTCGCACAAATGAATACAACGAATTCAATCAGTATTCGAACTCGGCTCTCTGATTTCTCGTTCATAGCAGATATCAACTGCACCACAACGCACAATCTATAAATACCGATTTTACATCGTTATCTTTGTAAATTTATTATTCATCGACATTTTTCTTAAGACCGTAGTCAGTTAAGTGCTATACGATTGGGCGCTCAAATCTCGAAAAAGACATAATTGAGCGGGCAGAAGATTTTTCCGCAGTAGGTTGCCATTTCTTTTGCTAACTAAGGCTACAGAACCCAATCTGTCCTGCTATTTAACCCATAACTGGAGGGAGAAAAAACGGGTTACTACTTTTTCCAATTTTGCTTGTGCGTAAGTGAATGCAACTATTTCGACTCCAATTCGAACTCGGCTCCTCGATTTCTCACTCCAAGCCGATGTCAACTGCACCACGACGCACATCAAAACTGAAAATAGATATCTTAAAACCCATTAGCATCAATCTTTTGAGGTCAAACAAAGGACGGAGAAAATTTTCTCTCTGGGTCAATTGAATAGATTTGGGTAGGGAGGTAAGAGAAAACAAAACAAAAAAAATTATATTTTTCAATCGAGTATGTTAATAGTAAGGTAGCTGGGGCAGGATAGGCTGCAAAATCCGTATTGACAATCTTCTGCTGGCCTTTATGACATGTTTCATGCCTGCTTTGTTTCCTTGTCTTTCCGTGTCCCCCCTGTACTCAACCCACCGCCGAGTGGCCTTTCTCCCTCCCATCTCCTGATTTTCCCCATTTTCGATTCGGCCCTGATCTTACCAGAATCAAATAACCGACTCCAAGTTACACATAAACACGATTCCATTATGGCAATCAAATTCCACAGAATTCTTACCGTCCGCATTAAAAGATCGCATTCAAGATTTCTGAAACAGAGATGTGAGGTGTCTTAACGGATGATTACCATTTCCACAGAGAATTCGATTGTATCTATTGTTACGCCTTGAAGCAAACTATCCATTTCATGAACAGAAAGAGAGCAAAAAAGAATAAAAACAAGAAAAAAAAGATACCCGTTCTGCTCGAAGATAACAGTTCATTTTTATTTTTTAAAAAGACTTTCATGATTTATTGCGGTTGAGAGTGGGGTCTCTTGAAATGCTTAGTCAAAAGTAATTGATATTCAAGTAAAAAACACAAACTTGAATGCTGATTTTTAAGGCATGAAGTTCCCTCCCTGTCATGTTAAGTACAGCAACATAATCTTTAAACATATTCGACCATACCTTGGTATGACGATGAAATACATCCGGCAGTAAGACCTCTGATTGAGAGTTTGGAGGTTTAGATGAAGACAGAACCACCTCTTAATTGCTGTTATTTTTAATTCTACTCTGACCCGAGGTGGTAACATCGGTTAAGATCCCGGATATGAGAACAAGAGTGAAATACCAAGCAAAGCAAAATACTATGAAAATGTAGTAAATATATTTTTTAAGAGCAAAATCACCGACAACACATTTTTTTTTGAGAGCAAATCACCGACAACTCATTTTTTTAAGAGCAAAATCACCGACAACTCATTTTTTTAAGAAACAAAAATCACCGACAACTCATTTTTTAAGAGCAAAATCACCGACAACTCATTTTTTTAAAACAAAAATCACCGACAACTCATTTTTTTAAAAAAATCACCGACAACACATTTTAAAGAGCAAAAATCACCGACAACACATTTTTTTGAAACAAAAATCACCGACAACACATTTTTTAAGAGCAAAATCACCGACAACACATTTTTTTAAGAGCAAAATCCACCGACAACACATTTTTTTTAAGAAGCAAAATCACCGACAACACATTTTTTTAGAGCAAAATCACCGACAACACATTTTTTGAAGAGCAAAATCACCGACAACACATTTTTTTAAGAGCAAAATCTACGACAACACATTTTTTAAAGAGCACAAATCACCGACAACACATTTTTTAAGAGCAAAATCACCGACAACACATTTTTTAAGAGCAAAATCACCGACAACATTTTTTTAAGAGCAAAATCACCGACAACACATTTTTTTTAAGAGCAAAATCACCAAACAACACATTTTTTTAAGAGCAAAATCACCGACAACACATTTTTAAGAGCAAAATCACCGACAACACATTTTTTTAAGAGCAAAATCACCGACAACACATTTTTTAAGAGCAAATCACCGACAACACATTTTTGAAGAGCAAAATCACCGACAACATTTTTTTAGAGCAAAAATCACCGACAACACATTTTTTAAGAGCAAAATCACCGACAACACATTTTTTAGAGCAAAATCACCGACAACACATTTTTTAAGAGCAAAATCACCGACAACACATTTTTTTAGAGCAAAATCACCGACAACACATTTTTTTAAGAGCAAAATCACCGACAGCACACACATTTTTTAAGAGCAAAATCACCGACAACACATTTTTTTGAAAGAGCAAAATCACCGACAACACATTTTTAAGAGCAAAATCACCGACAACACATTTTTTTAGAGCAAAATCACCGACAACACATTTTTTAGAGCAAAATCACCGACAACATTTTTTAAGAGCAAAATCACCGACAACACATTTTTTTAAAGAGCAAAATCACCGACAACACATTTTTTAAGAGCAAAATCACCGACAACACATTTTTAAAGAGCAAAATCACCGACAACACATTTTTTAAGAGCAAAATCACCGACAACACACATTTTTTTTAGAGCAAAATCACCGACAACACATTTTTTAAGAGCAAAATCACCGACAACACATTTTTTTAGAGCAAAATCACCGACAACACATTTTTTTAAGAGCAAAATCACCGACAACACATTTTTTTAAGAATGCAAAAATCACCGACAACACATTTTTTTAGAAACAAAATCAAACAACACATTTTTTAAAGAGCAAATCACCGACAACATTTTTTTAAAGAGCAAAATCTCACCGACAACACATTTTTTAAAGAGCAAAATCACCGACAACACATTTTTTTAAAGGCAAAATCACCGACAACACATTTTTTAAAGAGCAAATCACCGACAACACATTTTTTTGCAAGAGCAAAATCACCGACAACACATTTTTTTAAACAAAAATCACCGACAACACATTTTTTAAGAGAGCAAAATCACCGACAACACATTTTTAAAGAGCAAAATCACCGACAACACATTTTTTAAGAGCAAAATCACCGACAACACATTTTTTAAGAGCAAAAATCACCGACAACACATTTTTAGAAGAGCAAAAATCACCGACAACACATTTTTTAAGAGCAAAATCACCGACAACATTTTTTTTTGAAACCTTAAAATCACCGACAACACATTTTTAAGAGCAAAATCACCGACAACACATTTTTTTAAGAGCAAAATCACCGACAACACATTTTTGCAAACAAAATCACCGACAACACATTTTTTAGAGAGCAAAATCCACCGACAACACATTTTTTAAGAGCAAAATCACCGACAACACATTTTTAAGAGCAAAATCACCGACAACATTTTTTTAGAGCAAAAAATCACCGACAACACATTTTTTAGAGAGCAAAATCACACCGACAACACATTTTTTTTAAGAGCAAAATCACCGACAACACATTTTTTTAAGAGCAAAATCACCGACAACACATTTTTTAAAAACCAAAATCACCGACAACACACATTTTTTGAAGAGCAAAATCACCGACAACACATTTTTTTAAGAGCAAAACTACCGACAACACATTTTTTTTTAAGAGCAAAATCACCGACAACACATTTTTTTAAGAGCAAATCTTAACACATTTTTTTAAGAGCAAAATCACCGACAACACATTTTTTAAGAGCAAAATCACCGACACATTTTTTAAAGAGCAAAATCTGCGACAACACATTTTTTAAGAGCAAAATCACCGACAACACATTTTTTAAGAGCAAAATCACCGACAACACATTTTTTAAAGAGCAAAATCACCGACAACACATTTTTTTAAGAGCAAAATCACCGACAACACATTTTTTAGGAAACAAAATCACCGACAACACATTTTTTTAAGAGCAAAAATCACCGACAACATTTTTTAGAGAGCAAAATCACCGACAACACATTTTTTTTTAAGAGTAAAATCACCGACAACATTTTTTTTAAAGAGCAAAATCACCGACAACACATTTTTTTGAAACCAAAATCACCGACAACACATTTTTTTAAAGAGCAAAATCACCGACAACACATTTTTTAAGAGCAAAATCACCGGTAACACATTTTTTAGAGCAAAATCACCGACAACACATTTTTTAGAGCAAAAATCACCGACAACACATTTTTTTGAAACAAAATCACCGACAACACATTTTTAAGAGCAAAATCACCGACAACACATTTTTTTGAAGCAAAATCTCCACCGACAACACATTTTTTTTAAGAGCAAAAATCACCGACAACACATTTTTTAGAGCAAAATCACCGACAACACATTTTTTAAGAGCAAAATCACCGACAACACATTTTTTGAAGCAAAAATCACCGACAACATTTTTTTTTAGAGCAAAATCACCGACAACACATTTTTTAAAGAGCAAAATCACCGACAACACATTTTTAAGAGCAAATCACCGACAACATTTTTTTAAAGAGCAAAATCACCGACAACACATTTTTTTAAGAGCAAAATCACGACAACACATTTTTTTTAGAGCAAAATCACCGACAACACATTTTTAGAGCAAATCACCGACAACACATTTTTTAAGAGCAAATCACCGACAACACATTTTTTTAAGAGCAAAATCACCGACAACACATTTTTTAAGAGCAAAATCACACCGACAACACACACATTTTTTTTAGAGCAAATCACCGACAACACATTTTTTAGAGAGCAAAATCACCGACAAGCACATTTTTTTTAAAACAAAATCACCGACAACACATTTTTTAAGAGCAAAATCACCGACAACACATTTTTTTTAAGAGCAAATCACCGACAACACATTTTTTAAGAGCAAATCACCGACAACACATTTTTTAAGAAACAAAATCACCGACAACACATTTTTTAAGAAGAGCAAAATCACCGACAACACACATTTTTTTAGAGAGCAAAATCACCGACAACACATTTTTTTAGAGCAAAATCACCGACAACACATTTTTTTTAGAGCAAAATCACCGACAACACATTTTTTTAAGAGCAAAATCACCGACAACACATTTTTTGAAACGCAAATCACCGACAACACATTTTTTTAAGAGCAAAATCACCGACAACACATTTTTTTTAGAGCAAAATCACCGACAACATTTTTTTAAGAGCAAAATCACCGACAACACATTTTTTTAAGAGCAAAATCACCGACAACACATTTTTTTAAGAAACCACCACCAAAAATCACCGACAACACATTTTTTTGAAACAAAATCACCGACAACACATTTTTTTAAGAGCAAAATCGCAAACAGCACATTTTTTTAGAGAGCAAAATCACCGACAACACATTTTTTTTAAGAGCAAAATCACCGACAACACATTTTTTAAGAGCAAAATCACCGACAACACATTTTTTAAGAGCAAAATCACCGACAACACATTTTTTTAGAGCAAAATCACCGACAACACATTTTTTTAGAGCAAATCGCAAACCTTTTTACGATTTTTTAAGAGCAAAATCACCGACAACGCATTTTTTAAAGAGCAAAATCACCGACAACATTTTTTAAGAGCAAATCACCGACAACATTTTTTAAGAGCAAAATCACCGACAACACATTTTTTTTGAGAGCAAAATCACCGACAACACATTTTTAAAGAGCAAAATCACCAACACATTTTTTTAAAGAGCAAAATCACCGACAACACATTTTTTTAAGAGCAAAATCACCGACAACACATTTTTTTAAGAGCAAAATCACCGACAACACATTTTTTTAGAGCAAAATCACCGACAACACATTTTTTAAAAATTAAAATCACCGACAACACATTTTTTAAAGAGCAAAATCACCGACAACATTTTTTAAAGAGCAAAATCACCGACAACACATTTTTTAAGAGCAAAATCACCGACAACACATTTTTAAGAGCAAAATCACCGACAACACATTTTTTTTTAAAGTACAAAATCACCGACAACACATTTTTTTAAGAGCAAAAATCACCGACAACACATTTTTTTAAGAGCAAAAAATCCACCGACAACACATTTTTTAAGAGCAAAATCCACCGACAACACATTTTTTAAGAGCAAAATCACCGACAACACATTTTTTAAGAGCAAAATCACCGACAACACATTTTTTTAAGAGCAAAATCACCGACAACACATTTTTTTAAAACCACAAAATCACCGACAACACATTTTTAAGAGCAAAATCACCGACAACACATTTTTTTGAAGCAAATCACCGACAACATTTTTTTAAGAGCAAATACCGACAACATTTGGAAACCCAAATCACCGACAACACATTTTTTAGAGCAAAATCACCGACAACACATTTTTTTAGAGCAAAATCACCGACAACACATTTTTTAAGAAGAACAATCACCGACAACACATTTTTTAAGAGCAAAATCACCGACAACACATTTTTTAGAGCAAAAATCACCGACAACACATTTTTTAAGTGAAATCACCGACAACACATTTTTTTAAGAGCAAAATCACCGACAACACATTTTTTAAAATTAAATCTCCGACAACACATTTTTAAGAGCAAATCACCGACAACACATCTTAAGAGCAAATACATGTGCATAAAAGCTAAGTCTCATCTACCGTGTACTCAATTGTGAAAAGCAGAATAACGTAAGTCATATTTTATTACTTCAAAGCACTTAAGAAAATTAAATTTCAGCTTTAAATCACCCATAAGAAGTTGATATGCCGTTAAACAAGTCAGTCAAGACGAGAGATAAAGCTGAAAATTATCTACCATATATTCAACTGTGAAAGTAGAATAACATTTTTATTACTTCAAAGCTCCCAAGAAAATTAAAATCCGGCATTAAATGACCCATAAGGAGTTGATATGACGTTAAACAAATAAATTTAATATATTTTATAGTAAAATGACCAACAATCCATTTTATCTGTAGTTGAAGACCTGCAATTGCGTTCAAAATATATTTAGCTGAAGCCATAAAATTATGTACAAAATATTTAGATTTCGGCATTAAATAACCCAGAGAGGTTAATATGCCACTAAACGAATTCAAGCAAGTTGAAAGAACTCTTTAATGATATTAATTTATATAACTAGCAGTATAGCCCGGCGTTTCTCGGGCGTAATGAAAGCTTTAAAACTAATCCATGGTCCTGGAGCTCAGACTCAGCCTAAAGAATATTTGGTGAGAATCGGACAAAAATTGTGGATTTGTATAAAGGACATACAGACAGATAAACAGACAAACACAAACATCTTGCCTTTATATATATATATATATATATATATATATATTATCGATTTTATGCACTATTGTAAGAACAGCAACTTCTGAATATCGTTTCTTATGTCTTTGTGTATCAAATTTGATTAAAATCGGACCACTACTTCTATAAACCGATTTTTTAGATTATCGATTTTCGATATTTATCGGGGATACCTCGACACAAAACCTAGCTAAGAACACTCGCATACGCTTATCGTACAACCGTGTAAATTTTCAAGAAAATCTGTTCAACCGTTTCAGAGTCTATAGGTAACGGACACACACACACAAAGTTCCATTTATAAATAAGTTTAGATGTATACGCATGCGCATATATATCACAGTCATTTTGACGATCATCGTTGCTGAGTGAGACGTTGTACCTGATTGCGAGTTTGACTGAGTTTTGTTTAATGACATATCAACCTCTGTGGGTTATTTAATGCCAAAAATGTGGAGTTTTAAGGTATTTTCTTCTTTTTTTTTTTTTTAAATATCCCGTTATGATGAGAAGGCTGATTTAGATTTTAATAAAGAGTTGTTTTTAATCTTTTTTATTTTAGAAAACTGAAAATGTCTTCTAGTTTTGTATTCAAAAATGTTTTACTGAGAATTTTTTACTTTCAAATTTCTTTTTCTTTTTTTTTTCTTACAAAAATGTATATTTTTCTATAAAAGTGTTTGCCCATAGCTGGGACCATAACAGGTGCTATTACTCCGAGTCAGGGTGGACCTGGGAACAACAGCAATTAAGAGGTGGTTTCTTGCTCCTCACAACCTCCCAATCTGAGGACTTGCTGCCGGATATAGTTTACCGTCATGCCTAGGACCACCTGATGGCGATATGACACGTATATTTGGTTTATGTGAAACAGCTTCAAATAGATTCCGTGTCTCTTCTGCACAACTGTTATTAACATTTTTAGTTTATATCTAAATGTTTATACCATAATATATTGTACTGAACAGTAAACGTAATAGAAAAATTCGAATTATATATATATATATAAGTCAGATTAAATAAATTGCAAACATTATGTCTGCTTATTTTTAATAAAATCCGTTCATACACACGGATAATCTTTCGCGTATTATAATTGAAAGATGTCAGAAATGAGCTGTAACGTTGACAGATGTTATTATTCATTTCTCAATATACCCAAGTACTTTCAATCTCCTTCCGAGATCATCTTTAGGAGTGTGAGTTGTGGTAACAAAAATAACAATAAAACTGTGTTGCTAAAATTTACCGTAAATTTTCTTGCTTCAAATAAAACGGCTGACCAATTGCTTAGCGTTCATTAGAACGTGAAATTATCCAAAATGGAATTATTTTATATATATATATATATATATATATATATATTATGCGTCGTTATGTCATGGTCATGTACGTGTTTTAATTAAAATCTGTCCTTTTTATAAACGTTTTAGAACATTGCTACAATATTCACAGTTAATTCTATGAATTGATGGCTTAAGTTTTTTAATGAATAGAATCAGCTATGAATACTGTAGTAATGTTCTAAAATGTTTGTAAAAAAGCGTTTTCTTGCTTTAACACGTTCATGACCATGACATTGCAACATATCAAGTTTCCATCTTGGATAATTTTCACGTTCTAATGCTTTGATATTTGTGTTGTCAACAAGTATGTTCCAGAGATATAGTTTGGTAGGACTCCTGAGTGTTTATACGAAATCAAATTGAATTCCGTTGATGCAGCGTCAATCTTCGAGTCAGTTTTTTTTTTTTTAATCATATCACCCCGAGCAAGGCGGTAACGCCACTGATGTGCAGGGGGCTACGTACGAGTGAAAAGATTTGATAAAGAGAAAGTCGGAAACCACATCCTAAACAAGGAACAAGAGATGAGCCTCTACACCTGTACAATAGACGAGGATGGAGTGTGAACCGGGCGATAGTTTAGTCTATCTACTCCAATTGAAAAAAAAAATGAAAAGATTGGAAATCGTAGTAAATATAATTATTTACGAAATTAGGATCAAGAACGCAGTTCTTCAATGTATATGTGAATTCATAAATAATGTTGGTTTCTTGTAGTTTGGATCTCGGTGGTGAATTGTTTTTGATGATGAGGTTAGTCTTTTTAAATTTAGTGTAACAGAAAATCAATTTATTTTTTTTTTGTTTAAATCGACAGGAGTTGCGTATTTTCGAATGATGTTTCGGAGTACAGATTCGTCTTGTTTATAATTACTATGAATTTGTTTTTTTTGTAGTGGATATTAATGTTGTTATTATTATTGTCAGTGCGTTTACTGTTGTTATTAGAATATTTCTTTCAAGCCTGAGTAATAAGTTAGACAACCAAATAATTTGGAAAACCGTAGTTGACAAGTGTTTGTTTGACATTATGGAGTTTTTTGAAGAATAGTCATCGAGAAGATGTGTGATGTTAACGAGCAAAGCGAGGCACCGGATGTTTGCTCTCAGAGATCCAGAAAGCAAATAACCAAAACTGGTCTTTGCGCACCCGGCTCCACGCAGATGTTCCGGTCGAAAACTAAAAATTAATTAAATACCAAATTCCTCTTCGCGAGCCTACGCGAATTTTATATATCATCCAATGGGAAGCCCAGAATTAAATACGGGTGTGAATTCCCAAATGACCTGCTGGGAGCCACAAAGACGAAATAAAAAGCCGACACAAAAAAGCATCACGAGAGTTGAGAAACTACGAACATAATTAGCACATCCCTTGACCTCGTCAAGCGATCCACTATGCTCGCCTCGCTTTTCCCTCGCATTTTCTTCTTCGCTGTCCTCTGAGCTACTTACCCGACTAAAAGATTGGATACATCAAAGACATTCCTAACTGACAAACGCTCCCACATACAGACGCACAAAATCTTTCAGCATTTACTGCTATAAACATTTTACCGTCCTTTGAACCCATCCAAAAGACATTCCTTTTAATTGTAAAAAAACCTTAATTGATATCTGTGTATATATAAATGTTGTTTCTATACTCAATTTGATTTTCTTGTTTTATAACCCCTTTTATAACTTATAGTGGGCTATCTACTAACGAGGCCAAATTCTGTTAATCTGTTTCAACGTACAACTACGTTTCACGAGAACGGATAACCCACTATAGATTAATTCTCGTAGGGTATCGCGAGAAATGTTTTAATAACGACAATTTTATATCTAAGAGGACATTGAATAATGAAATTAAGGCGGCAATAACTTTTACTGGCGTTTATATATATATATATATATATATATGAGAGAGAGGGAGAGAGAGAGAAGTAATGAAAATATTACGGGACTCCACGGGGACATTTAAGAACGGGAGTTTTGTTTCGTTCTTGTTTTTTCATTTTTGTTTTTTGTATGGGGTTGGCTAAGCTGTGAAGTTAAGAATGGATTTTTTTTTTAATGCAGACTTAAGATAGTCGATTTCATTTTTGTTCTGCGCAAGAAAAAAATATCATCTGCATCAGTCAGTTAAGTGCCATACGTGATACACACTTTGGGTGATCATGTCTTGAAAGAGACATAACTGACTGGGCAGAAGATTATCCCGCAGTAGGTTGCCATTGCTTTCTGCGGTAGACAGGTTGCCAGCCAGGGCTACAGAACCCACTCTGTCCTGCCATTTAACTCATAGCTGGAGGGAGAAGAGAAAGATTATATTACATTATTATATTAATTATAATTAGTGGGGGATCAGTTTATTACTTCATAACAATAGAAAACCGATCCCCCAGTTTATGCCCAGTAGAAGTTTTAATTATGTTTCCAACTATTATATTCAGTCAGTTATTTGCCATACGTGATACACGCTTTGGGCGATCATGTCTCGAAAGAGACATGATTGACTGGGCAGAAGATTATCCTGCAGTAGGTTGCCATTGCTTTCTGCGGTAGACTGGTTGCCAGCCAAGGCTATAGAACCCAATCTGTCTCATTATTTAACCCATAACCGGAGAGAAGAGACGGATTAATAACTTTCCCAAGGATATTTGCTTATAGAAATGTCTTAATCTGTCTCTGCCAATGTATTAACAGGTGTAAATACATGTTGTCGAAGTATCGGGGGTGGGGAGCTCGTCATGAGCATACTTGAAAATACTTGTAGAAAAGACAGAGGGAAGCCTTTTCTTTAACAAATTGGAAAACTAAGCAGAATACTGGTATTATTTGGGTTACGTTGTTTCGGGTTAATTCGTTGTCGATTATACGTCGTTTGTCAAAATAAATATTTGGAAAAATAAAAATAAGATTAAGTCATTTTATTCGACTTTACGTCTGTCCGCCACAAATATTAAAGTCGTAATATCAGTAGAAAAGCTTTAAAAGCACATTAAATCATTTTAATGTACAATAAATAAGAATAAAAAGTATATATAGTCACATTAAAATATGCACATTTGCAGTTAATGTTAATATAATCTTCATAAATCCTGAGAAGGAAATATGAAAACATTTGTAATCCTTGCAGAAAAGAACACATTTCAATAAACTCTCGACCAATTTCTTATTAAAAAGCGTATCAAACAACAGTTAGAATCTGTTGTTAATGCTGACGATCCACGGCCATCTACGTCCACAATGTAAACAATTAAATATAAATATTGAGAAATTTATCATAAATTAGTTTATTGTCTACTATCGCAAAATAATTTTAATAACTGTGCTATTTAACCTTATAAAATCATTTTATTTTGCAATTTCTTAAAACAAACCAGATTCACAAATAAAAAGCCCGCTATGTACTGTAAAGATCACCAAATGGTAAACTTCTACATTTACAAGTATGTATGTAGTTGTATTCGTAAATTCAGCCTACTTTTTTCTGTACTATATTGAAAACTAAAGTTTATTTGTTTGTAAGCTTAAAATAGATTCTTATTGACCATATATGATTAAAAATCCCTTTATAAATAATATATATAGATTCTCATTGACAATATATGATTGTTTCGAGTTAATTCGTTCTCGATTATACGTAGTTTGTCAAAACAAATATATGGAAAAATTAAAAACAAGATTAAGTCATTTTATTCGACTTTACGTCTGTCCGCCACAAATATTAAAGTCGTAATATCAGTAGAAAAGCTTTAAAAGCAAATAAAATCATTTTACTGTACAATAAATAATAAAATCATATCAAAATTCGTACATTTAAATGTTAATATAATCAACATAAATCCTAGAGAACGTCTTATTTGATGATTACGAACCCCAGCCATCGTCGTCCGCGGTGTAAACAAACAAATTGAATATAAATATCGGTAAATTTAACAAAAATTATCTTATTAGAATTATTTTGTGATAGTATAAAATAATTGTATTTGTTATTTCACCTTACAAAATAATTTTATTTTATAATATCTTAGAGCAAACCAGATTCACAAATTAAGAGTCCGCCATGTACTGTAAAGATAGCCAAATTGTAAACATCTACATTTACAAGTATGTGGAGTAGATAGACTAAACTATCGCCCGGTTCACACTCCACCCACGTCTATTGAACAGGTGAAGAGGCTCATCCCTTGTTCCCTGTTTGGAATGTGGTTTCCGGTTTTCTCTTTTCCAATCTTTTTACCCTTACGTAGCCCCCTGCGCATCAATGGGGTTACCGCCTTGCTTGGGGTGATATGATTAAAAAAAAAAAAATGTACATGTATTCGTGAATTTAGATTAGTTCTTTTGTACTATATTAAAAACTCAAATTTAATCGTTTGAAAGCTTAAAATAGATTTTTATTAACAATATATTATTAAAAATGCATTTATAAATAGAATACAGAACTAAAAATCATATTAGGCTTTAATTTCACGTGAAAATAACAACAAACATTGTCCAACATTTGGATATTTTTTATTATGCTGGTTCTAAGCTTTCGGTTCACATAAGCCATCTTCAGAGAGGTTACAGGGACGTTAACATAAAGACATCCACTATCAAAGATGATATTTTCTGGTGTTGACATAAAACATTGCAATGCGACGATAACAGTCACCGAATAGCAGAAGCAGGTCGTAAATTTGTAATGCGATTCTATGACGTCACACCACGTGAGAGCCCGAAATGTTAACAAAACCATATATTTAAATGCAATGTAACTTGTTGTGACCAGATTGAAATATGATTTTATTAAGTGTGGATTATTTCGATTTAATGTAGATGGCCTTCAATATCTGAAGTTTCTTTTTATTGTGTGTAAAATTGAGTGTTATAGTGTTATCGCTTTTACAATTAGAAGCATGTACATTCATGTATTCATGAATTTAAATTAGTTGTTCTTTTGTAGAGTCAGTCAGTTAAGTGCCATACGTGATACACGCTTGGGCGATCATGTCTCGAAAGAGACATGACTGACTGGGCAGAAGATTAACCCGCAATAGATTGCCATTGATTTCTGCAGTAGACTGGTTGCCGACCAAGGCTATAGAACCCAATCTGTCCTGTTATTTGACTCATAGGTAAAGGGAAAAGAAATCTATTATATTATTGTGTAGTAATTAGTGGGGGATCGGTTCCCTATTGTAATGAAGTAATGAACTGATCCCCCACTTTATGACCAATATAAGCCTTAATCATTATTCCCACTATTATATTCAGTCAGTCAGTTCAGTGCCATACGCGATACACGCTTGGGCGATCATGTCTCGAAGGAGACATGACTGACTGGGCAGAAGATTAACCCGCAGTAGATTGCCATTACTTTCTGCGGTAGACTGGTTTCCGACCAAGGCTATAGAACCCAGTCTGTCCTGCTATTTAACCCATAACTGGAAGAAAGAGACGGATTAATACCTTCCCCAAGGGTATTTGCGCTTTTGTAGAGTATTATTATATCAAAAACTAAAATTTATTTATTTATTTGTAAGCTTAAAATAAATTTTTATTGACCATATATTATTAAAAATGAATTTATAAATAAAATACAGAACTAGGAACGGTTATTTGTGGTTTAGCATAGTGACACGTAAAATCGGAGAAAATAAATATTCGACTTAAGTCGTTTTTCGATTTCAGTTGCCTTTCCTATAACAAATTACCGACATACGGTAGTTAATTGTCCCCCACTTCTCGCTTGTGGAACTCTCTTATGGTTTGTTACTTTCCCGCCAAATAAGATCTTCAAAAATGTTAATTCAACGCCAGTCGTGATGTTCGGCTTTCTTGAAACACATGCTTCTTTATTTTCTTTTCTGTTTAGTGTTTTTGTTTTTTGTTTTTTAATCGTATCACCCCGAGCAAGGCGGTAATGCCACTGATATGCAGGGGGCTACGTAATAGTGAAAAGATCAGAAAAGAGAAAGCCGGAAACCACATCCTAAACAGGGAACAAGGGACAAGCCTCTTAACCTGTTCAATAGATGAGGGTGGAGTGTGAACCGGGCGATAGCTAGATCTATCTACTCCAATTGAGAAAAAAAAAGTGAGAAGATTGGAAAAGAGAAAACAGGAAACCACATCCTAAACAGGAAACAAGGGATGAGCCTCTTCACCTGTTCAATAAACGTGGGTGGAGTGTGAACCGGGCGCTAGTTTAATCTATCTAATTTACGTTTTTTTAATGGCTTTATTTATCATGTAGCAATTAAGAATTTTACGGGCCAGGGTGAGCCGCAGTTTCTGTGTTTTCATAATTTCGGCATCTCTATATTATAATTGTGTATTTTTAAGTAAATTACAGAATAAAAACAATTTATGGGATCGGCAAACGTTAAACCTTAAAAAATAAAAAATAAAGTTATTTAAAAACTTTTTCCACCATTGAGTAACTTTCAGTTCAAGGGAAGCAACTCAGATCATGCATGAAGAAATTGGGTTAATAAAAGTTATCTCTCTTTAACAATATATAAAGGATTGCCTTATGAGTCGGGAGAAAAAAGAAAAAGAGTTAGATTTGTTGATATATATATATATATATATATATATATATATATATATATATAATAGTTTCACCCCAAGCAAGGAAGTACTGCCACTAATGCGAAAAGAGCTACGTAAAAGGAGAGAGAAGAAAAAAATGACAGGGCGTGTCAGAGAATGGATAAGGGAAGGAGGGGGGACACTGGTGTGAAGAGAGTTGCGTGAGAGTAGAGCAAAAACGGGAGAAGAACTCGATACAGTGGGTGTCTGGGAAAGGATAGGGTTTGAGTTTGAGTTTTGTGTAACGGCATATCAACACCTCTGTGGGCTATTTAATGCCAAAAAGGTAGAGTTTTAAGGTATTGATGAGAGATGACAGAGCCAAAAGTGTGGTACCTTGTCATTTCTTGGGAATTTCAATTTTTAAAATTTGTTCAAGTTTGCTTTACATTCTTGGTCATATTTTTCCATTTTTTCACTGGTTTATTCTTCATTCTTTCCTGTTTTTTTTTTGGGGGGGGGTGGGGGGGGGGTAATCCACTCTGAATTAAGATTATATTCCTTTCAGTCACTCGAAATATTCTCCCAAAATGTTTGCACTACTTAAATAGATGAAGATCTTTCGAATTCTGTATCTGCATTTCTGATTTCCCTACAAAATTTCTTGAGTTTTGAGTGACGTCATATCAACCTCTGTGGGTTATTTAATGCCAAATAGTCGGGGTTTTAAGGTTTGTTTTTTTTTAATGTTCGGTTATAGTAAGAAGGTTGATTTAGTTGGATTTTAATTAATTTTTTTTGTTTTTACTCTTTTTTTTATTTTAGAAAAAAGAAAATGTCTTCTAGTTTTGTATTCAAAATTTTTTTTGCTGAGAATAATTTTTTCCTTCAAAAATGTGTTGTGGCAATTTTTTTTCTTCAAAAATGAATTATTAGTAATATTTTTTCCTTCAAAAATGAATATTTTCTATAAAAGTCTGTTTTTATGTATATATTTCTATAAAAGTCTATTCTTATACTTTCATAGCGTTTTGACCCCAGTTTGGGGGCTAACTATTTACCCATAGCTAGGATCCTAACAGGTGCTACCACTCTGGGTCAGGGTGGACCTGAGAACAACAGTAATTAAGAGGTGGTTCCATGCTCGTCACAACCTCCCAATCAGAGGCCTTGCTGCCAGATGCAGTTTACCATCATACTCAGGACCAGGGAAAAATGGGAGTCAAGTAGATAAGTGATGGCAACTGACGTTGCATTTAAAACTTTTGGAGATAGTAACTATCAGGGTTGACAAGTCTACAGTAGAGAGTTCCACAGGCAAGAAGTGTGAGAAAAGAAGCTAACAGAGTAGAAGTGATGGCTATATTTGGGTGTTTTGACTGTTAAAGGATGGTCCCTTGTTGCCAGTCTAGTAGCTCGAGTAAATTCGAGTAGAGAGGGCACCAGGGAGCTAAGCTCATTGGAGCAAAAGCCGTAAAAATATTTGTAGAAGAGACAGAGAAGCCACATCTCGTTGGTGAGAAAGTGACTGCCAAACCGATTACATTGCAGATTCAATACTTTGCATGACATGAGACAGTTTTCGGGCTTAGGAGAAATTCAACCATCATTTCAGGAGGTTAGCCTGAAAGCATCTTAAACGTTAGTAACTCCATTTGTAATTTCAAATTTTGCTTGCTAATTTGTTGCAATGGAAAAAAGCAAAGGAGATACACTTGAAGCGATGAGGAAATATAATTGGAAAAAAGAGAAAGAAAGAAAGAAAGAAAGAAAGAAAGAAAGAAAGAAAGAAAGAAAGAAAGAAAGAAAGAAAGAAAGAAAGAAAGAAAGAAAGAAAGAAAGAAAGAAAGAAAGAAAGAAAGAAAGAAAAAGAAAGAAAGAAAGAAAAAGAAAGAAAGAAAGAAAGAAAGAAAGAAAGAAAGAAAGAAAGAAAGAAAAAAGAAAGAGAAAAATAAGAAAGTAACAGGAAAAAATAAAAGAAAATGAAAGAGAAAAATAAGGAAAAAGAAAGCGAAATGAAAAAGAAAAGGAAAGGAAGAAAAAGAAAAAATAAACATGAAAGGAAAAAAAAAGAAAAAGAGGAAAGAGAAAGAAAAAGGAAGGAAAAAGGAAAAAGAAAAATAACAGATAAAGGAAAAGAAGGAAAAATGAAAAAAATGTTTAAGAAGAAGGTTGAAGGAAAAATGAAAAATTAAAGAAATATTACAGAAGAAAATAAGAAAACAAAACGAGAAAGTACCTGCTGCCATGTGTTTATTTTTTGATTTTCTTCATTTTCTTTCCATCGTCTTTCAAATACCTTGAATAAAAAAATAAAATGCTTTTTAAAATTGCAATAAAAATTTATTTTTCTAATCAAAGAAAAAAAAATTGATATTTGGACAAAAAAAAAAAAAAAAAAAAAAAAAAGAAAAAAAAACGAGGAATATTTGCCCTTCTTGAAAAAAAAAACAAAAAAACCGTTGGGTTTGTTATATGATACTAGCAGTATAGCCCAGCGTTGCTCGGGTGTAATGAAAGCTTTAAAACTAATCCATGGTCCTGGAGCTCAAACTCTTCGGACATTGGCACGAAAGACTAAAAAGCAATAGTTGTTTCCAGTTAAAGCGAAACCGTAGGCAGAAAGAAAAATGAATGGATGTAAGTCAAATTTTGGTTCCATGGTATCGATATCAAATAAGTGTTTTTCGTCGTAAACTGAATTTTGAAGGCTAAATAAGTCCTCTGAGTAAATGGTATCATGGCTTAGACTAATAACTACAATTATACCTACAAAGAGCCAAACCCGAAGCAAAAACTAAAATAAAAGGGCTGAAAAGAATACAGACAGATAAACAGACACACACACAAACATCTTGCCTTTTATATATATATATATATATATATATATATTATCAATTTTCTGCACTAGTGTAAGAACTGCAACCTTGAAACTTCTGAATATCGTTTCTTATGTCTTTGTCTATGAGTGTATCAAATTTGATTAAAATCGGACCATTCTTTCTATAACCCGATTTTTTCGATTATCGATATTTATCGGAGGTACCTCGACACAAAACCTAGCTAAGAACACTCGCAGACGCTTATAGTACAACTACCGCAGAAAGTAATGGCCACCTACTGTGGGAAAATCTTTTTCGATACATGATTGTCCAAGCGTGTATCACGGACACTACCGGCCATAATTATTAGGCCACCCCAGTTTTTTTTGTTTTTTTTTTCGAAAGAAATGATGTATTTCATACTATTTTTAGTATTTATTGCCAAGTGGATAATTCTAAATGAAAATAGAATGGTTCTTTTGTTGTTATTACTTTGCAAACTTTCACAAGACAAGGAAGCAAATATGAACTCGTCCGAATCACCTTAAATTTTCTTCATTCTTTCATTGACTGAAACTGCAATAAAGGTAATTATTAAATGTTTATAAATTCATTTGATGCACATGTTATTGTGCAGTATTAACAAAAGAACCATTATATTTTTATTTACAATTATTCAGTCAGTTAAGTGCCACACGTGAAACACGCTTGGGCGATCATGTCTCGAAAAAGACATGACTGACTGGGCAGATTATCCTGCAGTAGGTTGTCATTGCTTTCTGCGGTAGACTGGTTGCACCCAAGGCTATAGAACCCAATCTGTCCTGTTATTTAACCCATAACTGGAAGGAAGAGATGGATTAATAACTTTCCCAAGAGTATTTGTACATAAGTGAATGCAAGGAATTCAATTGGAATTTGAATTCGACTCCCCGATTTCTCGTTCCGAGCCAATATCTACTGCACCACAATTATTCGCTTGGCAATAAATAATAAAAAATTATAAAATAGATTTTTTTTTTTTAACACTGGGGTTGCCTAATTATTATGGCAGGTAGTGTCAAACATACTAAGAGCCACAAGGGATAGGGAGACGTGGAGATCCATGATCGCCTACGTCCTGAAGGGACAGGGCACATAGAAGAAGTGTAAAGAAAAACCTAAATATATTTGCAACCTAAATGTGAGTTTTTTTTAACCCTCTAGGGCCATTCGTATCATATTAGTGGGGGATCTATTTATTACTTCATAACAATATAGAACTGATCCCCCACTTTATGACAAGTAGAAGCCTTAATCATATTATATTATTAACCCTCTAGGGCCATTCGTATCATATTAGTGGGGGATCTGTTTATTACTTCATAACAATATAGAACTGATCCCCCACTTTATGACAAGTAGAAGCCTTAATCATATTATATTATTAACCCTCTAAGGCCATTCGTATCATATTTGATACAGTATGAAAACAAGCCTTGAAAGAAATATTTTCCTGAAAAATTTTTTAAGAGAAATATTTTATAAATTTCAAATGAAAGCAGTACTGACTGCTCAGTCAATGAATACCAAATGTTTCCTTATAGGGAAATACTGTATCAAATATGATACAAATGGCCCTAGAGGGTTAATTATATAATATGATTAAGGCTTCTACTTGTCATAAAGTGGGGGATCAGTTCTATATTGTTATGAAGTAATAAACAGATCCCCCACTAATATGATACGAATGGCCCTAGAGGGTTAATTATATATTACTGTTCGAACAGTATCGGTAATTTAACATATTAATAATAAGTTTCTAGAATGTTGATGAATTGCTTTGTCTTAATTGTTATTGCAAGTAACTGTATAGATAGTGATTTTATTGCACATTTTATATATATATATATATATATATATATATATACATACACACACACACACACACTACCAGCCATAATTATTAGGCCACCCCAGGTTTTTTTAAAGAAATGACGTATTTCATACTATTTTTAAGTGGATAATTCTAAATGAAAATAAAATAGTTCTTTGTTATTATTACTATGCAAAATTTTACAAGGCAAGGAAGCAAAGATGAACTCGTCCGAATCGCCTTAAATTTTCTTCATTCTTTCATTGATGAAACTGCAATATAGGTAATTATTAAATATTTATAAATTCATTTGATGCACATGTTATTGTGCAATATTAACAAAAGAACCATTCTATTTTCATTTACAATTATTCACTTGGTAATAAATACTAAAAATAGTATGAAATACATCATTTTTAAAGCATTGGGATAGCATAATAATTATGGCTGGTAGTGTATATATATATATATATATATATATATATATATATATATATATATATATAATTGTGGCCGGTATTGTATGGCACTTAACTGACTGATATATTAGAAAAAGTCTGTTCAGCCTTGAATTAATCTAGACAAAATTTCCCCAGACAAATAAAAGGGTAAATTTTTGTTTTTTTCCCCCGAAGGCTTTTACCCCGTCAAATATTTCCTAAACTTCCTTAATTACATGCAAATGTATATGCTGAACTCAAATCGATAATTGTTTATTGAAAAAAACCTACCTTTCTTCCTGTTATCGACCAGAAAAAAATTGGACTATATCTCACCCCTTACCACCATTCTCATATCTGATCCACCGCAGAATGACTTAAGGCGTAGGATACTTATTCCGGACTGTTTACTTCCTTTGAACAAATACTCCGCCATTTGTTTGGTTTCGGGACTCAATTTCCGCGTAGTAATTGCAAAAAGGAAGTAAAAAGGCCGAAAAATCGGCAAACTACGCGTGAAGTCATTCTGCAGTGAATAACATTTTTGAAGCGTGGTTGAGATAAACAGCGACAAGAAGTTCGATATTTTTCTGGTTGTAAACTTGAAAAAAGGTAGGTTTCGTCACTAACCAATTATCGATTTGAGCTCAGCATTTACAGTTGCACGGAAATAAGGATGTTTTGGAAAGATGTGAAGGGGGAAAGGCCTTCAGCAAACAAAACAAAAAAATACCAATAAAAGAGGGATAAACCCTTTAGAAAAAAAATAAAACCAATAGCTTAAACTGAGCTACTTCCACTGAAAACATCTGAAGCAACAGGATAATCCAACAACGCGTTTGTTGTCATTTTTTATAAAAGCATTTCATTTTAAGCAAGGTGAGAATGCCACTAAGACGCAGGCAGATACGTGGAGTGAAAGTGAGTGAAATGACTGAGTATAGGAAGAATTGAGGAAAGGACAAAAGATGAACGGGATTCAATAGGAAAGAAGATGGCGATTGACGTTGCATTTAGATTTT
Organism: Ascarosepion bandense; assembly: GCA_037127315.1. Lineage (NCBI taxonomy): Eukaryota > Metazoa > Mollusca > Cephalopoda > Sepiida > Sepiidae > Ascarosepion > Ascarosepion bandense. The sequence goes on along the minus strand of JBBBDQ010001031.1, from coordinate 7,823,456 downwards.
TGCATTAATGATTTCAGGGGCTAATGAAAATTTTTTTTTACTTTACCTCGTTTTTTGGTTTTGTTTTTGTTTTCTACAACCTCCAGGAATTAAAATGCAAGGTCAATACTCATCTATTAACCACTTGACTCTAGTTATTTCCCCACCCCTTATATCCTTTCCTTTCTCTCCACCTTTGAAACCGTCATCACACCTGTATTCCCATCCTTCTCTTGCTCCTTTCTAATGGGTTCGTCGTCCTCTTCACTCTTCTAATTAATCTTTTTACACTTATGTAGCCCCCTCCACATCAGTGGCATTACCGCCTTGCTCGGGGTGATACGACTAAAAAAAAAACTATGCCACCATACCGAAGTGGTGTATTTTAAATTTATATTTATTTATATAAACAACAATATTTTTTTCTTTTAGAAAGTCAAATATCAATGTTTCGGCATGAGTGAAAAATCAATGGAGAAATTTTAAACTTCAAAAACTGATAATAATGATTTTTTTAAAACACATATTTATGTTATGTCACCACAACTCGCTTCCATATTCTTGCTTTCCTGACGGCTACAACCTCCAGGAATTTAATGCAATGTCAATACTCATCTATTAACCACTTGACTCTAGTTCTTTCCCCACCCCGTATATCCTTTCCTTTCTCTCCACCTTTGAAACTGTCATTACACCTGCATTCTCATCTTTCTATTGCACCTTTCTAACTGGTTCGTCTTCCTCTTCACTCTCTTCTAATTAATCTTTTTACACTTATGTAGCCCCCTGCACATCAGTGGCATTACCGCCTTGCTCGAGGTGAAACGATTAACAAAAAAGAAAAAAAAAAGACATGATGAATCATACATTCACCATGACGTTTTATTTACAGAATTTCGTTTATTGAATTTCACTCCCCTGTCATTCTTTTGAACTTTTTTTTAGGTACGCTTTTTGAGGTACGCTTCAAGTTACTTAACGATTAGTTAGGAATTAAAACAAATTACATGTATTGACGTTTAAAAATCTATCAATATTTTCTATAGCTATCCAATTTGTAAACCTCATCCATAAAAATAATCCAAGTAAATATATACGCGCGAATATGAAAACAAAAATAAAGATTTTTAATAATAAAAGCATTTTATTTAGAATGCATCTTGTGAGCAAGCTAAACTTGGAAAGCGGGTGGGTGACATTCTCACCTATAATGAAACAGGTGCATCAGGCCAAACGATTAAGAATTAGTGCCACAGACATTTAAAGTTTGCTGCCTCGTTAAAATTCAACAAGGTAGAGGGGATGTCGAAGAGCTGATAAGAAATGGGTGGGAATCACGGAGATAGAAAATGGCAATTTACGTTGCATTTAAAATCTTAGATATTGTAGCTATCAAAGAAACCGGACCGCCACTGGTGCGCAAGGGTTTACAGTGAGAGAAAAAAGGTAGAGGGGATGTCGAAGAAAGGATAAGAAATGGATGGGAATGAAAGAGATAGAAGATGGCAATTGATGTTGCATTTAAACCTTTGAAGATTGTAGCTATCAGGGAAGCAGGACTGACACTGGTGTGCAAGGGTTTACAGTGAGAGAAAAACAAGGTACAGGGGATGTCGAAGAAAGGATAAGAAATGGATGGGAATCAAAGAGTTAGAAGATGGCAATTGATGTTGCATTTAAACCTTTGAAGATTGTAGCTATCAGGGAAGCAGGACCGACATTGGTGCGCAAGGGTTTACAGTGAGAGAAAAACAAGGTACAGGGGATGTCGAAGAAAGGATAAGAAATGGATGGGAATCAAGGAGATAGAAGATGGCAATTGATGTTGCATTTAAACCTTTGAAGATTGTAGCTATCAGGGAAGCAGGACTGACACTGGTGTGCAAGGGTTTACAGTGAGAGAAAAACAAGGTACAGGGGATGTCGAAGAAAGGATAAGAAATGGATGGGAATCAAAGAGATAGAAGATGGCAATTGATGTTGCATTTAAACTTTTGTAGATTGTAACTATCAGGGAAGCAGGACCGACATTGGTGCGCAAGGGTTTACAGTGAGAGAAAAAAAAACAAGGTACTGGGGATGTTGAAGAAATGATAAAAAAAATGAATGTGAATCAAGGAGATAAAAGATGACAACTGACATTGCATTTAAACTTTTGGAGATTGTGGCTATCAGGGAAGCAGGACCGCCACTGGTGCGCAAGGGTTTACAGTGAGAGAAAAAAAAGGTAGAGGGGATGTCAAAGAAATGATAAGAAATGGATGGGAATCAAGGAGATAGAAGATGACAACTGAGGTTGCATTTAAACTTTTCAAGATTGTAGCTATCAGAGAAGCAAGTAGACGGAACGGAGATTCACAGGCGGGAAGCCCGAGAAGAGAAACTGTAGAGTAGAAGGGACGGTTACATTTGACTATTTTGACGGTAAAAAGATGGGACCTACATACCAATCCAGAAGTACAAGTAAATTAATGTGATCAAGGCAGCAGAGAAAAAAAACTTGTCACAACAGAAGACGTTTGACCTTTGTTTTACGGTATATAAACATCTGTGGGTTATTTAATGCCAAAAAAGATGGCGTTTAAGGGTTTTTTTTTTAATGTTTAGATATAGTGAGACGGTTGATTTAGACAGATTGTGATGAAAAATTGTTTTTATTTTTTTTATTTTAGAAAACTGAAAATGTCTTCTAGTTCTGTATTGAAAGATTTAATGCTGTTCATTTTTAACTTCAAAAACGTGTTATAGCAATAAATTTTGGCTTTTCTTGTTAATCATATCACCCCAAGCAAGGCAGTAACACCATTGATGTGTAGGGGGCTACGTAAGATTAAGATTGGAAAAAAGAAAACCGGAAACCACATCCTAAACAGGGAACAAGGGATGAGCCTCTACACCTGTTCAATAGACGTGGGTGGCTTCCTTCAAAAACGTGTTATAGCAATAAATTTCGGCTTCCTTCAAAAACGCGTTATAGCAATAAATTTCGGCTTCCTTCAAAAACGTTTTATAGCAATAAATTATGTCTTCTTTCAAAGACACACATACAAACTTCCATTTATAAATAAGTTTAGATTCATTCATGACAATTAACTCATTCACCACAATTCATCCGTAACCACGTATACAAATTTCTTTATCCAAAGATAGACATAAAAGATCATGAAATGAAGTGGGGAGATATGAACTCAGAAAACGGAGCTAAAATAGAACCAAATCTTCAAACTAAAATAAACAGATGTTAGTAGGACCCGCCCACCATCTATTCTAAACTTATTTATAAATGGAACTTTGTGTGTATGTCCGTTACCTATAGACTCCGAAACGGCTGAACAGATTTTCTTGAAAATTTGCACAGTTCCACTATAAACGTCTGCGAGTGTTCTTAGCTAGGTTTGTGTCGAGGTACCGCCGATAAATATCGAAAATCGATAATCAAAAAAAAAAATCGGGTTATAGAAGGAGTGGTTCGATTTTTATCAAATTTGATTCACTCATAGACAAAGATATAAGAAACGATATTCAGAAGTTTCAAGGCTTCAGTTCTTACAATAGTGCAGAAAATCGATAACACATATATAAAAGGCAAGATGTTTTTGTGGGTGTCTGTTTATCTGCCTGTATGTCTGTATTTTTTTTTTTTTCAGCCCTTTTATTTTAGTTTTTGCTTCGGGTTTGGCTCTAAGTAGGTATAATTGTAGTTCTTAGTCTCAGCCATGATACCATTTACTCAGAGGACTTATTCAGCCTTCAAAATTCAGTTTACGATGAAAAAAACTTATTTGATATCGATACCAGGAAATCAAAATTTGACTTACATCCATTCATTTTTCTTTCAGTCTACGGTTTCGATTTAACTGGAAACAACTATTGCTTTTTAGTCTTTCGTGCCAACGTCCAAAGAGTCTGAGCTCCAGGATTAGTTTTAAAGCTTTCATTATATCCGAGCAACGCCGGGCTATACTGCTAGTAAATCAATAAAAATGTCCGCTGTAATATTGAATCAGGAAAGCAATTTCGCGAATAGAGAGGAAAAGTAAGTTACTTGCTCACCACTGCTGTAGCCTGGTATTGAACTCAAAACTCTTTGGGTCAAGTCACAGGAAATAACCAAAGTCTAAAGGACACGTAGCCCAGTGGATATAGGGTTCGGTTCGAAATTCCTAGCACCTGAAGAAGGCTGCTGCGTACAACGGACGAAACATCGTACAAAAGGGAACCAAGATGAGGACAATAGTCCAAACAATGTAAATACTGTAAATAGTACCTCATCTCAGAAATATAGACAAATAGAATGATCTATTATTAAACGTCGTACAAATGGCAACAAAATTGAGGACAATAGTCCAAATAATGTAAATACTGTAAATACTACCTCATATCAGAAATATAGACAAATAGAATGTTCTATTATTAAACGTCGTACAAATGGCAACAAAATTGAGGACAATAGTCCAAATAATGTAAATACTGTAAATACTACCTCATATCAGAAATATAGACAAATAGAATGTTCTATTAATAATTAAACGTCGTACAAATGGCAAGAAAGATGAGGACAATAGTCCGAATAATGTAAAAATAAGTGTTAGTGTTAATACGACCTCATCTCAGAAATTTAGACAAATACTCTGTTAAAGCACTTCCAAGGTATTTACATTTCTGCACCCGTTTGATGTTAGTGTCCCTGCCCTGTAGTTGGCATTTCGGGGTCCTTGTTTTGCTGATGACTATTATTATTATTATTATTATTATTTAATCACTCTTTTTAACTAAAAAGTGGGCGGTTTAACGAGACAGGAACAATTACAAAAAGGGAACTATTTTTCACTTGCGACCGCTGAACAATTGTTGTCAGTCGGTAGAGATGGAAATTTTTGTATTAATCAGGGGAATGAAAGAAAGAAAAATGGAAGGACGAATACACGTAGCTTGGAGGACGGATGATGGAACGAGAGAAACAACAAAAACTTACGATTATTATTGTTCTCAAATAAGTTCGAATTTAAAATAAATATTCACAATAAATGAAAAAAAAAACTCAGCTTTATTTTGACTTTTTATGGTTAGTTTAGAGAAGACGACTGAATGGGGCGCCCGTCATAGAGCTGAATTTAAGCAAACAAATTCTCTTCAATTTTTGATAGTGTCTCACTTTTCTAGCCTTATGCCAAACTAAACTAAGAAACAAATATAGCGATTTTATATTATATTTTTATTTATTTATTTATTTATTTGTAGATGAAGAGTTATTATTTACATTTTTAACTAATGTGCCACATCTCTTCAGGACATGATTGTGGAATCACACACACGCGCGTGCGCACAATTGCATGCACTAAGTTCAATATGTAATCATTGTATATTTGAATAAATGTAAGCTGTTTGCTGATTGGGCTAAGATAGCCAATCGAACAACATTTTTACCGCCAAATTGCGAGGATGTTTGAACCCCTATATAGACTAACCTATCGCCCGGTTCACACTCCACCCGCGTCTATTGAACAGGTGAAGCTCATCCCTTGTTTCCTGTTTAGGATGTGGTTTCCGGTTTGTCTCTTTTCCAATCTTTTCACTCTTACGTAGCCCCCTGTGCATAGTGGCGTTTTCGCCTTGCTTGGGATGATATGATTAAAAAAAAAAAAAAAAAAAAATTTTGCCGCGTAATTTCAGTTAGTTGGAGCAGACACTCAACAGGTCAACAACCAAGTCAAAAAACCTTAAAAGACGAAACGCCCAATTCACACTACTACGCAAATTCTATCTTTTGTTCTCAGCAGCAAGTTACATGATCATAGCTATCCACAGCTTCCTATCACGTATGGCTATTTTTCTCCTTTTGTTAAGACCCCCATTCCGCCAATGGATAGGCTGTTCCACTTATAAAAATAGGGAAATTTCTTTTTTAGGTAACATTGTATAACATTCTATAAACTTCAGTATTGAAAAACTGAAAAAAAAAAAAATATTTAAAATATTTTTTTAATTTTTAATTATTAGTTTTAAATTTTTTAAATCTTTTTAAATTTTTTAATTTTTCTAAAAAAAAGTTTTCTAAAAAGTTTTTTTAAATATTAAAAAGTTTATTTGGGATGTAGCTTGTGGTGTGACAGAATGAAAAATCGGTGAGCCGAGTCCGAATTCCAGTTGAATTTGTTTCATTCACTTACGGGAAAATACTCTTGGGAAAGATATTTAATCCGTCTTTAATAATCCGTCGAATAATGGGTCAAATAACACTACAGACTGGGTTTTATAGCCTTGGTTGGAAACCAGTCTACCGCATAAATTAGTGGCAACCAACTGCAGGATAATCTTCTACCCAGTTGAGTCTCTGTGGTGAATACGAAATAAGAATAACTTCCTTTTCTTCACGATTGGCAAACTCGCAATGTTATTGGATAAAATATACTACTTCAAATAGGTTAAGTTAAGTTAAATGTCATACGTGATACACGCTTGGGCGATCATGTCTCGAAAGAGACATGACTGACTGGGCAGAAGATTATCCCGCAGTAGGTTGCCATTGCTTTCTGCGGTAGACTGAGGCTATAGAACCCAATCTGTCCTGCTATTTAACCCATAACTGGAAGGAAGAGACGGATTAATACCTTTCCCAAGGGTATTTACGCGTAAGTGAACACAATGGATTCAACTGGAATTCGAACTCGGCTCTCCGGCTTCTCGTTCCGAGCCGATATCCACTGTACCATTCAAATAGGTACCTCCACTAAATCGCTGAAAACACAGTATACTATGAATTAAAAAGGTCCCAAACTTAATAAAAAAACTTTTTCCATCAAAATGTTTACTTATTAAGAGGCAAGATCGAAGTATTTTTTAATTATTTTTTTTTTTAATTTTTTAATCCCTTTTAACAGGTTTGAAATTTTTGGTAAAAAATTAAATCGTTACAAGAGTTTACAATGGAAAAAGTAATATTACATAACTTTTTTTTTCCGGTGACAAACATTTAATTTCGAAATTCTTGCAAAAATCAAATAACTGTCGAATTTTAATGAAACTTTCAGGACTTATTCACAAATGAATAAAATTGTTTTGAAATTATTATTTTAAAAATTTTTTTTTTACACCTGTCACGTAAATTAATGAGATTTTAAGAAATTAAATTTTGTTAGAGCAATTGGTTTTATTAGTTAAACGCAGGACTCATTGGGGAATGAAAATCATTATTTTTTTTAATTTTGCCTTATTTCCAAAAATCTGCTCCCAATAATAAAATAAAAAATCCAATATCACTATGACATTATTTAATTTGATAAGCTTTTAATTGCTTGAACAAATATAATATTAAGGTTTTAGTCTGAAGGACATTTGTTTTCGATTAATAAGGAAATTTTAAAAGATTTGTTGTTTTTGTTTGTTTTTTAATTATAATGATTTATAAAGTTTCAAATATATTTTTAGAATACTGCAAAGATTTGTTGGGATTAGTTTAAAAACTGATTAAGTGAAGATTATACTTTCTAATCGAAAATTAAAAAGTTTAATGAGTTTTCTCGTGCAACCAGACTGGCAACTGGGTCCCACCTATTCACAGTTAGATCAACCAAATGCAGCCGACTATTCTACTCCATCAGCTTCTTTTCTCGCACTTCCCGCCTGTGGAACTCTCTTCCATATTCTTACTTTCCTGACGGCTTACAACCTCCAGGAATTTAAATGCAATGTCAATACTCATCTCCTTAACCACTTGACACCCTGTATATGTTTTCCTTTCTAACTTTGCAACTGTCATCACATCTGTATTCTCATCCTTCTCTTGCTCCCTTCTCTGACACCCGCTGTAGCTGGTTCGTCTTTCTCTGTATTCCTATCTAATCTTGTTCTCTTATGTAGCCCCCTGCGCATCAGTGGCGTTACTGCCTTGCTTGGGGGTGAAACGATAAGATAAATAACTGTTTTATTGTAAATCAGCTTCTGGGTTGCATGCTCTCACTTACAAGGAATAAAATTGTACAATTATGTCATTCGTGATCGCCATACACTTATCTTGCATCTGTCAAATTGTCAACACATTTGAACTACGGCGGACAGGTCAAAAAGTTAACCGCTGTGATTAAGAAATAGTTTTATTCTAAATATTATCATGCTATAAATAAGTAATACTTGTGTAAATTAGATTAATCCAACATTATATTTGCTTATTTTCCAACAATAATGTGTCATTGATGTATATTTTATTTTTGTAAGATTTTTAAAATCGAGAATTAACTTTTGTTTTCGAATGTGTCAACCGCTTAAATATGGCCGAACAATTAAAAGACTAAAAAAGAATTGAAACATTTTAAATTCCAATCAATATCATTTATGTTTGAAATATACCAGAGTGTTTTGTTTGCTGGAAAGAGTAAATTTAATCATTTAGCTTTCAAATAAAACTAACAAAAATTTCAAGAAAACTTTTTATTTTAAAAAATTCAATTTCAAATTAAGATATTGAAAATGAGTGGAGGTAACTATATCATAGAACAATTTACCTATCGCTTTATTTTTTATAGTAAAAGTTTGTGCACTTTTCTCGAAAGCAGGTTCCAGCCAGCTTTCTTAACTTTTCTAAAACTCAAAATCTGATTGGCTAATAAACGCCACAAAGAATATTTCTGCACTAGACGTAATTCTCCCACCGAGGCGATCTGATCCGATTCTGCTAGTATTTAAAGAAAGAAACCCGGCCAGAAAGTCAGTTCGGCCCGGAAGCGGACGCCCATGTACATCCGCTATGTAATGTAACAAAAACCCGCCCACTTCTTTTGTCATGCGCCGCTAACTTGAACACTAACAACAGAATCTACGTCAATACGAACTTCACTTATTTATTTCACCCAGTTTAATAATCAGAACAAGAAAGTCGGCGTCAGAGAGAGAAAAAAGTAGAGACTACACTTCCCCGTTGTCCGTTTCACGCTAATACATTATTAGCCTTTAATGACAACCGATGATTCCAAAGACTATTTTTACTGTTGAAGCTAATTACCTAAAAATTACATCTTTATATTGAATTCCACTGTGGTAAACACGGTCCTAGATGAAGCAAGCAACATGGCCGCGAATCCTGAAATGACTGTGCGCGAGAAAACCGAAAACGAGGCTCACAAATATGCAAATCGTGGTCGGCCCGAGAGAGACAAATGGAGCCCCAGTTTGACATTCGGCAGTTGTGCTGTCAGTTGTTGCAGGAACGTTAGCGCCTGCGCGAGTAGTAGTAGTAATAGTGGTGGTGGTGGTGGTGGTGGTGGTGATGGTGACGACGACGACGAACTACTGCTACTTTATGAACTTTTCCAATTTGTTTTGATCATTTTGGAAACCTTGTTTATATGGAATTCAACTTAATACTCTTGAGTAAAAACGAATTTTGGAAATGTACGGAATGTGCAGTGGCTATCGACTCGTACCGACAAATCAGGGAAGCTGAGTTCGAATTTCAGTTGAATTCCTTGCCTTCACTTACGCGCAAATACCCTCTGGAAATGTATTAATCCGTCTCTTCCTTCCAGTTATGAGTTAAATAACAGGACAGATTGGGTTCTATAGCCTTGGCTGGCAACCAGTTTACCGCAGGAAGTAAAGGCAACCTACTCCGGGATAATCTTCTGCCCAGTCAGACAAGTCTCTTTCGAGACATGATCGCCCAAAGCGTGTATCACGTACGGCACTTAACAGACTGAATATAATAGTTGGAAACAATTAAAACTTCTAAGCATAAAGTGGGGTATCGGTTTTCTATTGTTATGAAGTAATCAACTGATCCTCCACTAATTATACTGAATATAATAATGTAATATAATCTATCTCTTCTCCCTCAAGATATGAGTTAAATAACAGGACAGATTGGGTTCTATAGCCTTGGTTGGCAACCAGTGTACCGCAGAAAGCAATGTCAACTTACTGCGGGATAATCTTCTGCCCAGTTAGTCATGTCTCTTTCGGGACATGATCGCCCAAAGCGTGTATCGCGCATGGCACTTAACTAACTTAGTGTCTAATATTTTATTATGAATATTTGCTCTGTTTATCATATTGACAAACTTTTAATGTGTGATTACTTGTCTTGAAGTAATCTACTGACAATTACTGTGTAAATTTGTAAATAAATTCCTTACTCTGTGTTGCTTAATTATATACACGTGTTTTCTCGTCATTAAACGCAACCACGCTACCCACTTTCTTCATCTCTTTCGAGACATGATCGCCTAAGCGTGTATCTCGTATGACATTTGACTGACTGACCCCTTGGGAAAGAAATTAATTCATTTTGTCTCCCTTCAGCTAGGGATTACATAGCAGCAGAGACTGGTGTCTGTTGCGTTGCGGCTTACGGCCTATCACGTTGAATACACCAGTTCTTGCTCGATCACCCAAGTTAAGCAACGTTGAGCCTGGTCAGTACTTAGATGGGTGACCACTTGGGATGACCATGTGCTGTAAGCGTATAGTGACGGATGTGCGTTGTGGTGCTGTGGATATCGGCTCGGAAAGAGAAATCAGTGAGCAGAGTTCGAATTCCAGTTGAATACCCTGCATTTACTTAAGCACTGGTACCCTTGGGAAAGATATTAATCCGTCCCTTCCCTCCAGTTATGGGTTAAACAACAAAAGTAGGACTTGGGAACCCTGCTCTTAAAAACAAATCCCAATGAATCTTGATACTCGAAAAAGAAAAAAGTATTACTAGACACAAAACTTATATAAAAAACAATAATAAATTGTTGAAAGAAAAAGATATTACCAGCAATAAATAAATATAATTTAGTTGGCAATAAACGACCCGCCGAGGTTAATCTAAACTTATTTATAAATGAGACTGTCTCTGTCTGTCCGTTACTTATAGACTCCGAAACGGCTGAACCTATTTTCTTGAAAATTTACAGTTGTACTATAAGCGTCTGCGAGTGTTCTTAGCTAGGTTTTGTGTCGAGGTACCCCCGATAAATATCGAAAATCGTTAATCGAAAAAATCGGATTATAGAAGGAGTAATCCGATTTTAATCAAATTTGATACACTCCTAGACAAAGACATAAGGAACGATATTCAGACGTTTCAAGGTTGCAGTTCTTACAATAGTGCAGAAAATCGATAATATATATATATATATATATATATATATATAAGATGTGTGTGTGTGTGTGTGTGTGTGTGTGTGTTTATCTGACTGTATGTATTTTTTTCAGCCCTTTTATTTTAGTTTTTGCTTCGGGTTTGGCTCTAAGTAGGTATAATTGTAGTTCTTAGTCTCAGTCATGATACCATTTACTCAGAGGACTTATTTAGCCTTCAAAATTCAGTTTACGACGAAAAAAACTTATTTGATATCGATACCAGGAAATCAAAATTTGACTTACATCCATTCATTTTTCTTTCAGTCTACGGTTTCGCTTTAACTGGAAACAACTATTGCTTTTTAGTCTTTCGTGACAACGTCGAAAGAGTCAGAACTCCAGGACCATGGATTAGTTTTAAAGATTTCATTACACCCGAGCAACGCCGGGCTATACTGCTAGTTTGATATAAAAATGGTTTTACTAATTTTTGTGGCTAAGTCTTCGTCGCCAAATTCTTGTTGTTGTGACCTGTTTGGACCAGGAAGAAAGACACGGAAACAAGAAGGTAGGTCCAAACAGTGTATTAGAATGACAGAACATATATACAATCATAAGTGTTAGTAATCAGCAAATAGATGTGTAAGACCGGACGCTTAGGCGATCTTTTTTCTCCCCAACTTCCTCTCCTATATCCCCGCTGACTATCGGTTTTTTTTTTAATCATATCACCCCAAGCAAGGCGAAAACGCCACTGATGCGCGGGGGGCTACGTAAGAGTGAAAAGATTGGAAAAGAGAAAAACCGGAAACCACATCCTAAACAGGAAACAAAGGATGAGCATCTTCACCTGTTCAATAGACGTGGGTGGAGTGTGAACCGGGCGATAGTTTAGTCTATCTACTCCAATTGAAAAAAAAAATTAAATTAAAAAAAGAGTGAAAAGATTGGAAAAGAGAAACACCGGAAACCACATCCTAAACAGGAAACAAGGGATGAGTCTCTTCACCTGTTCAATAGACGTAGGTGGAGTGTGAACCGGGTGATACTTTAGTCTATCTACTCCAATTAGTGCCCATGACTGACTAGGCAGAAGATTTTTCCCCACAGTAGGTTGCCATTTCTTTTTGCGGTAGACTAGTTACCAAGAAGGCTATAGAACCTAGTTTGTTTTGTTATTCAATTCTCTTATCCTGATAAAATTTTTAAGTGCCATCGATTGGGCGATCATGTCTCTTTCGATCCATGACTGACTAGGCAGATTTTCCCGCAGTTGGTTGATATTTCTTTCTGGTAGACTGGTGACCAATAACCAATCTGTCCTGCTATTCAGCCCATAGCTGTAGGATGATGAGATGGATTAATTCATTACCCAAAGGTCAATCAATTAAGTTACATACGAGATACACGATTGAGTGATCATGTCTCGAAAGAGATGAACAAAGGAGGCATGGTTGTATATGGAAGAAAAAAAGATGGATTTAAAACCTTTTGCGCAATGAATTCAACTGGAATTCGAACTCGGCTCCTCGATTGCTGAGTCTGAGCCGATATCCACTGCACCACAAGGAAGAAACTGAACTGTTTAGAAGTGACTGAATTGAATATAATTAACCCAAATGAAACTGAAACTTGCCACTCTGATTAACAAACTCGAGATATTATCCATTACACCAACGGCACATCCAAGATTACATCTGATATTTCCAAACAGTCACCCATAAAGATACTGACCGGGCTCGACGTTGTCTAACTTCAGTGATCATATATATTTTTATGAATGGGTGAGACTTAAACTAGTACTATTTTATATTATTTACAATCAGACTAATGTTTACATCGGCAAACATGGACATTTGTGCCCCCACAAAGTCAGAATGTCAAAAGGACGCTTTTTCCTTGACGCCGCTATTATTTTAACTACCTTAACTGCTCAGCAATGATTACTATTAAAAGCGATTTTTAGAATTGTAATAAAAACTAAATTTACAATAAAATTGAATTTATACATTTTTCTTTGTTCTGAAGAAATTTAGAGCAAAAATACTAAATACTATTTATTTACGAGTGTACCCCTGCCGTCAAAAATGACGGGAAAATATTAATAGGATTATTATTTAATTCTTCACGGGATATCCCCGCCACCTGAGCGTGACAGGAAGGCATGAATTGGGTTCTTTTGAATTTCCCTTCTCTGATTCTATTCTTAGGCTTAGCGACTCCGACTGACACCAAATCGGTTGAGTTTCGATCCCGGCCAGAAGCAAGTAGATGTTTAGCCACAGTGATGAGCTATAATACAGCAAAACAGGCTTGTATGTGGATTATATATATATATATATATATATATATATATATCCGAGTGGGTACAGAACGAAGAAAGAATTTTTTCCGTCCAAAACATTCATTTAAAACAGTGCTCGATATATGATGTATAGAGCTGTGAATATTTATTATAAATTATGTTTTAGAACATGTACATTATTTTTTAATATATGTCCTCGACAATCATATGTTTGTTTCAACGTTGGGTGCCCAACGTTTCTTCGGGAGGTAAAAGCAAAACTGAATTCGTCAGCTCCCTATATTTGATTCATTGTTGTTGTGGGAGGTTGGTTGGGGTTATTGATAATGAAGGGAATGTGTCTTCTAGAGTTTTGAAGAGCCTGGTGTGTAAGTGCTAAATTGTTGATTAATGGTATTATCTGTTGGAGTGTACGTTTTTATCTGTCGGGTATATCTTTTGGTTAGAATTTCGCAGAGATGGGTGTGTGGGGGGTTTATTACTCGGTCAGTTTTGTGTGTTTGCATGGGGTTTTCTTGTGTGTGCGATTGGGGACTTGTTTGTTGACCTTAAGAATTTTTAGGTGTCTTGCTTAGCTCGCACTTGATTTATTTATGTCTGTTGTTACCAGACAAATTTTATTTATTCTCTTTCATTTAGTGGCGAGGCTGTTTTTCTTAGGGTTCCTTATATAGACGTGATAGGGGTGTTGTGTTTTTTCTTTTAAATTTTGATTTTTTCAGTTCGGCATATTTTGTATTTTATTTTTGTTTTTTATATTTTTTATTTTAGTGGGATCATATTTATTGTATTTAGGCAAATTTGTTTCTAAAATGTCTAAACTTGCATTCTTTCAGAAGTAAGTGCAAATTTCTATTTTGTCAGCTTTTATAATGTTTCTAAATTTGTATATTTAAGCTTAATATATATTTTTTTTTAAATTTGGGAGCTATTTTTTTAATTTGGGAGTTATTTTTTTCTTTTGGAATATTAAACTTTGTTGTAGACTTTCGTAATTTGATCTATTTAAGTGTGGATTGTTTTGTATTTAGGCGAGGTTATTAAAAAAAATCAAAAATTGTATTTTTTAGAGGGCAAATATAAATTTTTATTTTATCAGTTTTTTATAATTTATCTAAATTTGTATATTTTAATCTTGATTTTGAATTTAGGGGATCGATTTGTTTTCCTTTCATTTTTAATTATTCCTAGATTATAGTTTGGGAGCCTGTTTATTTCTTTTAATTTTACATTTTATGTATTTAGATGTTGTTGTGGGTGTTAGACCTTACTTTAAGGATTTATTGGATCGATTTTTCTGTAGCATTTTTAGTCTTTTATAATAAGAATATCTAGTCAAACTCCTAGTATTTCCTAGCATGATTGTAGCGTTAGGTCCCTAATATGTTTACAGTTTACTGTGGTTACGTGCCTCTGGTTTAAAAGCTTGTTACTATTTATATATTTAAGGATCTCTATTTTTTCTTGAAGGCAAAGAAAACATGCTTCTTTTATAGATTGTGCTGTTCTTGCTTGTTTGAGGATTTTCCATTTAACCTTAGGTGTTTTATTTTCGTTTTTTAATTTCCAAAAGTATTTGGAGAGAGACGTCATGTTTTGTTTTCCTTTGTTATTGAAGGATGAGAGGTGATTGTAAAAGCTCTTTTTAAATACGTTCATGGTATTCCCAATATATACTTTTTCCTCTTTAGGATTTTCTATGGATGAGATCGAACACAAATATATCAGAGATTTTGTCAGAAATTTATTGGTCATGGGGTATTGATTGGGGTTTCTACAATTACAGAGGTTGTTGTCACTGGACGGACTTGTATTAGTGTTGGATTTAATTTTGCTGTGTAGTTTTAATATTTTGGTGTTATGCATGTTTATTATTTTTTCTAGATTATTGGAACAGCTATAGCTTAATTTTATGGTATTTTTATTAAAGATTTTGCTCAGAGGGTTATTTTTGGGAAAGTGCTTTTCTATTAATTTAAGGAATTTATGCCCCAGCTTGAAGTTAACTGATTGATTGAAAGGAGCGTTATACCATATTATTTTTCTGTTTCTATTCTTGCTTTTTGGACTTTTGAATTTTTCTACAAAGCTGATTTTTGATGATTTATACCCGCTTTCCTTAAGGATTTTATTATAAATTTATTTGTGCTTGTCAAATATTTCTTTACTATTATTTAAAGAAATATTTGATAATATTTATTATCAAATTATCTTTATTATTTAAAGAAATATATCTTTATCTTTATTGTTTAAAAAAAAAAAATATAGAAATTATCAATTATCTTTATTATTTAAAGAAATATTTGATAAGCACAAGGCAATTTATAATCAAGCGCTAGCTAAGCAAGACGCCTAAAAATTCTTAAGGTCAACAAACAAGACAAGTCCCCAATCACACACACAAGAAAACCCCACGCAAACACACAAAACTGACCGAGTAATAACCCCCCCCACACACACACACACACACCAATCTCTGCGAAATTCTAACCAAAAGATATACCCGACAGATAAAAACGTACACTCCAACAGACAATACCACTAATCAACAATTTAGCACTTACACACCAGGCTCTTCAAAACTCTAGAAGACACATTCCCTTCATTATCAATAACCCCAACCAACCTCCCACAACAACAATGAATCAAATATAGGGAGCTGACGAATTCAGTTTTGCTTTTACCTCCCGAAGAAACGTTGGGCACCCAACGTTGAAACAAACATATGATTGTAGAGGACATATATTAAAAAATAATGTACATATTCTAAGACATAATTTATAATTATATATATATATATATATATATATATATATACACACACACACACACTACCGGCCATAATTATTAGGCCACTCCACTTTCTTTTTTTTTTTTAAGAAATGATGTATTTCATACTATTTTTAGTATTTATTGCCAAGTGGATAATTTTAAATGAAAATAGAATGGTTCTTTTTTTTTTGTTATTATTACTTTGCAAAATTTTACAAGGCAAAGCAGCAAAGATGAACTTGTCCGAATCACCCTAAATTTTCTTCATTCTTTCATTGATGAAACTGCAATAAAGGTAATTATTAGATGTTTATAAATGCATTTGATGCACATGTTATTGTGCAGTATTAACAAAAGAGCCGTACTATATTCAATTAGAATTATTCACTTGGCAAAAAAGTACTAAAAAAAAATAGTATGAAATACAACATTTTTTAGAACACTGGGATAACCTGATAATTATGGCCGGTAGTATATATATATATAATTTATTTGTTTGAACATTAAATATATTGGCTGTTACTTCGTTAACCTCCGGGAATTTCCGTAACATGCACCTGATGATTGCATGACGCATCAAACTGAGTGGTGCCATGGACGTAGGATAATATATATATATATATATATATATATATATATATATATATATATATATATATATAACTTAAGGCAGACACGTTATTTCATAGTGAATCGGAAGTCATTTTTTGTACATTAGATTTTTTTTCGTGTAAAATCCTTTATAAAATAAAGACGGAAGCTGCTGATGGTTCGCCTGAAATAGGCCCACACTTCCGATTCACCATGAAATAACGTGTCTGCCTTAAGTTTTCTTATATTTGCTCTATATGTATTTATATGCATATATGTTTAGAGCTCTCTTTGAGAGTTATCCTACCACTGTATGTACAGGATACTCGTTTGGATTGTTTTATACTCACACTGCATGCTTATATATATATATATATATATATACTCTCAGTATAGCCCAGCGTTGCTCGGGTGTAATGAAAGCTTTAAAATTAATCCATGGTCCTGGAGCTCTGACTCTTTGGACGTTGGCACCAAAGACTAAAAAGCAATAGTTGTTTCCAGTTAAAGTGAAACCGTAGACTGAAAGAAAAATGAATGGATGGAAGTCAAATTTTGATTTCCTGGTATCGATATCAAATAAGTTTTTTTCGTCGTAAACTGAATTTTGAAGGCTAAATAAGTCCTCTGCGTAAATGGTATCATGGCTGAGACTAAGAACTACAATTGTACCTACTTAGAGCCAAACCCGAAGCAAAAACTAAAATAAAAGGGCTGAAAAAAATACAGATATACAGGCAGATAAACAGACACACACACAAACATCCTGCCTTATTTATATATATATATATATATATATATATATATATATATATATATATAATCGATTTTCTGCACTGTTGTAAGAACTCTAACCTTGAATCGTCTGAATATCGTTTATTATGTCTTTGTCTATGAGTGTATCAAATTTGATTAAAATCGGACCACTCTTTCGATTTTCGATATTTATCGGGGGTACCTCGACACAAATCCTAGCTAAGAACACTCGCAGACGCTTATAGTCCAATTGTGTAAATTTTCAAGAAAATCGGTTCAGCCGTTTCGGATTCTATAGGTAACGGACATGCACAAAGTTCCATTAATGAATAAGTTTAGATATATATATCTTCTATCGGACGCTCGTTGCCTACGGGTACAATCGCCGACTGACGCCGATTCGGTCGGGTTTCAATCCAGGGTTAGGAAGCGATCGGAGTCTAAGCCGTACTGGTGAGCTGTGATGCAGCGAAACGAATCTGTCTGCGGATGACTATAGTGTGCATATATATATATATATATATATATATATATATATATATATATATGTGTGTGTGTGTGTGTCTGTGTGTGTTTAAGCAGCAAATTTTCTTTTAGACATGTCAGATTAAATAAACTGCAAACAATATGTCTGCTTATTTTTAATAAAATCCGTTCATACTCACGGATAATCTTTCGCATATTATAATTGAAAGATGTCAGAAATTAGCTGTAACATTGACAGATGTTATCATTCATTTCTCAAGGTACCCAAGCACTTTCAGTCTCTTTCCGAGATCATCTTCAGGGGTCTGAGTTATGATGGTAACAAAAAATAAACGCATTTCTAGACAACTACAAAAACATTCCTGTCTACACTCACAATATAAAAAAAATGATCTTTAACACAACTATCCTACACCAAGAAAACTGCAAAAGCAAACTACAGATTCTCGAGGTAATATTCATTAAAAATATCTTAAGCCGTCAATTAATAAAATCAGCTATGAATACTGTAGTAATTTTCTAAAATGTATGTAAAAAGAAAAAGAACTTTTTTTTTCATGCTTTAACACCTCCATGATCATGACATTCAGTCAGTATAGGTGCCATACGTGATACACGCTTGGGCGATCATGTCTCTAAAGAGACATGACTGACTGGGCAGAAGATTATCCCGCAGTAGGTTGCCATTGCTTTCTGCGGTAGACTGGGTTCTATAGCCTTGGTCGGCAACCAATCTGTCCTGCTATTTAACCCATAACTGGAAGGAAGAGATGGATTAATACCTTTCCCAAGGGTATTTGCGCGTAAGTGAATACAATGGATTCAGCTGGAATTCGAACTCGGCTCCCCGGTTTCTCGTTCAGAGCCGATATCCACTGTACCACAACGCACATCCTCTAAATTGGATAATTTTCACGTTCTAATGAACGCCAGCAATTTGTCAATATTTGAAGCGGAATACATTTTTACAGTAATTTTCAGTAACAGTTTTGCGGTTGTTTTTAGTTACCATAACTCTGAAAATGATTGAAAGTACTTGGGTACCTTGCCAAATGAATGAAAATAACATCTGTCAATGTTACAGCTAATTTCTGACTTCCGAAAAAGAAAATGACTAAAAACTGCATGTACGCCATTCCATGCAGCTGCGTTAAGAAATAATAGAGAAACAGGCTACCCTCTTAACATCAGTCAGCCAGTTAAGTGCCATACGTGATAGAATATTCCCGCAGTAGGTTGCCATTACTTTCTGGAGTAAACTGGTTGGTGACAAGGCTATAAAACCCAATCTGTTCTTCAAATTAACTCATAGCTGGAGGGAGAAGAGATTATATTACATTATTACATCTAGAATAATTAATGGGGGATCAGTTTATTACTTCATAACAATAGAAAACCGATCCCCCACTTTATGCCCAGTAGCAGTGTTGTGGTCCAATGGATATCGACTCGGAAAGAGAAATTGGAGACCCAAGTTCGAATTACAGTCGAATTCGTTGCACTCATATACGCGCAAATACCCTTGGGAAAGGTACTAATCCGTTTCTTCCCTCCAGTTATGGGTCAAATAACAGGACGGATTGGGTTCTATAGCCTTGGTTGGTAACCAGTCTACCGCAGAAAGCAATGGCAACCTACTGCGGGATAATCTTCTGCCCAGTCAGTCATGTCTCTTTCGAGACATGATCGCCCAAGCGTGTATCACGTATGGCACTTAACTGACTGACTTTAACTATTATATTCAGTCAGTCTGTTAAGTGCCATACGTGATAGACATGACTGGCTGAGGAGAAGATTATCCCGCAGTAGGTTGTCATTACTTTCTGCGGTAAACTGGTTGCCGACAAGGCTATAGAACTCAATCTTTCCTGTTATTTAATCCATAACTGGAGGGAAGAGACGGATTAATACATTTCCCAAAAGTATTTGTACGTAAGTAAATGCAACGAATTCAACTAGAATTCGAACTCAGTTCTCAGATTTCCCGTTCCGAGCCCATATCCACTACACCAATTATGAAAAAAGGACCCAAACCTGATAAAAAAAAATTTTACCTAGGTACCTTCACTATTTCGGCATAAATTTTCGATACCGAAGTTTCAAGTGAAGTTTTCAATGAAAAAACATTCTTCAAGATTTCATTTTAGATTTAATTAAAAGATTAATGATTGAATTTATTATTTCCATTAAATAAAAAATTCTGGTGTATTTCAGATAGAAATTATATAGATTGGAATGTCACATTTAATTTTGATTTCTTAAAGTCTTCTTAAAAGCGGCCATTTTCTTAATTTTAAAAAATTTGTAAACGAACAAAAATTCATCAATTTTAAAAATATTTCAAAAGATTTGACACTTTATTTTAGTTAAATTAGAAAATTGAAAGTTAAATTAATCAGATTTTAAAGAAATATTACTTAGAGCAAAAAAAGTAATATACAACAAATTATTAACGATTGGTCGTGTTTGTCTGATTGAACGTTTGTCGGACTGTTGAATGACGAAGCGATGAGAGCTGCTATTCATGACCATAAATGACAATTTTCATAAATCTAAGGGAAGGGACAAAACTCTTAAATTGCGTAACCTTTTCATAATAATGACAATTTTAGTCAACCATACATGAAAATAAAGGCCGTATTAAGTAAATAAAAATTATTTTACAAATAAATACAACCATACAAACGCAGGTGTCCCCCAAGGCTCCATCTTAGGTCCTACATTCTTCCTGATATACATTAATGATCTCCCTGATTCCATAAGAGCCCAAATAGGTTTGTACGCCGATGACACCACAGTTTATTCTCGCCTCCTACAAAAATCTGGTGTAGGCGTCAAAGCTAACCTCGCAGCCGAGATTGAAAAAGACCTCCAATCCATATTGGACTGGGGTAAGAAATGGTTAGTAAATTTTAATGCTTCTAAAACGAAGCTACTCTCAATCAACCATCATCGACAATCTCACCTACCTCCCATTAGCATGGACCAGGCTTGCCTCCCAGATGGTAAAACACTGCGCCTCCTTGGTCTCACACTTTCAGCGAACCTCAAATGGAATGACTATATCGAATCCATTGCTAAATCCGCTGCTATGAAAGTCAGTTCTCTGTGTAGGGCCCGGAAGTTTTTTCCGTCTGAATCTCTCCTGCACATTTATAAATCTACCATCCGCCCGTGCATTGAATTCTGCTGCCATATCTGGTCGGGTGCCCCTGCTGTTCTCCTCGGGCTTCTCGATAAGGTTCAGGGGAGGGTCTGTAATGTGATAGATACTGACTTGGCAGACCGCCTGCAGTCTCTCTCCCACTGGCGCGACGTGGCTTCAATGTGTCTTTTCTATAAATACTTCCACGGCTTCTGCTCCGATGAACTTAGATCACTAGTGCCCCCTAAATACGTATTTGAACGAGATACTAGATTAGCAAATAGATCCCACCCTTTTACAGTGAAACCGATAAAATGCAGCCGTAACTTCTACTCCAACAGTTTCTTTCCTCGCACTTCCCGACTGTGGAATTCTCTTCCACACTATTGCTTCCCCGACGGCTACAATCTCCAGGAGTTTAAATGTAAGGTCAATAGACACCTCCTAACACACTAACCTGCTCCCATTCTATCAAACACTCTTCCCATCTCCCAAACCCTCATCCTCAGTATCCTTACTCATCTGTCACCTTCCTCCTGACATTCCCTATGTCTAACCACTCCTTCTCTTTACCTTCCCCTATGTAGCCCCATGCGCAATAGTGGCAGTGGAATGCCTTGCTTGGGGTGAGATGATTAAAAAAAAAAAAAAAAAAAA
This sequence comes from Ascarosepion bandense, assembly GCA_037127315.1. NCBI lineage: Eukaryota > Metazoa > Mollusca > Cephalopoda > Sepiida > Sepiidae > Ascarosepion > Ascarosepion bandense. The sequence goes on along the minus strand of JBBBDQ010001031.1, from coordinate 7,801,701 downwards.
AAAAAAAAAAAAAAGATAGCACCACTACATTTAATAATCTTTGCAATTTTGAACTCGTAAATTTCGTTTCGACTTAATCATTATATAATCTTCAGGGAAAATCCCAATAGAGGATTTTTACACGATGTTAAATTATTAAAATGTAAAAAAAATTGAAAAAAAATTCTTGTAAAAATTCATTATTTACCAGAAAAATTTTATTTCTTCAGACAATAATGTCCTTAATATTACTGATTTAAAAAAGCAATTAGAAGCTTTTCTAATTAAGTAACGTCATTGTTTTATTGGATTTATTATTTTTTCAATTCAGAGCAGATATTCATTTAGATAGAACTAGCAGTATAGCCCGGCGTTGCTCGGGTGTAATAAAAGCTTTAAAACTAATCCATGGTCCTGGAGTTCAGACTCAGCCTAAAGAATATTTGAAATAATAAAATAATTGCGACAATTTACCAATCGTATATATATATATATATATATATATAGCAAAGAAAAAAACCCTCAAACGGAACGAACCACAAAGAAAGAAAAGTGCTCGATACAAAACTAACCAAAAAGGATTAACCAAGAGGCAGTGACGTAGAGCAAAAACACACGAGAAAAAATCGCAAGATCGCCAAGACCTACCGCGGTTTCGCACAACGGCTCGTCAGGGCAAAGGCAGACCAAGGACTAATCAAATAAATAGACACCTAGAGGTGTGCGAAACCGCGGTAGGTCTTGGCGATCTTGCGATTTTTTCTCGTGTGTTTTTGCTCTACGTCACTGCCTCTTGGTTAATCCTTTTTGGTTAGTTTTGTATCGAGCACTTTTCTTTCTTTGTGGTTCGTTCCGTTTGAGGGTTTTTTTTCTTTGCTGTGAAGTACTGTATGTATTGTCGGTGCTCCGCAGTTTTCTTTTTTTTTTCCCCTCATTGTCCAAAGCTTTTTTAGCGGCGGACAATAACGGACTTAGATTCTGCCGGTTATTCGTGGTCCTTAAAAATTACTTGTGTAAGATTTTAAGATTTGGATACGTACAGAGTCGATTTTATTATTATATATATATATATATATACTAGCAGTATAGCCCGGCGTTGCTCGGATGTAATGAAAGCTTTAAAACTAATCCATGGTCCTGGAGCTCTGACTCTTTGGACGTTGGCACGAAAGACTAAAAAGCAATAGTTGTTTCCAGTTAAAGCGAAACCATAGACTGAAAGAAAAATGAATGGATGTAAGTCAAATTTTGATTTCCTGGTATCGATATCAAATAAGTTTTTTTCGTCGTAAACTGAATTTTGAAGGCTAAATAAGTCCTCTGAGTAAATGGTATCATGACTGAGACTAAGAACTACAATTATACCTACTTAGAGCCAAACCCGAAGCAAAAACTAAAATAAAAGGGCTGAAAAAAATACAGATATACAGGCACACACACACACACACACACACACAAACATCTTGCCTTATATATTGTCGATTTTCTGCACTATTGTAAGAACTGCAAACTTGAAACTTCTGAATATCGTTTCTTATGTCTTTGTCTATGAGTGTATCAAATTTGATTAAAATCGGACCACTCCTTCTATAACCCGATTTTTTCGATTATCGATATTTATCGTGGGTACCTCGACACAAAACCTAGCTAAGAACACTCGCAGACGCTTATAGTACAACTGTGTAAATTTTCAAGAAAATCGGTTCAGCCGTTTCGGAGTCTATCGGTAACGGATACACACACACACACACACACACACACACACAAAGTTCTATTTATAAATGAGTTTAGATTTAGATTATTTTGAAAAAAATACAGGTGATTTACAATCTCCAAAGACACCTACTTTAAACAAAAAAAAAATTGTCAGGGAACATGAAGGTTATGTGCAAATTTTCTTTAAATTGAGTAAGTGGGAGTGTAACACATTAAAAAAAAAATCACTTTTCCAATATTTAAAAAAAAAAAAATTTCAAAAATAATTTCATTCATTTGTAAATTAAGTCCTGAAAATTTCATTAAAATCGGACAATTATTTGATTTTTTACAAGAAATTTCAAATAATGTGTTTTCTACGAAAAAACAATGTTAAACGTTGGAGTAGGCGATGACGTAAACAAAAAAGATTTTAACCAAAATTTCGATCGTGTTAGAAAGGATTTAAAAGTTCCCAAAAATAATCGAAAAATACTTTGGTCTTTCATCTTAATAATAACATCAACATGTTGGCGACAAAACATTTAAGTTAAGTTTGTGGTCTTTTTCATTACGCTATGCCGTTTTTCCCGCGAAATAGTGACGGTTCAACAAAATGTTTTTGTAATTATTAAGAAGAAAGATCAATTTGTATTTTTTTTTTTTTCTCTAGCACGTTTGAAATTTTGGTTTAAAAACCTAGTTTTTCTTGCATCAGCGGAAGGAGGGGTGAGCAATTTTTTTTTTTTTTTTCGTAAAAACATTGTTTTGGAAATTCTTGCAAAATCAAATAATTGTTGGAATTAAATAAAATTTTCATGTCTTATTCACAAATAAATTATTTTTTATTTATTCATTTATTTTTTAAGAAATCTTAAAAAAAAATTTTTTTTTTTTTTTTTTACACATTTGTCCCTCACCCATTTTTTTTTTTTGGTGAAATTTCGAAAAATTAAAGTTTCAGCCTCTTCTTTCTATATTTTAATTAAAAGCAGAACTGCTTAGAAATTTTTTTTTTTAAGTCAGTCAATTTATTTTGTTTAAAAATAAAAACAGTAAAAACCAAAAAATCTGCTCTGAATCGTAATTTTTTTTTTTTTTTTTTTTTAACTATGACAATTTTATTTTTTAATTTTGCTTACTGGAAATAGTAAATTTACTGAATCATTTTTAGCTTTCAATTAAAACTAAAAAAAATTTCAAAAAACTTTTCCATTTTTAAAAATTCAGTTTAAAATTAACTATGCAGTTTTTTTTTTTTGTTTTTTTCGATTTACTGGTGGTACCTAGATTGAATTATGTAACGCTATCATTTCAATATACCATTTTCTTTTTTTACTAATTTTCTGGGGTTTGACATTTGTGAGGCTGTAAAACAGTTGGGGGCTCCCTTAGAAAATAATTTACGCCAACTAAATGATTCATTCATGTCAAGAAATCTTTTGAGACCTCTAGAAAGTGTGACCCAATGTTGTAACGTTGAAACCCGGTATTGGATGTTTTGTTTGTATATAATCAGACGCGTGATTAAACTAGGATTTTTATTATAAAATAATGAAAAAAAAAAAACGATGCAAAATAAAATAAATAAACATCACAGTTTTAGTCGATATTGTTTCTAGGTATTTGATAACACCGGTTTTAATGAAAGATTTTTAAATAAATTATTTTTATTTTAGGAATATGAAGCGTGTTCAGGATAATGAAAAAAAAATGATTGAAAACGATACGGGGAGAGAGAAAAATTAAGGTTAAAAATTCAAATTTAATTTAAATAAATAGCGAGGTAATGACCTGAATTTTTAGAAATTAAAAGATACGTTATTTCAGAAAAAACATCATAGAATTTTATTTTATTTTTTACAGAGACTAGAGAGTATCAGTCTAGTGACTTAGTCTGAGACGACTGCATTTTCTTCTTAAAAAAAAAAAAGTAATAATAATAATAATTGTTAAATTAAAATTAGAACAATTTTTATTTTTTTGAAAATTACCAAAAAATTGTAATCGGGTAATTGCATTTTAAGGTAAAAAAAAAAAAAAAAAGATGCTAACAATTGAGATGGATTTAAATGATTTTCATATTTAAAAATTAAAATAACGAAAACCCAGGTAAAAAAAAAAGAAAAAAAATTAAATGTTTGAATTAAATATTTAAAAAAATGATTTAAATTTAAAATTTCAAACATTAAAATCGAGGAGAGCGTTGAAAAAATAAAATCGCTTTTTATTTTAGACAAAAAAAAAAAAAAAAAAAAAAGAATTGTATATAGTGACTTTTAGTGTGTACAACACTGTAACAGTGCATATACTTTTTAAATTTTGTGTAGCAATATATTTTCAACCCCGGCAATTTATTGATTATTATATTATTATTTATTATTTTTTTTTGTCACCCATTATTTAGTATTATTAATTTTCAATTATCATTAATTAATTTACTTTCATCTGATGTTTTTAATTTGCGGTTTAAGCAAAAGTCCAATAAAAAGCAAGCAAATTCAAAAACAACAAAAAAATGATAAGATGAAGAAAATAAACACAAGAAAGAAGAATCAGTTTCATTTGTTTATAGTTTCCCCAATTGAAATGAAACACTTTTTGGGTCGGGAGTCGGGTAACAAAATAAAAGAAGACTCCAATATAAAATAATGAAGCAATTAATCCTTGCTACAAATTTAATAACATATCAGATAAATAAGGAGAGAAAAAAAAATATGACAAATAAATTTCTCACCAGGTTAGTGGGTCTTTGTTACGCTAAAATAAAAAGCAAATAGTCGTCGGGTCGGTGCTTTCTGGAGGTTTGACTCCGGCTTTTTGCGAGGATGAGATGAACAAAGGTGGTTGGAGGGCGAGGAGCAGTAGGCGGAGAGAACATCAGCAGGGAAAAGGCGGAGAAGCATTATATAGGGAGGCAAAAAAAAGTAGGAGGAAGGGTAAACAGTTGCCGCGGAAGGGAAACAGAACAGCTATTTTATCGCATGTTGACTATTTGAAAATATATACATTTTTTTTTAGATTTATATGAATTGACTAGAATTTTAATGTCATATTTTATAAGCTGTAAGTTAGATTCATATTTCTTTGTTTTTTTTTACGAGTAAATAAAAAAATAGACCGCTAAAAATTTGATGCAAATTTAAAAATTAAATATTTAATTTAATTTAGCTATTTTTACTACAGTGTTCATTTTTGGCAAGCTATTTTTAAATTATTAATTATTTAATTTAAATAACCTATTTTTAAATTGCTATTTTTAGTAAGCTATTTTTAAATTGAATATTTACTCAGCTTTTTTTAAGTTAAGCTATTTTTAAATTGTTCTAATAACGTTAATGCTTAGTAAGGTATTTTTAAATTATTATTTTTAGTAAGCTATTTATAAACTGATAATTTTTAACAAGCTATTTATAAATAGTTAATGTTTAAGTAAGCTAATTTTAAATTATCAATTTTTAGTAAGCTATTTTTAAATAATTAATTTTTAGTAAACTAATTTTAAATTGTTAACTTTTAGTAAGCTATTTTTAATTTTTGGTAAGCTATTTTTAAATTACTAATTTTGGTAAAATAAATATAAATTGTTAATTTTTAGCAGGATATTTTTAAATTGAAAATTTTTAATAAACTATTTTTAAATTAATAATTTTTAGTAAGCTATTTCTAACTTCATTTTTATTAAGTTAATTTTTAATTTTTAGTGAGCAATTTTTAAATTGTTAAATTTTAGTAAACTAATTTTATAATGTTAATTTTTAGAAAGTTATTTTTAAATTGTTAATTTTTAGTAATTTATTTTTAGATTGTTAATTTTCAGTGAGATATTTTTAAATTGTTAATTTTAATAAGCTTTTTGAAATTATTAATTTTTAGCTATTTTTTAATTGTTAATATTTAGTAAGGTAACTTTGAATTATTAATTTTTTAATGAGCTATTTTTAAATTATTAAGTTTAGTCAACTACTTTTAAATTATTAATTTTTAGTAGGCTATTTTTTATTGTTAATTTTTAGTAAGGTAATTTTAAAATGTTAATTATTCGTAAGGTATATTTTTAATTGTTAGTTTTTTAGTGAGCTAATTTTTAATTGTTAATTTTTTAGTGAGCTATTTTTAAATTGTTAATTTACAGCAAGATAATTTTAAATTGTGAATTTTAGTAAGCTATTTTGAAATTATTAATTTTTATTAAGCTGCTTTTTAATAATTAATTTTTAGTAAGCTAATTTTAAAACTATTAATTTCTAGTGAGCTATTTTTAAATTGCTCATTTTTAGTAACCTAATTTTAATGTACATAGTGTTGTAGTGGATATCAACTTGGAATGACGAGTTTGAATTCCAGTTGAATTCCTTGCATTCACTTAAACAAAATACAATTGGGAAAAGGTATTAATAAGTCTCTTCACTCCGTTGAATAATAGGACAGATTCTATAGCCTTGGCTGGCAACCAGTCTACTGCAGAAATTAAAGGCAACCTACTGTGGGATAATCTTCTGCCCAGTCAGTCATGTCTCTTTCGAGACATGATCACCCAAGGGTGTATCACGTATGGCACTTTACTGACTGACTCCATATAATAGTTGAAAACATAATTAAAACTTCTACTGAGCATAAAGTGAGGGATCGCTTTTCTATTGTTATGAAGTAATAAACTGATCCCCCACAAGTTATACTGAATATGATAATGTAATATAATCTATCTCTTCTTACTTCAGGTATGAATTAAATGGCAGGACAGATTGGGTTCTATAGCCTTGGCTGGCAACCAGTCTACCGCAGAAAGCAAAAGCAACCTATTATAGGATAATCTTCTGCCCAGTCAGTCATGTCTCTTTTGAGATATGATCGCCCATAGCGTATATCATGTATGGCACTTAACTGACTGACTGAATTTTAAAATGTCAATTTTTAGCAACCTATTTTAAAATTAATTTTTGGTAAGCTGCTTTTGATTATTAATTTTAAGTAGGCTATTTTAAAATTATTAATTTTTAGTAAACTCATTTAAAATTACTAATTTTTAGTTTGCTATTTTTCATTTGTTAAGTTTTAGTAAACTATTTTTAAATTTTTAATTTTTAGTAAGCTATTTTGAAATTGTTAATTTTTAGTAAGCAATTTTAAAATTATATTTTATTTTCATGTTACCAGTAATTGGAATGGTTTGGAACCCCATTAAAATACTTTTAACTGGGAAGTGAAAGGTCTACTACATATAAATCAACCATCTGCCCGTGTATTGAATACTGCTGCCACATCTGGTCAGGTGCCCCTGCTATTCTCCTCAGGGTCCTTGACAAAATACAAAGGAAAATCTGTAATGTGATCAATACCGATTTGGCAGACCGGCTGCAGTCACTCTCTCCCCAGCGTGACATAGCTTCCCTGTACCTCGACTATAAATACTTTCATGGCTTCTGTGCTGATGAACTTAGATCACTGGTGACCCCTAGGTATGAATTTGCACGAGATACTAGGTTAGCAAATAGGTCCCACCCTTTTACAGTGAAACAGATAAGATGTAACCGCAATTTCTACTCCAACAGCTTCTTTTCTCGCGCTTCCCACCTGTGGAATTCCGTTTCACATACTTGCTTCCCCGACAACTACAATCTGCAGGAGTTTAAATGTAAGGTCAATAGACACCTCCTAAAACACTAACTCACATCCATTCTCTCAAACACTCTTCCCATTTACCCAACCCTCATCCTCGGTATCCTTACCCGTCTATCACCCTCCCTCTGACATTTCCTATATCCAACCACGCTTTCTCATCACTTTCCCCTATGTAACCCCCTAACCACTTTTACTCATCACTTTCCCCTATATAGCCCCCTAACCATTCTTTCTCATCCCTTTCCCCTATGTAACCCCCTAACCAATATTTCTCATCCCTTTCCCCTATGTAACCCCCTAACCATTCTTTCTCATCACTTTCCCCTATGTAACCCCCTAACCATTCTTTCTCATCACTTTCCCCTATGTAACCCCCTAACCACTCTTTCTCATCACTTTCCCCTATATAACCCCCTAAGCATTCTTTCTCATCATTTTCCCCTATGTAACCTCCTAACCACTTTTTCTCATCTCTTTCCCCTATATAACCCCCTAACCATTCTTTATCGTCACTTTCCCCCTATGTAACCCCCTAACCATTCTTTCTCATCACTTCCCCCTATGTAACCCCCTAACCATTCTTTCTCATCACTTTCCCCTATGTAACCCCACGTCTATTGAGCGGGTGAAGAGGCTCATCACTTGTTTCCTGTTTAAGATGTGGTTTCCGGCTTTCTCTTTTCCAATCTTTTCACTCTTATGTAGCCCCCTGCACATCAGTGGCATTACCGCCTTGCTCGGGGTGATATGATTAAAAAAAAAAACCCGAACCACTTTTTCTCATCACTTTCCCCCATGTAACCCCCTAACCACTCTTTCTCATCACTTTCCCCGATGTAACCCCCTAACCACTCTTTCTCATCACTTTCCCCCATGTAACCCCCTAACCACTCTTTCTCATCACTTTCCCCCATGTAACCCCCTAACCACTCTTTCTCATCACTTTCCCCCATGTAACCCCCTAACCACTCTTTCTCATCACTTTCCCCCATGTAACCCCCTAACCACTCTTTCTCATCACTTTCCCCCATGTAACCCCCTAACCACTCTTTCTCATCACTTTCCCCCATGTAACCCCCTAACCACTCTTTCTCATCACTTTCCCCTATGTAACCCCCTAACCACTCTTTCTCATCACTTTCCCCCATGTAACCCCCTAACCACTCTTTCTCATCACTTTCCCCCATGTAACCCCCTAACCACTCTTTCTCATCACTTTCCCCTATGTAACCCCCTAACCACTCTTTCTCATCATTTTCCTGAATGTAACCCCCTAACCACTCTTTCTCATCACTTTCCCGAATGTAACCCCCTAACCACTCTTTCTCATCACTTTCCCCTATGTAACTCCCTAACCACTCTTTCTCATCACTTTCCCTTATGTAACCCCCTGCTCAACGGTGTCACTGAAATGCCTTGCTTGGGGTAAAATGATTCAAAAATAAAAAAATAACAGAGTTCAGTCCTCACTGGTTGCACAATAATTTCTTCCTTGTGACATATCTAAGCTACGCTATTACAGTTAATGGTTTTGCTCCTTTGCTGTGATTTGATTGTTAGCAATTGTGTCTAAATCAATTAAGACTGAAAAGGGAGTTTGCACCTCACTGGGAACTCCATGCTTTTGTAAGCCACACTTTAGTAAATTGCTATAATATTTAATGTTTTAGCCACTCCAACGTGGTGCAATGGTTAGCAAGCTTGTCTAGATACATTTTGACTGAGTAGTGAGTTCAAACCTCACAAGGTGCACCATATTTCAGCTTTGCGCCACATCTGAGCAACTCTTAGAAAATCACCATATTCTTTGGGTATGATCACTTCAACATAGTGTAATGGTTATCAACCTTGTCTTGCTAGAGTAGTGAAGTTTTATTCTCACTGGGTGCTCCATACTTTTGGCCTTGTACGACATCTAATTGTCCTTTGTTAAATCCCTATATGAAAGTAATGGTTTGGGCTCTTCAACATAGACTAATGGCTCACAAACTAGTCTCACTAAATCAATCACGACTGTGTAGTGATTTCGATCCCCACTGTGTGCTCCATACTTTTGGCCTTGTACCATACTTCACTTAGGAATCGCTATAATAATAGTTTCTCATTTAATAATACTGGCAGGCTAATGGTACATTTTGTAATGGTTAACGAACAAGTTTTTTTTTTATTTTTAATGTGTTGTAAATTCGATCCTTACTAGATGCTCAGTATTTTAACCTTGTGTCAAACAGGTCCTTGTTGCTGGCGAGCAAGTCTTCTTGACCATTACTAAAGGGTTTGATACTCACTGGGTGTCACTTGTTGCTTTGTGTCAAACTAACAATAATGACCGAATGCTCTTGGCGATTATCACTACTGACGCGTGATGTTGATTCTCACTGAGTGCTCAATACTTTGAAATTAAGTTGTGGAACAAATACATTGGAACTGTGTCTGCATCTACTGCTAGAAAGTTTGAATTTGAATTCCCGTGTCAGGCCAAAAAGGTTTTTTTTCTTTTAATCGTATCACCCCAAGCAAGGTGGTAACGCCACTGATGTGCAGGGGGCTACGTAATAGTGAAAAGATTGGAAAAGAGAAAGCCGAAAACCACATCTTAAACAGGGAACAAAGGATGAGCCTCTTCACCTGTTCAATAAACGTGGGTGGAGTGTGAACCGGGCGATAGATAGTGTTGTATATCCATAAACAACAAACACGGGTATATATAAAAATATAAAGTATTTTTATTAGCGACGATGGACCGTGTAGCCTAGGGAACAGAGAGTGAGAGCGCGCTTCCAAGGGTTGACGGGTTGACGGCCGATCTCTGTCTGGTCTCGTCTGTCTCTCTCGTCTGCCTCTGTCTCTCTGCCTGAAATCCGTGCGCCGAGGTCTTTTTTATAATCTCCAAACCGGTACTTCCGGATTTTGCCTCGCCCACGCACGCCCACGTAATTCTCAGAGACACCTGTTCTGTTTGCCTCTTGTGGCCATTTCCGCTACTGCCGGAAATAAGGTCAAACAAACATCCGTTCCTTTCAACGACCGGAAACGCCCCCGCTTGCTCAGCTTCCTCGGGTGGGGCGGGATTGTTATATTACATTCCTCGCCCACCCATTTTCCAAAATGTTCACCTAAGAACATTTTAAGCGCAACACCCCCACTCTCCTCCCCATGCCACACAAGCCCGACAATTATATAAAACATGTGCACGCCAAAACAACAAAAACATGTGCATGCCGAAACAAAAAAAACAACAAAAAAAAAATATAGGGGAGCCTACATCGGCAACCCAACAATGTTCGTGTCCCTCTTGAAAATTGTTCTACCAACTCGATGTTTCATTGTTCTTTTTTTTTTTTTTTTTTTAATATCCATTTTCACAGAATTGGGCAAAGTTCTTAAAAATGTTCATTTTCTTTCTCGACTCTGTCCATAAGCGTAGACACCTCGATGCATAAACACATGATTATTAGGCGGTAACCGCGCCCCAGTTTCTAAACCAACATCGAGTAAATGACCCTTGACCAACACCATGCGTGCCTCTGCTCGAGTTTATTGTTACACATGTAACCTCATTTAATTTAATTTAATTTCAAACATACTATGTTTGAACACAGAAAAAATGGTCATTATCTGCCGTACATATCATTCATAGTCTGACCGAGAAATGTTCAATAGAAAATGAAGAAAATTACCCTGATTCCAACGTTAATCCGCATGCAATTTACTTGTGGAGGATATTAATTTAGTCTAAAAAAATGGACCCGTGACTCGTAGTTCCTTAGTTTGTACAATGTTTTCTATTCCTTGAACTACTTCCTCTGGATTCGAATCCAAGCATATCTGATTTGTTGACATCTCTCTGTTTAACGCAGAGACATTTGAGTGTCAAACACCCGTTGACCCCGGAGTACTATTCACAACGGATAACTCCCTTTCCTTTCCCGAAGCACTGTTGCTTCTTTTACACTTAAAAATCCGCTTCCTGGCTATTATTCCCAGGATTATTATTACGCCGACCACGCCAGCAATGACTCCTATCGTCAACCTCTTCGGGAGTTCTTCATCCTTCACTAAATCTTTCCATATCTATCTGTTCCAAGGTATTTACTAGTTTTCAGAAATTAATATATCTTCAAAAGATATTTCCCAAGTCACATAAATGAAAATTCACAGAGGATGTTGAATTGATGGGAACCTGCACAAAAGCATAATTCACAACCATAGAAATGCAAATCGTTTTGTAGTGTACAGTCATTGAAAAGAAATCCAAAAAAAAAACCTAACACTGCACAACCCAACGAAAACATTGTTATCAACAAGTTAATCCAATTATCCACTTTAAAGAGTAGAAGAAACTTCTTTTACTTACTCAATAAAAGTCAGATTAATTAAGCAACATACCAGTAAACTCACTTCACATATACGGTAAAATATTAACAACAAAAATAAATCATTAACTCAGATGTTTTGTACTTACAGATAGGTAAATATCTCAACTCCAATCCTTCTGCCAACTTTAACACCCTCGTCAACTTTAACACCCTCGTCAACTTTAACACCCTCGTCAACTTTAACACCCCACTTCTCCCGCCAACCCCAAACCTATGCGCTACTCTCTACATGTGGTCTTTTCATCCCCTCCGTTCTACCCTTCTTAATATGTTTGCCACCAACAATCCACATTTCTCAATGGCAAAAGTATGCATTTTTTTTTCTAACTGGACTTATTATAAACACGAGCAGAGAACACACACACTATCAAATCAATGAGTCACTTACTTTGGCTGATTGTCCATAGTCACTTAGTCGCGGCTGCTAGATATTTTCGTCTTCTTTTTTCTTTTTCTTCCTTCCTCGCTGTCGTCCGGTTGTTTACTATTTTCGTCTTCTATCCGCTAGTTTTAAGTCCGTTGAATTTTCAATCGTTGCCGTGGTAACCCTCGTATCAATCTGTTTTGTTGTCTCAAAACAGCAAGTCACTAGCACCAAAACGTAAAGTCTGTTGTATATCCATAAACAACAAACACGGGTATATATAAAAATATAAAGTATTTTTATTAGCGACGATGGACCGTGTAGCCTAGGGAACAGAGAGTGAGAGCGCGCTTCCAAGGGTTGACGGGTTGACGGGAGTGTCTCTCTTCACCGGCCGATCTCTGTCTGGTCTCGTCTGTCTCTCTCGTCTGCCTCTGTCTCTCTGCCTGAAATCCGTGCGCCGAGGTCTTTTTTATAATCTCCAAACCGGTACTTCCGGATTTTGCCTCGCCCACGCACGCCCACGTAATTCTCAGAGACACCTGTTCTGTTTGCCTCTTGTGGCCATTTCCGCTACTGCCGGAAATAAGGTCAAACAAACATCCGTTCCTTTCAACGACCGGAAACGCCCCCGCTTGCTCAGCTTCCTCGGGTGGGGTGGGATTGTTATATTACAATAGATCTGTCTACTCCAATTGAAAAAAAAAACAAAGTTAAAAGATTTGAAAAGAGAAAGCCGAAAACCACATCCTAAACAGGGAACAAGGGATGAGCCTCTTAACCTGTTCAATAGACGTGGGTGGAGTGTGAACCGGGCGATAGATAGATCTATCTACTCCAATTCTTATCAGAATTGATTTTGTACATTTATAAATCTACCATTCGTCCGTGCATTGAATAATGTTGCCATATCTGGTCGGGTGCTCTTGCTATTCATCTTGAGGTTCTCGTCAGAATCCATCTTGCACATTTATAAATCTACCATTCGTCCGGGCATTGAATACTGTTGCCATATCTGGTCGGGTGCCCCTGCTATTCATCTCGAGGCTCTCATCAGAATCCATCTTGTACATTTTAAATCTACTTTTCATCTATTCATTGAATACTGTTACCATATTTGGATGGATGCTGCTGCTTTTCATGTCAAGGATCTCGTACAGTACAATATTTGGTGTTAAACGGATATACACAGAACAGTATGACAGGCACAACACTGAGAGGCGAGATCGCAATAGTCGCCGAAGTAATAATTCCAAATATTACTTAAATGACACTCAAATATTACGCCTCGAATGCCACCATTCTTTACTTAAATAAACCATTTTAGGCTATGGACCATTTTATCACTGAGAGTGCTGCAGGGGTGTCAGACACTCTACAACAAACCCAAAGAAAGATATGCAGAAGGACTTGGTATCTCGACTTCAGTCCCTTTCCAGCCGACGTGATATGACTTCTCTACAAATATTTATGGCAACTGCTCCGACGAGTACATTTCCATGTGAATTTAAGCGTGCTACTAGATTGTAATTTAGGTCTCACCCTTTTACTTGTTTCTTTGATATCTTCAACAATATAAAGGCAACGTCAATTGCCATCCACCTTCTTGAATTCTGTTCATATTCTTTTTCTTTCTTCAATACCACCAGTACCCGGTTGTTTCTCTCACTGTAACTCGCTGTCCACTACTAGCCAGTGCCGTGCTTAGCAACATCGCCCCACCACCATGCAGAATGCGCCCTGCGCCCCCTCTACCCGCAAAATCCAACTTGCGCCTCCCGAACATTCTGAACCCTCAATAAATGGTACTTTAAACAAAATAACAAACTCTCGGAACGAAGATATTCCGTGAACACGAAAATACAGAAGAAAACGAAGAACTGGCGTTTTGAAGCTATACAATCATTAGTATACATTACGAATGTTTTCATAACTTTTAGATACTTTTTTATGTATGTTGAAACAGATATCTATAACCTATTTCTCTCTCAAGTTCATTTTTTTAATTACAAATGATTTGCGGTTTTTTCGGGGCTGGAAGGCTTCTATCAAAAATTATATATATATATATATATATATATATATATATTATGTTTTAGAACATGTACATTATTTTTTAATATATGTCCTCGACAATCATATGTTTGCTTCAACGGACTGATCTGGCTCTGATAAAAGTAGATGACCAGAAACCCGATCCTAAACAGAAAAGAAGGGATAAACCTTTACTCCTGTTCAAAAGACCGGGGAGGAATGGACAGTTTTACACACTTTTTGCCCAGTTAAGAGGCTACTGGGCGTGAAAGCGAATGAAAAAACTTTTGAAGGAACCAGAAACCCAATCCTAAACATGAAACAAGAGATAAATCTCTTTTCCTGTTCAACAGATCGGAGAGGAATTGACAGTTTTACACAATTTTTGCCCAGGTAAGAGGCTACTGGGTGTGAAATAGAATGAAGAGACTATAGAAGGAACCAGAAACCCAATCCTAAAGAGGAAACAACGAATAAACCGCTACTCCTGTTCAAAAGAGCGATGCGAAATGTGGAAGATGCCTTCGAGAAGGTAAGCTAAAATGTAATAAACAGGAAAACTTTGTTAGAAATAAAAATGGTATAGTAGACTGTTATGCAATATCAGTTCTATACGAATCTAGATGCTGGACCATCTCATCATAGATGAAGAGCAGACTTGAAGCAACAGATATGTGACTCTAAAGAAGGTTGCTGAAAATAACTTGGCCCGAACATTTGAGCAACGACAAAGTTTTATAGAAAATGCAAGCAAAATGGACACTTATAGTTAACATCAGAAAGAGACAGCCAACATTTCTTGGGCCTATCATGAGAAACAAGGCTTGGAAAATTTGACACTCCCAAGATATTGAAGGCAATAGTGACAGAGTAAAACAGCGTATAACAACGAGCTTGTATAAATGGATGGCAGAACAGAGTTTAAGAAAAGATAGCAAAAACATTTCTTAATTGCTACGAATGACAGGATATTGTGGAGAGCCATGATCGCTAATGTCCTGATCAGACACAGCACATAGAAAAAGAAAATGTTAAGTTATTTTTGTACACTGATTTATTCTGATAGACACGACCGGGACACCCGTAACTAATTAGGGTCAAAGGTTCAACAGACGTACTGTGATCGAACTCAGTCTGTCACTTAAGTGCCGTCAGTGATACACGCTTGGGCGATCATGTCTCTGTGCAGAAGATTATTCCTCAGTAGATTGCCATTACTTTCTGCTGTAGACTGGTTGCCAGCCAAGGCTATAGAACCCAATCTGTCCTATCATTTAACGCATAACTGAAGGGAGAAAAGATAGATTATATCACATTATTATATTAAGTGGGGTATCAGTTTATTACTTCATCACAATAGAAAAGCGATCCCCCACTTTATACCCAGTAGAAGTTTAAATTATGTTTCCAACTATTATATTTAGTCAGTCAGTTAAGTGCCATCTGTGATACACGCTTGGGCGATCATGTCTCGAAAGACACATGACTGACTGGGCAGAAGATTATCTCGCAGTAGGTTGCCATTACTTTTTGCGGTAGACTGGTTGCTAGCCAAGGCTATAGAACCCAATTCGTCCTGCCATTTAACTCAGAGCTGGAGGGAGAAGAGATAGATTATATTACATTATTATATTAAGTATAATTAGTGGTGGGGGTCAGTTTATTAATTTATAACAATAGAAAACCGATCCCCCTTTTTATGCCCAGTAGAAATTTTAATTATGTTTCCAACTATTATATTGAGTCAGTCAGTTAAGTGCCATACATGATACACGCTTTGGGCGATCATGTCTCGGAAAAGGTATGACAGACTGATCATAATATTATTCTGCAGTAGGTTGCCATTATTTTTTGCGGTAGACTGGTTGCCAGCCAAGGCTATAGAACCCAATCCGGCCTGTTATTTAACCCATAACTAGAGGAAAGAGACGAATTAATACCTTTCTCAAGGTTATTTGTGCGTAAGTGAATGCATGTAATTCAACTGGAATTTGAACTCGGCTTCTCGATTTCTCGTTCCCAGCCGATATCCACTGCACCACAACGCACATCCTACACTACCCAGGTAATTAAATTACTGCAACTGCTTCATGTTTTATATCGTCAACACTTAACTTACACTTCAGTCTGTCTCTTGGCGCGATGTAATCTTAACATTCCATTTAGCCTCGTAATGTGTTAAAAGTATGTTTACTAAATATCAAATAGCCAGGAATTCGAATGTTGATTTTAAAGGCAGGCAAGTCCTACTTAAACGTTCGTTCCTATTTTCATTTGGACCCTGTCATAGTTTTGGCTAAATAAACATCATTTATCAGATTGGATTTCTTCTGACGTAAATATTAACTAAACTACCGTTAATATTTTTTCTGTTCGCTCAGAAAATATCGGATGATCAAAGACGTGAGAAATAGCGAAAATGAAACAATTTGCTCTTATTTATTAACTGGAAATAGATGCTGACAAATTTGAACAGACTTCGCTTAATGGGCGTACGAACGAATTATTCCCACACGCCATCTCCGATTCAAAGTCGAGGATGTTGGATGCTCGTAATAAGTAGACGAAAGCTCCGGGGAAAATAAGTGTTCCTTTGACGAAAAGAGGAATTCAGATATTCGTTTAGCAATTGTCATTTTTCATCTTTCTTGTCTAATTAGCTTGCAGTAAAACACATTCTAGAATGATAGAGACTCCGAAACTGAATTGAATCACTATCCACCGCCACCCCCCTCCCCAGGTTGTAAAGCAGTGGTTGGCAACATAGCTTCCTGAATGATGCTGTAGTCAGTTCAGTTCTCAGTGGGTGCTCCAGATTTGATACCTTGTAACAAACTGAATAATCTATATTTTTTATTTTTTTATATAATCATATTGCCCCAAGCAAGGTACTTTACTGCCACTGTTTTGCAGGGGGTTACATAGGAGGAAAGTTATGAGAAAGAGTGATAGGTTATAGGGGGTGGGTAAAAGAAGGATGAATGTGGCCGTAAAGTGAGGGATCAGTTTATATATTGATTGCAATGTAGAATTGATCCCCCATTTTCTATCCAGATTAACATTTCTCGTTTGTTGATAAGCCATAGAAAACTAATCGATCAATCAATGAAATACTGATTAGCTACACATGCATGTCTTTTAGATTTATTTACATTTTCTGAAATATAAATTTATAGAAACAACCATGACCATAAAGTGAGGGATCAGTTTTAATATATTGATTGAAATTTAGAATTGGTCCCCCACTTTCTATCCACATTAAATTTTCTTTTTTGTTGATAAGCCATAGAAAACTCATCAATCAATCATTGCAATACTGATTAGCTACACATGTCTTTTAGATTTATTTACAGTCTCTGGAATATAAATGTATAGAAACGATCGTGGCCATAAAGTGAGGGATCAGTTTATATATTGATTGTAATGTAGAATTGATCCCCCGCTTTCTATCCACATTATAATTTCTTGTTTGTTGATAAGCCGTAGAAAAGGAAGCAATCAATCAATAAAATACTGATTAGCTACACATGCATGTCTTTTAGATTTATTTAGTCTCTGGAATATAAATTTATAGAAACGACCGTGGCCATAAAGTTAGGGATCAGTTTATATATTGATTATAATGTAAAATTGATCCCCCACTTTCTATCTACATTATAATTTCTTGTTTGTTGATAAGCCGTAGAAAAGGAAGCAATCAATCAATAAAATACTGATTAGCTACACATGCATATCTTTTAGATTTATTTACAGACTCTGGAATATAAATGTATAGAAACACCCGTGATCATAAAGTGAGGGATCAGTTTATATACTGATTATAATGTAGAATTGATCCCCCACTTTATATTTACATAATTTCTTGTCTGTTGATAAATCGTAGAAAAGGAAGCAATGACTAAATAAAATACTGATTAGCATGCAAGTCTTTTATATTTATTTACAG
This sequence comes from Ascarosepion bandense, assembly GCA_037127315.1. Lineage (NCBI taxonomy): Eukaryota > Metazoa > Mollusca > Cephalopoda > Sepiida > Sepiidae > Ascarosepion > Ascarosepion bandense. The sequence continues at coordinate 7,783,682 of JBBBDQ010001031.1, read as the reverse complement.
TCTCTGGAATATAAATGTATAGAATTTTTTTTTTTATAATCATATCGGCCCAAGCAAGGCATTTTACTGCCACTGTTTTGCAGGGGGTTGGTTACATATGAGGAAATTTATGAGAAAGAGTGACAGATTAAAACTTATTAAGAGCTACAAGGGACATGGGGAGGGCGATGATCGCTTAGACCAAACTTCAATTAGGCTAAGTGAATTTATACCTACTACAAGGAATTAAATGGCAGACATGGTGATTTAATGATTAGCAGGGTGAGAATCATAGAGCCGTTCGAATTCCAGTCGAGTTCATTTACTTGCTAATACCCTTGCATCTCTTCTCCATTTCCCCCCAGGTATGAGTAAATAGCGTGGAAAACTGGTTGGCAACCAGTCTAGGAGAAGGAAAATAATGAATTCAAACCACCAGCTACCTTGCAGGTACTACCTCTTTAACTTTTAAGAGGGCAGACTAGGCCTTATAGACTTGGTTGGTAACCAGTCTAGGAGAATGAGAACTGAATTCAAACCACCTGCTGCCTTGTAGTCCCTACCTTTTTTATTTTGAGAGGGAAGACTGGGCCTTATAGACTTGGTTGGCAATCGACTGATTGAAGGTTAGTAGTTCATAAAACCATATAGATGTTTTTATTAGTGACTCCATCTATATGTCAGACCCGGGACTTATTGAGTGATACGGCACACTAAAATGAAACAAGTACAAAAATTTATATACCAGAGAAGTGCTCTAACAGAAATTGCCACAGTGATATCCGAATACACATTGGGTTAGATAAAGATGCATTCCAAAAGCTAAACAGGGTATTAAGAGACAGGAAAATTGTGTTGGAAACAAAGAAAAGAGTACTGGACTGTTACGTGATATCTGTCCTCCTATATGGCAGCGAATGATGGACAATCTCTTAAAAGATGAAGGAAAGACTTGAAGCAACAGAGACAAGGAAAAGTGTACTGGACTGTTACGTGATATTTGTCATCCTATATGGCAGAGAATGATGGACAATCTCTTAAAAGATGAAGGAAAGACTTGAAGCAACAGAGACAAGGAAAAGTGTACTGGACTGTTACGTGATATTTGTCATCCTATATGGCAAGGAATGATGGACAATCTCTTCAAAGATGATGGAAAGAGTTGAAGCAACAGAAACAAGGTAAAGTGTACTGGACTGTTATGTTAGGAGAAGGAAAATTTAATTCAAACCACCTGCGGCCCTGTAGTTCTTACCTCTAAGAGGAGAGATGGAGAAACCTCAACATCTCCAATGTAAAAGAAATCTTGAAGCCAATGTACTATTCTGTCTTGAATGTAATCATGAACCACAATTACAACAGACCTACAAATAATGACGTCTTGCCTCTTTAACTTCTGAGACGTGGAACAGGGTAACTTCAATATCCCTGGTGTAAAAGAAACCGTGAAGCCATTGTACTATTCTGCCTTGAATGTAACCATGAGCCACCATTTGTGATCGCAGTTGCGTAAAATGTGCTGAATAAGATGATTAATGAAATAAGAACTTTCTTTTTTCACATTAGTTCATCCTGTAAGTCATAAATAAAAAGAAGTAAGAAGGTAAAAATTAAAGAATTTAAAACTAAAAACGTTTTCTATTTCATTCTAACAGAGGTTAAGCGTATCTGAGTGTTATCGCCTTCTCGCCTGTTCCTTTTGGACAGCTTCTTCGCAACAACTGCTGCTTTGTGGAACAGGCTCCAGATAGAATGTTTTCCCAATCACTACAATCTTGACCTCTTCGAAACTATGGTTGCCCGTTATCTTTTCCTTTCATATTCCAATAGCAAAATGTAAGTTCCATTCGGACAACTTTGACCTCTTTAATTCTAGCATTAACCTTGATCTTTTCCTTTCGTATTCTAAGTGTAAAAATTAAGTCCCATTCGGGTGACTTCTTCGAAAGAACTGCTGCTTTGTGAAAAAGACTCCCGGCAGTGTGTTTTCCCAAACATTACAATCTTGTTCAATTTTAGAGCTATTTTCCCCACATATCACTTCTTGATGTGCGTTGTGGTCCAGTGGATCGACTCGGAACGAGAAATCGGAGAGCCGAGTTCGAATTCCAGTTGAATTCGTTGCAATCATATACGTGCAAATACCCTTGGGAAAGGTATTAATCCGTCTCTTCCCTCCGGCTATGGGTCAAATAACAGGACGTATTGGGTTCTATAGCCTTGGCTGGAAACCAGTCTACCACAGAAAGCAATGGCAACCTACTGCGGGATAATCTTCTGCCCAGTCAGTCATGTCTCTTTTGAGACATGATCGCCCAAGCGTGTATCACGTATGGCACTTAACTGACTGACTGAATATAATAGAAACATGATTAAGGCTACTACTACTGGGCATAAAGTGGGTGATCGGTTTTCTATTGTCATGAAGTAATAAACTGATCCCCCACTAATTACAACTTATTAATAGAATAATATAATTCACCAGTCTACCGCAGAAAGCAATGGCAACCTACTGCGGGATAATCTTCTGCCCAGTCAGTCATGTCTCTTTCGAGATATGATCGCCCAAAGTGTGTATCACGTATGGCACTTAACTGACTGACTGAATATAACAGAAACATGATTAAGGCTTCTACTGGGCATAAAGTGGATGTTCGGTTTTCTATTATCATGAAGTAATAAACTGATCCCCCACATATTACTACTTATTAATAGAATAATATAATTCACCAGTCTACCGCAGAAAGCAATGGCAACCTACTGCGGGATAATCTTCTGCCCAGTCAGTCATATCTCTTTTGAGACATGATCGCCCAAGCGTGTATCACGTATGGCACTTAACTGACTGATCACTTCTTGCCTTTTCTTACGCTCACAGTGACCTTCTACTTTGATTTGCTCTTGAGCCTTACATTGAATAAACATTACTAATAAAAATATCAGATGATTATTAACATATCTTTGTTTTGTTTTGTTTTTTGACTCGCTTCAGGTTACTAAGGACAAAAATCTTGTGCTTCGATTACGCCATCCATCACTCAATTTGAACGGGACACGAAGCTGAATGTATGTAAATCGAGATCTAGGCTAGCGCTGATGAGTGTTTACTCATTAAAAAATTTGCATGTTAAAAATCTTTCCTTGAAGACTTCTTGAAATTACTTAATCTCGGACCTAAGATTAAATGAGAGACCGAATATCGCATGACATCGTGATATTGCACTTGAAGGTTAAAGATATCATACGACATTTTTTTTTTCATTTTCTTTATTCATTTTTATTTATTTTAATTACATTTTGCCTCGAGTCTGTTTTTTGCAATCTCTCGTAAACTGTCAATTTTGTTCTAGCGTCTGGTGGTTAATTGTACTTAGTTTCATATGTATGTATAAATATATATATTAAAAAAGGAAATAGAGTTGTTCCAATAGAACACACATATATATATATATATATATATATATATATATACACTACCGACCATAAGTCTGGGACCACCCAAATTTTTAGCAGAATCAAATTCGCCGAGTTTGTATTTTTTGTTATTCTTATGCAGATGTCAAGTAAAAAAAAAGTATTCTTTTCAACTTTAAAGTAACCATTTACTCAGTTTGCTACTTGACTCCTCTTATTGTGATCAAGTTTTTGCCGAAAATTCAGATTTATTCAGATATTATAATTACGGTATAATTTATTTTCGTAAACCATATTACTACGGTATAAATGGCAAGGAAGAAACAGATTAGCATTGAAAAAAGAGCTCAGGTTGAAATTCTTTTGAACGAAGGATATCCTATCAAAAAATGACGTGCATTATTGCCTTCAACGACTTCGTGAAACTAAGTTAAATATTGACAGAAAAAGATCTGGTTGGCCCAGAGTAACATCTGTTGTAGAGGATAGGCACTTGATCATATCTAGCAAGAGGAATAAAAGAAAAACAGCTCCGGAATTAACAATTAAAATTAATTCTACTCGGCAACATCCAGTATCTATTTCTACTGTTAAGAGACGACTTCATTCTGCTGGGCTTAAAGACTGTGTAGCAGTTAAGAAACCACTATTAAAGAAGGAGAATAAGGGATGAAATTGATCGTACAGTTCGAAATGAACTTCCTTAAAATGAACAAATGTTGTTTAAACGCTTGCAGGATGTTTGGAAATCACTTTCACCAACTTATTTTTATATGGTATTAGAAAGAATGCCAAAGATTTGCTCTGCAGTAATAAAGGCTCGTGGTGGTTTCTTTGACGAACAGAAAATATGAATTAACTTTAGTTAAATTTAAAATTATTCTATGTTAATTTTGGTTTTAATTATTGTACAATTGTGAGCAACAATGAAATATATCTATATTTATTCTTCTTCTAAGACATAAAATTCGTTATTTCTTTCTCTTAGAGAATAAATTTAATTGGTCCCAAACTTATGGCCGGTAGTATATATATATGTCAAAAAAATACATTTTTAACTTACAACTGTTTAGTAGTTTTTCCTATACATATTAAGACAGTATACGTGGATTATTATCATTATATATATATATATATATATATATATATATATATATATATGATAAGTATACGTGGATTATTATATATATATATATATATATATATATACGTGGATTATTATCATTAATATATATATATATATATATATATATAATGATAATAATCCACGTATACTGTCTTAATATGTATAGGAAAAACAAATACTGTCAAAAAAATACATTTTTAACTTACAACTGTTTATTAATTTTTCCAATACAAATTAAGACAGTATACGTGGATTATTATCATTATATATATATATATATATATATATATATATATATATATATATATATATAAGCAATATTTGTTTGGTTCCATCTGGCATAAATGCACATCATCTGCATCTCTGGAAGATGTCACACTTATATGCAAAACAAAAATTGCGTTTGGATGTAATTTGTTTTCTCCGTCTTCTCTTTTTCTTGTTTTTAGATCTTTCATGTGTATATTCTTAGGTTTTTGGGGATTTTTGTTGCAGTTTTTTTTTTTTTTCTTACCTTCCTTCCTTACGACTGTCCTTCACCCCTATCTTCTTCATTCATTTTTCTCTTTTGCTTTCGAAAAAAAAAAGAAAGAAAGAAAGAATGAATGAAAGAAAGAATGAAATATCAGATTGAAAGGTGAAAAAGACAATCAGAAAGAAAGAATGAAAGGAAAAAAGAAAGAAAAAATAAAGTTTTTTTTAACTTTATTTTTCTTTCTTTTTTCCTTTCAAGACAGAAAGAAGGAAAAATTGAAAGAAAGAGGGAGAGAAAGAAAGAAAATAAGGAAAAGTGAGAAAAAGAGGGAAAGAAATGAAGAAAGAAAAAGAACTTTAAGGGAGAGGTTGATGGGAGAAAATAAAGACATGTAGACAGACAGACAGACAGAAACAAGCAAAGAAAGAAAGAAAGAAAGAAAGAAAGCAGGAGAGAAAGAAAGAAAGCAAAAAAGGGGAAGAAAAGAAAGAAAGAAAGAAATATAAGGTTGAAAGGTAAAAAAAACAATCAAAAAGAAAAAAGAAAGAAAGAAAAATAAAGTTAAAAGCAAGAAAGAAAGAAAGAAAGAAAGAAAGAAAGATGGAAGAAAATAAGGAAAAGTGAGAAAAAGGGCAAAAGAAATGAAGAAAAAACAAATTTTTCGCCTTCTTCTTTCGTTCTTTTTTTGCATGATTTCTTTATAATTTTTCTCGTCTTTTTTCATTTCTTTTCATTTTTTTAACCTTTAATAACACAATTTCTTCTTTCTGTTTGGTTGTTTTCTTCTTTTTGATTCGTTTTTTTTTGTCTTTTTTTTTCTTTCTTTTATCCTTCCTTTCTTTCTATTTAGCATTTAGAACTACTTTCTTTCTTTTTTATCCCTTCATTATCTTTTCTGTCTGTCTGTCTGTCTGTCTGTCTGTCTGTCTGTATTGTCTTTTTAGCCTTTCAATCTTATTTGTCTTTCTTTCCTTCTTTCTTTCCTTCATTCTTTCTTTCTTTTTTCCTTCTTTCTTTCCTTCTTTCTTTGTTTCTTTCTTTCTGTCTGCCTGTAAATATGTACGTATGTCTGTATGTATAATTTTTTTTTTTTTTTTTGCTTTTCAACTTTATTTTTCGTTCTTTATTTCCTTTTTTCTTTCTTTCTTTCTGAATTTTTTCACCTTTCAACCATATATTTCTTTCTCTCCTTTCTTACTTTCTTTTCCCCTTTCTTTCTTTCTTTCTTTTTTTCTTTCTTTCTCTCCTGCTTTCTTTCTTTCCTTCTTTCTTTGCTTGTTTCTGTCTGTCTGTCTGTCTGTCTGTCTGTCTGTCTGTCTACATTTTTTTCTTTTCTCTCATCAACCTCTTCCTTCAAGTTCTTTTTCTTTCTTCATTCCTTTTCCCCTTTTTCTCACTTTTCTTTATTTTCTTTCTTTCTTCCTTTTTTATTTCTCTCCCTCTTTCTTTCTTTCTTTCTTTCTTTCTTTCTTTTATTCATTCCTTCCTTTTTTCTTTCTTGCTTTTTAACTTTATTTTTCTTTCTTTCTTTCTTTCTTTCTGGTTGTTTTTTCACCTTTCAACCTTATATTTCTTTCGCTCCTTTCTTACTCTCTTTCCCTCTTCCTTTCTTTCTTTCTTTCTTTCCTGCTTTCTTTCATTCTTTTTTGTTTGTTTCTTTGTGTCTGTCTGTCTACATGTCTTTCTTTTTTCCCATCAACCTCTTCCTTAAAGTTCTTTTTCTTTCTTCGTTTCTTTTCCCCTTATTCTCACTTTTCTTTATTTTCTTTCTTTCTTTTTTTTTTCTTTCTCTCTTTTTTGTTTCTTTCCTTCCTTTTTGTTTCTTTCTTTCTTTTTTGTTTCTCTCCCTCTTTCTGTTTTTCTTTCTTGCTTTCTTTTTTTCTCTCCTGCTTTCTTTCGTTCATTCTTTCTTTTTGCTTGTTTCTGTCTGTCTGTCTGTCTGTCTGTCTGTCTGTCTGTCTGTCTGTCTCTGTACATGTCTTTCCTTTTTCCCATCAAACTCTTCCTTCAAGTTCTTTTTCTTCATTTCTTTTCTCCCTTTTCTTTATTTTTTCTTTCTTTCTTTCTTTTTCTTTCCTTCTTTCTTTCTTGCTTTCTTTTTTCTTTCTTTCTTCTCTTTTTCTTTCCTTAAATCATTTCATCTTTATTTCTTTCCTTTTAAAAACTCGTTTTAGTTTCTTTAATTTGTTCAACATTCCTTTACATTAATCTTTTTATTTTTCACTTAGTTTTATTTTTACAATTATTTTCCTTTTGTTAGTACAATAATTTTCTTTTATTCTCCGCCCCCCCCCCACTTCGTCTACCCCTTTTCTTTCGTTCACTCAATCTGAGATTCTATGTTTTTCTTTCTTATTTTCCTTCTCATTCTTTTTTATGATTCTTTTTCTTTATTTCTTCATTTAATTATTATTTCAGAATTCATTCTTCAGTTCTCACTTTCGTGTCTATTTATTTCTCCTCTTTGCCTTTTTCCCCACTTTTTTCTTTCTAGTTCATTCTTTTATCCTTTCTCTCTATTTCACAATATTTTTATTCTTTACTCTCCATTTCACCACGGTTTCTACTTTTTTTTTTTTCTTCTATTTCCATTCTTGTTTACGTATTGCTTTTTGTACTAAATCAATATGTCGTTTGGCCCTCATGCAATTCAGTGATTGAATGGTGGAAAGGAAGAGGGTTCAGGGCAAGTTGGGGGTTTTTGGAAAACATTGGCTGACAATGAAGGACACTTGTCAACTGCAGGATGTTTCAACCCAAACAAGAAATGATTTGCTACTCTAAGTCTTCAGTTGAAAGATGAAATCCCAGAAGTCATCACAAACATTGCATTCATTTATCAACGCATATGCATGTGTGCTTGGGCACACACAACAGCCACTTACACACACAAACTTATATATATATCTATCTATCAGTTTGTTTGTTTCTATTAAACATAATATATATATATATATATATATATATATATGAATGCTTGGGCACACACAACAGCCACTTACACACACAAACTTATATATATATATATATATATATATATTATGTTTAATAGAAACGAACAAACTGATAGATAGATATCTAGATAGATAGATAGATAGATATAAACATTCAGAAATATATATATATATATATATATATATATATAATAAGAAAGAGATAAATATATACATATGAATATATATATATATATATATATATATAAAATTTATATTGAATATATATATATATATATCTTTAATATATATATATATATATATCTTTAATATATATATATATATATATATATATATATATATTAAAAGAGATGAAGAAAGGAACAATGTGAGATAGATAGTTATATAGATATATAGATATTAACATTCAGAAATATATATATATAGTAAGACAGAATTTAATACATACATATATGTATTAAACATTATATATAGCCAGCAGTAGAATCGCCGACTTACGCCAATTCGGTCGGGTTTCAATCCTGGGTTAAAAAGCAATCGGTGTCTAACCGTACTGATGAGCTGTGATACAGCGAAACAGATCTGCCTGCGGATGACTATATATATATTCCATTTTTAAACGAGTTATTTCGCTACCTTGGTTTCTACCATGAGTGCTGTCTTCAGGCGATTTTTAATAACTTGAAATTTATTAATAAATTTTTAATTAAATTTAGGCGATTTTTAATAACTTTATTAAAATTATTAAAGATAAATTTTTAATAATTTTAATAAAGTTATTAAAAATCACCTGAAAACAACACTCATGGTAAAAACCAACGTAGCGAAATAACTCGTTTAAAAATGGAAAATATTCAAAAGTTCTACAATATAATTGTATAGAACACTTTTTAATACAAATGTGTACTGGTCTAACCCTAATCGAACCAAAAATTAAGTATTAAACAATCAATATATATATATATATATATATATATATATATATATATATATATATATATTAAAAAGATAGAGAAAGGAACAGTGTGAGATAAGATACTTATATAGATATATAGACATTAACATCATTCAGAAATATCTATATAATAAGACAGAGCTAAATACATCATTCATATATAGTCATCCACAGACACTTCTGTTTCGCCTTATCACAGCTCATCAGTACGGTTAGACATTCGATTGCTTTTTACCCAGTCTGGAAACCCGACCGAATCGTCAGTCGGCGATTCTACCTCTGAGCTATGGGCGCTCGGTAGAAGGAGGCAGACTTTTAGCGCGTGGTATATATATATGGTTTGAATATATGGATCGGGATCCCACAAGATGAATAGAATAAATAAAGAACAAGTAGGAAAAAGTGTCTTTAATCGCTTCTAACAATCTCCTTCAGAGATTTAATAAGAACGAATGATTTAAATATCTCAGAGACTGTATTTGTAAAATGAGGTATAGTTTCAAACCTTAATTAATGTAATATTCATCCGTTGCTTTATTACACGTGACACGTATCAGATATTGAAATTTTATTTAAGTTTCCACATGTCCGCCATTATTAGCAATACAAAGGGTAATACGATTTTGCAGTTCAGGCTCTCCGCACCAAAACTCAAAGCCAATGTGTTTCCTCGGACCACAAATAAAAGAGAATGCAATGAATTCCTCAAGAAGTTCACTAGGGTAGAGAAAGCAGCGAGGGACAGATTTGTCACAAGATTTCGAGGCTTCCTGGAAGATCAGAAGGCCGAAAACTATGTAAAACTTTTTGAGAACTTTTTTGAAGAATTACGTAAAATGGTTCGAAGCTTTCTGTGCGATCACAGTGCCTAAAAACTATGTGAAGATTTTTGCGACCCTGGTGAAGAATTACGGCAAAATGGGCTGCCGAATGTTCCTCATTCCATATCTTTGATGCGCATCTCGTGGGGGCGTACTCAGAAAAGCAATTTATATATACGGGCACCAGTGAGCAAAGTTCATCGGAGCAGAATTTCGAATTTGCACGAGATACTAGATTAGCAACTAGATCCCACCCTTTTACAGTGAAACCGATAAAATGCAACCGCAACTTCTACTCCAACAGTTTCTTTCCTTGCACTTCCCGACTGTGGAATTCCCTTCCACACGATTGCTTCCCCGACGGCTACAATCTCCAGGAGTTTAAATGTAAGGTCAATAGACACCTCCTAACACACTAAGCTGCTCCCATTTTATCAAACACTCTTCCCATTTGCCCAACCCTCATCCTCGGTATCCTTACTCATCTGTCACCTTCCTCCTGACATTCCCTATGTCTAACCACTCCTTCTCTTTACCTTCCCCTATGTAGCCCCATGCGCAATAGTGGCAGTGGAATGCCTTGCTTGGGGTGAGATGATTAAAAAAAAAAAAGAAGCCTTGAAAGTTATTTGTAGAAGAGACACAGGGAAGCCACATTGCGCCGATGAGAATGTGAGAAAGTTGCATACACAATTGTTTTTTAATTGTCCCCATAAAAAAAAGAATAACTTTTTTAAAGTGCACACGAAGTTTATGGATACCCTGTATATTCTTGGTTAATCTAAAGTTTTTCCTGAACATGTCAGGCTCGACTTAGACAATCTAACATATCTTTGTAGCATACTTTGTTGAAGGACTGTGCGTAGTCTATAAAACACAGGTACACGCCCTTCTAAATTTGTATTGCTCTTTCTGATAACATTGTAAGCATAAATATCGTGTCCCTTGCTCTGTTGTCTTTTAAGTAACCGAACTCTTCTTAACCTGATTATCCTGCGAGCTCTATTCAAGATATCTATTTATTCTGCTCAACTCTACCTAGACCATCACCACTGCCATCTACAGAATGAATATATATATATATATATATATATATATATATATATATATATATTATATGCTCTCGTTATGACTGAGCTCTCTAGAGAGAAAAAATTTAAAAACACTTACCACTTCTGCGATTTACGCGTTACTCTTCAGTAATGAATTGAGTTCTCTCAGTGACTGATGTGTGTATTCACCGCATAAATATAACACGCTAAAATTTACCCTCACTCCTTCCACGCGCCCAAATGTCTCGAGTTTCGATCCCGGCTAGAAGCAAGTCGATGTGTCTAACCACACTAATGAGCTGATACGGCGAAACAGGCTTGTATGTGGATGACTAATCAATTCTCTCTAAACTCTATAATTACTGAATTTCTGCTTCTTGTTTGCCTGCCTGCCTGCTGGAAATCCTCCTCTGTGGTTCCTATATATAAAAATACCGGAGAACCCTCTGACCCTGCTAATTTTCGTCCGATCAGCCTCCTTTGTAAAAGTGTTCGAAGCCATCATCAGTGCCGAGGTAGTACAACACCTCACAGCCCACTCTTCTCTGACAAACAGTATGGTTTCCGCTTCAACAGGTCTACTGCTGATATGCTCACGATCATCATTGACTATATACACCAGGCTCTCGACAAGAACGGCGAAGTCAGAACTGTTGCCCTAGACATCTCCAAAGCGTTTGACAGAGTCTGGCATGCTGGCCTTCTATGCAAGCTGCGGGTCTACGGTATAACTGGACACTTGTTTGACCTAATCCAGTCATTCCTTTCAGATCGTACAATGAAGGTAATATTGAACGAACATGCCTCCCAAAACTATCACACGAACGCGAGTGTCCCTCAAGGCTCTGTTCTAGGTCCCACGCTTTTACTTATCTACATTAACGATCTCCCCGGTGTAATACGATGCCAAGTAAGCATATACATTGACGACACTACAATTTACTCATAATTTAATTCATATGTTCTCCATGGACAATCACCAGAGTTCCACCGGATATTGGTCCCTTATATGGAATGATATCTTTCAGGGAAGGATTCTGGGAAAAAAAAATACAGGTTGAGTATCCTTTATCTAAAATTCTATAATCCAAACCTTTTTCAGATGTTGACATGACTTGCCACAAATGGAAAATTTCAGAAAGGACTGGGAAGTTTCCTTGATGATGTACAGCTGTTGTAGGCGACCTCATCTGCCCTGGGTGTGGGTTCTCCAGTCCAACTACGAAGCCACCAGATTTTTGTTAGTGATTATCGCAGCAACACCTTCATTCATGGATTACTTACCAGGTATTTCGTGCTTTGTAAAGAGTTTATTGAAAATGTCAAAAAGTCCTGCAGATATCCACACAGGTAGTGAAAAGAAAAAGTCCTGCAGATATCCACACAGGTAGTGAAAAGAAAAAGTCCTGCAGATATCCACACAGGTAGTGAAAAGAAAAAGTCCTGCAGATATCCACACAGGTAGTGAAAAGAAAAAGTCCTGCAGATATCCACACAGGTAGTGAAAAGAAAAAGTCCTGCAGATATCCACACAGGTAGTGAAAAGAAAAAGTCCTGCAGATATCCACACAGGTAGTGAAAAGAAAAAGTCCTGCAGATATCCACACAGGTAGTGAAAAGAAAAAGTCCTGCAGATATCCACACAGGTAGTGAAAAGAAAAAGTCCTGCAGATATCCACACAGGTAGTGAAAAGAAAAAGTCCTGCAGATATCCACACAGGTAGTGAAAAGAAAAAGTCCTGCAGATATCCACACAGGTAGTGAAAAGAAAAAGTCCTGCAGATATCCACACAGGTAGTGAAAAGAAAAAGTCCTGCAGATATCCACACAGGTAGTGAAAAGAAAAAGTCCTGCAGATATCCACACAGGTAGTGAAAAGAAAAAGTCCTGCAGATATCCACACAGGTAGTGAAAAGAAAAAGTCCTGCAGATATCCACACAGGTAGTGAAAATGAACAGGTAGTGAAAAGAAAAAACAAAAAGGAAGCATTCATGTTTATCAACATCAGAGAAAAGCAAATTTTTGAACCCCCCCCCCAAAAAAAAAAACAAACTAGACAGTGAAGCGTTTGACTGAGGAGATTGTAGTTGGTACAACCACATATTGACAACAAAAATACGAAACACTATTTATTTGATTTGGTTGGTAAAACTTTGGCTAGTTGCCAACTGATTCTAAGTAACAAATAATAAAGAATTTCTGAGATTTGGTTCACATATTTTAAATAATATGGCGAATGTTTATAAATTTATGAATAAAAAATGATTTTTATAAATTTTTTATGATTTTTTATAAAATGGTGAATAATAAATATTGCCTTGCATGAGTTTTAATAGCATTAATTTTTAGAATGTTGTAAAAAAGATTATTCCTGTAATATATATATATATATATATATATGTGTGTGTGTGTGTGTGTGTGTGTGTGTGTGTGTGTGTGTGTGTGTGTGTGAAAAGTGTATGTATATAATTATAAATATATATATGCGTGTGTGTGTGTGAAATTAGAATTTAAATCCCCGTTGACGAGATGTTAGAATATAAATTAAAAGAATTCAATTTAAGTTTTAATCTTAATTTTACCCTAACGTTAACCTTAAAAAGTATTTTAACCCCCTACCTTCCTATCCCAAGCTCCTTTAATTGCCTATATTTAGAAAATATGGATTCTTTTACTAAACCCCTTTTTCCTTGGTTAACACATATATGTATATATATATATATTTTTTTTTCTCTCTAATAATTTTTAAACTGATAACTTCATGTAATTGGCATTTAGCTCGCTTCTACCTAAAAGGTTTAATTAAATAATCTTAAATAAAAAATTTTAAAATCTTATATTGAAACCCATTCCTTCCAGCCTAAATACACCTCTTCAAACAGCTCAAAATCTTAACCTTAAAAAACTAATTTAACTCTTTTAGTTGTCTATCTTTATAAAATATGAACTCCTTTACCAAATTCCTATTCCTCCCCTTCCTAAATATACCGTTTCAACACCCTGTAACCCCGCCACTACCAGCTCTGTCCTGTTCTACTTTGTGACCGTTGTTAACCTAAAACCCTTCCACACTCTACCCCAGGGCCTTCGCCATTTGGAACAAAGCAATGTCGCTGACGTGACGTAGAATCTCTATTAGAGATCCTATGTCGAAATGTACATCCGACACCTTTGAATTTTGAAAATTTTCTCTAATTTATATTGGCTCTGCATTCGTAATACATTGAGCTCTCTGCCTGCATCACTTTTTAATGTTAAAAATTTTTTTTAATATTAATTAGGATCAGGTTCTTGGAATTTACCTTTTTACTCTTCCAATTCGGATTAAAGAAAAACCATATATATATATATATATATATATATATATATATATATATATATATATATATATATAACAAATTACGATCACCAATGACCAAAAGTCTAAACGAAGTCAAATCAAGGCTATATAACACAATTTTCAATTCGCGCAAATAACCATATCTGCACTGAAATGTTTTATAATGTCAACAAATGTAATCATACAATGTTACGGAATTTAACGAAGATTAATGAAATGGTTATAAACAACCGACAATTTTAAATTTTTTATTAGAACATTATTTTTGATCGATACTCGTATTTTAAGAAGATATTCTGTTTTTATAATCAAAATTGTCGGTTGTGTATATATATATATATATATATATATATATATATATATATATATATATATATATATATATATATATTCTACCGGCCTGACTCTTTACGATAAATTTTTGTTACAAAAATGTGTGTAGATATGGTTATTAGTTTGAATCGAAAATTGTTATATAGGGATTGATTTGACTTCGTTTAGAGTGTTGGTCATAAGACGCACCAGATCAGTTTGTGGCTTCCCCATATATGGATAGGGATTGCAGGTTTGGATCCTGCCGAATGACACATTTTCGTAACAAAAATTTATCGTAAATAATCAGGCCGGTAGAAATAAATATATATTTGTTTATAAACAGAATATCTACTTAAATATGAGTATCGATCAAAGATAATGTTCAAACAAATAATTTGCCACCATATATTTAAATGGTTTTTGACCAGATTTAAACGTGATTTTAGTAAATGTGGGTTGTTTTGATTTAATGTTGATGGCCTCCAATATCTGAAGGTTCTTTTTACTGGATGTATGAGTGAGTATTATTGTATTGTTGACTAAAATCTGTCTAATATTATCTACATTATAAGTATATAAGTATATATTATAAAATATATTATAATATACAAGTATATATATATATATATATATATATATATATATATATATATATATATATATATATATACTGTTAAATATAAGAGACAATGAATTTCTATTATGATTAATCATAAGCCATTCTAAATATTGTATTTTGGCTTTAATTTCAGGTGAAAATAAAGAGAAAATTCTGCAACATTTGGATATTTTTATTATGCTAGTTTTAAGCTTTCGGCTGACATGAGCCATCTTCAGAGAGGTTACAAGAACGTCAACATAAAGACATCCAACATCAAAGATGATTTTATCTTGTGTTGACATAAAACTTTTTCTAAGCAATGACAACGGTTAACAGTTAATAGCAAACGCAGTTCGTAAATTTGTAATGCGCTTCTATGACGTCACACCACGTGAGAGACCGAAATGTTAACAAAACCATATACTTAAATGCAATGTAATGTGTTGCGACGATTTTATTAAGTGTAGCTTGATTTGATTTAATGTAGATGGCCTCCAATATCTGAAGGCTGTTTTCACTGTGTGTATGAGTAAGCATTATTGTATTGTCGAGTAAAATCTGTCGAATATTGCCTACATTATAAGTATATATTATAAGTATATATTATATAATATATTATAATATAAAAGAATAATAGCAGTATGGCCCAGCGTTGCTTCCGTGTAATGAAAGCTTTAAAACTAATCCATTGTCCTGGAGCTCAGACTCTTGAAAGACTAAAAAGCAATAGTTGTTTCCAGTTAAAGCGAAACAGTAGACTGAAAGAAAAATGAATGACTGACAGTCAAATTTTGATTTCCTGGTATCGATATCAAATGAGTATTTTTCGTCGTAAACTGAATTTTGAAGGCTAAATAAGTCCTCTGGGTAAATGGTATCATGGCTGAGACGAAGAACTACAATTATACCTACTTAGAGCCAAACCCAAAGCAAAAACTAAAATAAAAGGGCTGAAAAAATACAGACATACAGGCAGATAAACAGACACACACACAAACATCTTGCCTTTTATATATATATATATATATATATATATATATATATATATATATATATATATCGATTTTCTGGACTTTTATATATATATATATATATATATATATATATATATATATATATATATATATCGATTTTCTGGACTATTGTAAGAACTGCAACCTTGAAACTTCTGAATAACGTTTCTTATGTCATTGTCTATGAGTGTATCAAATTTGATTAAAATCGAACCACTCGTTCTATAACCCGATTTTTTCGATTATCGATTTTCAATATTTCTCGGGGGTACCTCGACACAAAACCTATCTAAGAAGACTCGCAGACGCTTATAGTACAACTGTGTAAAATTTTCAAGAAAATCGGTTCAGCCGTTTCGGAGTTTATAGATAACGGTCACACACACAGAGATATTTTATATATATATATATATATATATATATATATATATACGCCATATTTATGTATATACTTCACATATATATATTTATATATATATATATATGCCATTTTTATGTATATACATCATATATACATATATATATATAAATATATATATATACGTCATGTTTATGTATATGCATCATATATATATGTTTATATATATATATATATACGCCATATTTAAGTATATACATCATATATATATATATATATACACAATATTTATGTATATACATCATATATACATAGATATATATATGTCATATTTATGTATATACATCATATATATATATATATATATATATATATACATACACCATATTTATGTATATACATCATATATATATATATAAATATATATATATATATGTATATGCATCATATATATATATATATATATGTACGCCATATTTATATATATACATCATATAGATATATATACTTATATATATATACGCCATATTTATGTATATACATCATATATATATATATATATATGATGTATATACATAAATATCCGTGTATATATATATATATATATATATATATATATATACACACCATATTTATGTATATACATCATATGTATATGATGTATATACATCATATATATATACATCATATATATATATATACATACATATATATATATAAATAAACTGGCTTTTCAATTAGATAATTTTCATTTCTAAAAAAATCACCTGTGGATGAAGCCAGGAACATTAAGGGCTGGCTTCAAAACATGAAAATTTTTGTGTAGTGATATTATGAATTTATAAAATCATTGTAACAACTATTACACACTATATGCCATATTTATGTATTTACATCATATATATATATATATATATATATATATATATATATATATATATATATATATGTCATATTCAAACAAAATGAAGTGGGGAGCTGCTGACTAGAAATTTCCCCTTTTGGTTCGGTCAACTGTAAGTAGTGCATGATGTCTTCTTAGACCAAAAACCCCTGACACACCAAAAATAAACATCGCCGAAGATATTCTCTGGGTGCACAGAATGTTTGCTTGGCATCAACACAAGAATTATCGAAATGATTTTCTTTTATTCAAGAATAAATAAATACATCAACAAGATTGTCTAAAATGTTGAAGACATATTTATTGTCCTGTGGATTGTGCAGACTGCAGAACTAACTCATTGTGTTGCTTCTGTGGTTGCATCGACTTTTTGACCCCAATGTTCACTCATAGATTTTTCGCTTGAAGAATGCTAACAACTGGATCGGACTCAACTCTTTTGTAAGAACAAATGCAATTGAATGATTAAATTCAATTGTTCAACCAATGCAATAAATATTTTATTATCAGTAATAATTTTTATGATTGTACATTACAATACACTAAATAATCGAGCAAATAAATAGAAAATAAGATTCAAAACATTGAGACTATAACAACCAAGATGAGGATAACAGTTTCAATAAATCAGTGTATAATAATGATAATGCCTTATCTGGGAAATTCAAATAGAAAATAAGATTCAAAACATTGAGACTATAACAACCAAGATGAAGATAACAGTTTCAATAAATCAGTGTATAATGATGATAATTCGTCATCTGGGAAATTCAAATAGAAAATAAGATTCAAAACATTGAGACTATAACAACCAAGATGAGGATAACAGTTTCAATAAATCAGTGTAGAATAATCATAATTCCTCATCTGGGAAAATTCAAATAGAAAAAAAGATTCAAAACATTGAGACTATAACAACCAAGATAGAGATAACAGTTTTACTAAATCAACATAAAATTATGATAATTCGTCATCAAATAAATTTAAACAGAAAAAAAATCTAAACATTGAGACTATAACAACCAAGATAAGGATAACAGTTTCAATAAATCAGTGTATAATAATGATAATTCCTCATCTGATAAATTCAAATAAAAAATAACAATCTAAACATTGAGACTATAACAACCAAGATGAAGATAACGATTTGAATGAATCAGTGTTTAATAATGATGATTGCTCATCTTAAAACTATCAAGAACATTGTGAGTACAGCCAGCAGGATGATGAAAACATAGATTAGTAGCTGAGGCTGAGAGACTATATGGCCATTGATATAGTTTGCGTGCATTGGTGTTTTACAATTCACTAAGTCATTGGTAAACATCAATTTAAAATCAGATGTATGCAATAGATAGATAGATAGATAGATAGATAGATAGATAGATAGATAGATAGATCTGAATAGAATTAGATAGATAGATAGATAGATAGATAGATAGATAGATAGATAGATAAGATAAGATAGATAGATCTGAACAGAATAAGATAGATAGATCTGAACAGAATAAGATAGATAGATAGATAGATAGATAGATAGATAGATAAGATAGATAGATAGATCTGAACAGAATAAGATAGATAGACTGAACAGAATAAGATAGATAGATAGATAGATAGATAGATAGATAGATAGATAGATAGATAGATCGAACGACAGAATAAGATAGATAGATCTGAACAGAATAAGATAGATAGATAGATAGATAGATAGATAGATAGATAGATAGATAGATAGATAGATCTGAACAGAATAAGATAGATAGATCTGAACAGAATAAGATAGATAGATAGATAGATAGATAGATAGATAGATAGATAGATAGATAGATAGATAGATAGAATAAGATAGAATAGATAGATAGATCTAGATAGAATAGATAGATAGATAGATAGATAGATAGATAGATAGATAGATAGATAGATAGATAGATAGATAGATAGATAGATAGATAGATAGATAGATCTGACAGATAGATAGATAGATAGATAGATCTGAACAGAATAAGATAGATAGATAGATAGATCTAGATAGAATAAGATAGATAGATAGATAGATAGATAGATAGATAGATAGATAGATGAATAGATAGATAGATAGATAGATAGATAGATAGATAGATAGATAGATAGATAGATAGATAGATAGATAGATAGATAGATAGATAGATAGATAGATAGATAGATAGATAGATCGATAGATAGATAGAATAGAATTAGATAGATAGATAGATAGATAGATAGATAGATAGATAGATAGATATGATTAGTCTACTGTTGGTATACAATCTGGGGCAATGTACAGATTTTCAAATTTCTACGGACACAAATACTTGAAGCCATATAAGTAAGTAAACATCCACTTAAAATGAGCAGATGCAAGATTTTCAGCTTCAATGATTTCTTTTTTCACTCTAAACCCGCCGTCCATTCTGCTGGAAACTAAAGAAATAGCCTTGCTTATGACTCTGGAAAAAAAGTAGAAATGATGTGGCAGTCATTGGCGTCTTTCAACTAGAAAATGTTTCTTTCCACTGTGTTAATCTCTACAAAATTGCTCTAAGGTCTTCTCTTTTCTCTTGATTTTTTAGTTATTTGCTTATTTTTCTTTGAGCTATCATTTCTTTTTTTTTTTTTTATATCTATTTTCCATTTTAGTCTAAATCTTGGCCATGGATGTTTTTTTTTTAATGTTTAAGAAAATAAAAATCTTTAAAAAAAAAAAGCAGATAATAAAAAGGAAAAAAACAATTATTGGCGAACTTAGACTTTTGTACCCGAAAAAAAATACCAGTTTGTCAAATTGACGGTTTTTCCATTGACACCTTTAAGTCTATCGTATACACGGATAAATTTAACAAGCAGTGACGTCTACTCAAATACACGTATTCGTTAAAGGTAACTTAATAATAACTAAAAAAAATCTTGCAAACAACTTTATTATGTTTCTTCGTTTTGGTATAATTAGAAGATAACACAAACTTGAATTAATGATGTTTATTTTTGGTATAAAACTTTAGGTTTTTACATCAAGTTACAACCTTTAAATTTTATGTGGATACAGGAGTAGACTAGCTAAATTCTCTTCACTGTGGGATGCTAGTAGTAAACGAATCTATCCCTTCTGGACTCTAGTGATCAACTCTAGCGTCTTCCCTTTTTTAAATCTCCTTCACAAAACTACTGTCCTTAACTCCTACTTCTTACTCCTACTCCTACCAAAAGAAACGGTTCCTTATTTTGCCGCCCAATTTTGAATTCTTGGCGTCAATGTGTCTACTTTTTTCTATTTTTAGAACACTCGCTATTTTATAAACCATAACAACTTCTTTCCGTTGATGTCGCTATTGTTTTAACGACCTTCACTCCTTTGCAATGTTTATTCTTTTAAAAGAAATTATTAAAATTGTAACAAAACCTAAATATAATCTAAAAAAATACTTTCAGAGGATGTTTTTTCCATTGACACCGCTATTATTTTTACTTCTTTAACTTCTCGGCAATCTTTATTCTTTTCAAAAGAGATGATAAGAATTATAACAAAGCCTAAATATTTAAAAAATGCAATGGACGTTTTTCCCTAGATACCGCTATTTTTTTAACTACCGTCACTCCTCAGCAATGTTTATTCTTTTAAATCTACAAGATTAGAATTGTAACAAAACGTAAATATAAAAAACTTTCAACAGACGTTTTTCCCTTGACACCTCTATTATTTTAACTCCCTTCACTCCTCAGCAATGTTTATTTTTCTAAAGAGATATAATTAGATTTATAATTAAACCTAAATATAATTTTAATAAACTTACAATAAATGTTTTTCACTTGACACCGCTATTGTTTTAACTCCCTTCACTTCTCAGCAATTTTTATTCTTTCAGAAATATATGATTAGAAACGTAACAAAACCTAAATATAATTAAAAAAAACATTTGACGTATGTTTTTCCCTTAACACCGCTATTATTTTTACTACTTTAACTCCTCGGCAATGTTTATTCTTTTGAAAAGAGATGATAAGTATTATAACAAAGACTAAATATTTTTTTAAAAAATGCAATAGGAGTTTTTTCCCTAGACACCACTTTTGTTTTAACTACCTTCACTCCTCAAGCAATGTTCATTCTTTTAAAAGTACATAATTAGAATTGTAACAAAACCAAAATATAATTAAAAAAAAACTTCAACAGACATTTCCCTTGACACCGCTATTGTTTTAACTCGCTTCACTCATCAGCAATGTTTATTCTTTTAAAAAGTGATGATTAGATTTGTAATGAAGCCTAAATATAAGAATTGAATTCATGCATATTTTTCTGTTCTTGAGAACTGAAAAGAAAAATGCGTCAGAAATCAAACCTACATTTGTCTTTGTGTTGAGTAACCAGAGAGAGGGAAAAAAGTCAAATAGAGATAGTAGTAAGTAGCAGAATGCGTGTGTGAAAAACGATTAATCAGTCTACTGAACTAATAAAAATCTGTGTTCCTTCTCCTTTCTGGCTGGCGAGAGATGTAAAAAGTTTTATGGGCAGTTGAAGATGTCTTGTTGTTGTTGTTTTCCTTCTTCTCTTTTGTATTGGTTGAGTCGGCGACGGACCTGTCTGTCGATTCTCTGGCCTCTCTGATTTCCGGGCCTTTCTGACTCCTGACCGGTCACGGGCGTGGTTAAGTAGTGTATTTCAGTCATGTGACCGGCTCCCGGAGGCACCTTCTTCTTTAGGTGTGAGAAAACGTTTGACTGACGTTGTAATATGACTTTTCTATTTCTTATTCAATTAGGATCCAGAATTTTGCTTTTCACACTGACTTGTGAAATTTGCCTTAGTTGTTCTTTTTTTTTTTTTTCCGAAATGCTTTTACTCGTTTGGATCCGATTTGGGGGGTTTGCAATTTTACTTTGTGTGTTTTAGTTAACTGTTAGATGATATAGTATTTGTATTCTATAGTACCATAGATAAAAGTTTATCAAACCAAGTACTATGAAAGTATTTATAGAAATGGCAGAGGGAAGCCACTTATCATGATTTATATTAATGGACATTATGGATAAGTCCGAGAAAGGAATGAGACTAGTCCAAACATACACCAAATATCATCTATTTATATATCTGAGATGAGGTATTGTAATTATTTACACTATTTACATTGTTTGGACTGTTGTCCTCATCTTTATTGCCATTATGAAGACGTTTTGGCCCTTCTACGCTCCGGCCTTCTTCAGGATTTGTCTCTATTTCTGAGTTGAGGTATTGTAATTATTCACACTATTTACATTGTTTAAACTGTTGTCCTCATCTTTGTTGCCACATTTAGGACGTTTCGGCCGTTGTACGCTCCAGCCTTCTTTAGGATCAGTCTATATTTCTGAGATGAGGTATTGTAATAATTTACACTTTTTACATTGTTTGGACTGTTGTCCTCATCTTTATTGCCATATTCACCTTCAATATCTGTCTATATTTCTGAGATAAGGTGTTGTAATTATTTACACTGTGTTGTCCTCATCTTCGTTGCCATATTCACCTTAAATATCTGTCTATATTTCTGAGATGAGCTACTGTAATTATTTACACTATTTACATTGTTGGGACTGTTGTCCTCATCTTTATTGCCATATTCACCTTCAATATCTGTCTATATTTCTGAGATGAGGTATTGTAATTATTTACACTATTTACATTGTGTGGACAGTTGTTCTCATCTTAGTTGCCATATTCACCTTCAATATCTGTCTATATTTCTGAGATGAGGTATTGTAATTATTTACACTATTTACATTGTTGGGACTGTTGTCCTCATCTTTATTGCCATATTCACCTTCAATATCTGTCTATATTTCTGAGATGAGGTATTGTAATTATTTACACTATTTACATTGTTGGGACTGTTGTCCTCATCTTTATTGCCATATTCACCTTCAATACCTGTCTATATTTCTGAGATGAGGTATTGTAATTATTTACACTATTTACATTGTTGGGACTGTTGTCCTAATCTTTGTTGCCATATTCACCTTCAATATCTGTCTATATTTCTGAGATAAGGTGTTGTAATTATTTACACTATTTAAATTGTTTGAACTGTTATCCTCATCTTTGTTTCCATATTTAGGACGTCTCGGCCGTTGTACGCTCCAGCATTCTTTAGACGGGAAGTGCGAGAAAAGAAGCTGATGGAGTAGAATTTACGTTCATATTTTATTGGTTTCACAGTAAAAGGGTGGGACCTAGCAATGTAATGCAATCAGTCTGACACGGAAAGTAATGGCAACCTTCTGCGGGAAAATCTTCTGCTCAGTCTATCATGTCTCTTATGACTTTTTCTTTCTTAGGAGACATAATCTCCCAAGTTTGTATCACGTATGACACTTAACTGTTTGGTATCTGGTATTATTTCCTTTAATTTCTGTTGTATAAACATTTTATTTTGAGTCCCACCCTGAGGCATAATGTCAGAAATGGTTTCTGTTGACCATGTCTACCATAGTTTATGAATATAGAATACAACGCAGTACGTAATTTGTTCAATGGAACAATGTCAAGTTTAACACTCACGACTCAGACACTCTACTGCATTGGACTATATCGCCAATACTCGGGAAAATATGGTCGCCTTTATACACGTCGCATTGAATGTTTTGAGCCCTCTGATTGGTTAACCCTTCCATTAGTGAACTATAAAATGAGTCAGCTCATGGATGGCTCACTAGTATACAACGGTACCCAAAAACCCCAACAGCTTCATGACGTTTTCTACTTGTCATTTTTTTTTGTATCAAAAGAAACAACAAACAAAAAAAACTACAACGGCACACATTTTACAAAGATAAATCTCTTCGTGATGTGTTAGCCGTAGTTGAGAATACAATTTTCTAGATTTTTTTAAGGCATGCACGACCACAAATCACTTCAATTAGTCTAACGGGGACTTTTCCAATCAATCCAAGGACTCAACCACAACTGTCCTTATGCATCACATGTTTGAGATTTCCACTTCAAGATCCTTTTTTTTTTATGATTTAACACCAAGCAAGGCAGAACTGCTACTGGTGCGCAGTGGGTTACAGAAGAGGTGTGTTATGAGAAAGAGAAACAAGTTACAGGAGGATTCTGAGAATGAATAAGAAAAGGATGAGAATACAGGTGTGAAGAGAGCTGCGTGAGATTGGAGTGGAAAGGCAGAACAACATGATACAGGGGGTGTCAGAGGAAGGGTAAGAGAAGGATGGGAATACAGGTGTGAAGAGAGTTGCGTGAGAGTAGAGTGAAAAGTGAGAAGAACAAGATACAGGGGGTGTCAGAGGAAGGGTAAGAGAAGGATGGGAATACTGGTGTGAAGAGAGTTGCGTGAGAGTAGAGTGAAAAGGGAGAAGAACAAGATACAGGGGGTGTCAGAGGAAAGGTAAGAGAAGGATGGGAATACTGGTGTGAAGAGAGTTGCGTGAGAGTAGAGTGAAAAGGGAGAACAACAAGATACAGGGGGTGTCAGAGGAAGGGTAAGAGAAGGATGGGAATACAGGTGTGAAGAGAGCTGCGTGAGAGTAGAGTGAAAAGGGAGAACAACAAGATACAGGGGGTGTCAGAGGAAAGGTAAGAGAAGGATGGGAATACTGGTGTGAAGAGAGTTGCGTGAGAGTAGAGTGAAAAGGGAGAAGAACAAGATACAGGGGGTGTCAGAGGAAGGGTAAGAAAAGGATGGGAATACAGGTGTGAAGAGAGCTGCGTGAGAGTAGAGTGAAAAGGGAGAAGAACAAGATACAGGGGGTGTCAGAGGAAGGGTAAGAGAAGGATGGGAATACTGGTGTGAAGAGAGTTGCGTGAGAGTAGAGTGAAAAGGGAGAAGAACAAGATACAGGGGGTGTCAGAGAAAGGGTAAGAGAAGGATGGGAATACAGGTGTGAAGAGAGCTGCGTGAGAGTAGAGTGAAAAGGGAGAAGAACAAGATACAGCGGGTGTCAGAGAAAGGGTAAGAGAAGGATGGGAATACAGGTGTGAAGAGAGCTGCGTGAGAGTAGAGTGAAAAGGGAGAAGAACAAGATACAGTGGGTGTCAGAGGAAAGGTAAGAGAAGGATGGGAATACTGGTGTGAAGAGAGTTGCGTGAGAGTAGAGTGAAAAGGGAGAAGAACAAGATACAGGGGGTGTCAGAGAAAGGGTAAGAGAAGGATGGGAATACAGGTGTGAAGAGAGCTGCGTGAGAGTAGAGTGAAAAGGGAGAAGAACAAGATACAGCGGGTGTCAGAGAAAGGGTAAGAGAAGGATGGGAATACAGGTGTGAACAGAGTTGCGTGAGAGTGGAGTGAAAAGGGAGAAAAACAAGATACAAGGGTTGTCATGGAAAGGATGTGAGTCAAGGAGATAAGAGATGGCAATTGACTTTCCATTTAAATTTTTGGAGATTGTAGGTTTGAGGGAAGCACGTATACGGAAGAGAATTCCACAGGCAGGAAGTGCGAGCAAAGAAGCTATTAGAGTAGAAGTTTCGAGTACATTTGATTGGTTTCAGTGTAAAAGGATGGGACCTAGCCGCCAGTCTAGTAGCTCGAGTAAATTCATGCAGAGAGGGCACAAGGGAGCTAAGCTCGTTGAAGTAGAAGCCGTGTAAGTATTTGTAGAAGAGACATTTTTATTTTTATTTTTATAGTTATTTGAAGATCTTCAAAGATACATTGCAATCTGTAAAAAATGTCATGTCAATAAGGAAGCAGATTCTGGTTTTGTGATCTTTGATCGCGAAGTCTAGGCAAGTAGCTTTGAGTAAAAGAAAGGAATGTCTGCAGCTATATCGTGTTGAATGCACCGGTTCCCGTCCGATCACTGAAATTAAGCAACAACAAGCCTGGTCAGTACTTAATGGGTGACCATTTGGGAATACCAGGTGCTGTAGACGTAAGGACCAAAGATGGTCCTTCAGGTGCGGGGGTTGGGTACAGGGCTAACAACCCTGCCCCGTAAAAAAAAAAACAATTTGTTACAGCAACAAAATGTTGCTGCCCTATGCACCATTGCGTATGATGGATAGAAAGGAGTATTTTCAAGTTCATTTTTATTGAATTTGAATTTTTTTAACGGCCTATCAACCTCTGTGGGTTATTTAATACCAAAAACGTTGAATTTTAAAATTTTTTTTAATGTTCAGTTATAGTGAAAAGGTTGATTTAGTCAGATTTTAATGAAGATTTGCTTTTATTCTTTTTATTTTAGAAAACTAAAAATATCTTCTAGTTTTGTTTTCAAAATTTGCTAAGAATATTTTTTCCCTTCAAAAATGTATTGTTGCTAAAAGTTTTCCTTCAAAAATGTATATTTTTCTATAAAAGTCTATTTTTATGTATATATTTCTATAAAAGTGTATTTTTATACATTCATAGTGTTTTAACCCCAGTTTGGGGGTTAACTATTTGCCCATAGCTTGGACCCTAACAGGTGCTACCACTCAGGGGCAGGGTGGACCTGGGAAAAGCAGCAATTAAGATGTGGTTCAATGCACCTCACAACCACCTAATCAGAAGCCTTGCTGCCGGATGCAGTTTACCGTCATGCCCAGGACCCTTTTTTGTTGAGAAAAAACAGCTGGATATATAAATATCTAAAGAAAAACGTATTATCCAAAAATTACGCTGGACTAATTTCGCTATTATAGATAAACTTGTAAACTTTCGAAAATCGATTTTTTTTATTATCGGATTTTTGTTTTTATTGATTTTTCTAGTGTCAACACGCGTGAAGAAGATGAAAGATTGAGAAGGGCTTCTTTCCGAACTACTGGTGGCTATTTGTAATCTAATTTCTTTAAAAAAAATGCTATTAAATTCTCCCAGCCCGTCAGTGAAAAGGTGAAACCTGTCATGTGGATGACACGGGAAAAGATCAAATGAAATGTTGAGAAAGAAGCGCTTGTTTAATTTTGATTTTAGCCTCAGGAGAAGCAAGACTGTAACAAGTGGCAAAGCAAATCAGACCGGGATTTCTTATTATTAGCTCGGTAAAAAATTTTCTAGCAAAAATCCCAGTTTTCAAATGCTTATTTAATGTGAATATTTAAAAAAAAACAAATGCTGAAAACTTTGTCCACATTCAGGTAAAGATGAAGAATATAACAAACAATAATAATAATAATAATAATGAGAGTGAAAAAATTAACCACAAAAAATGAAAGAAATAGTGCGTAAAGAGTACTATAGAAGACTGCGACTGATATTAAAAACTGAATTGAATTCTCAGAACAGAATTATAGCCATTAATAACCTTGCCATCCCAATATTCCAATATAGCTTCAACATCTTGAACTGGACTCTAAACAACATCAGACGAATGGATTCTAAAACAAGAAAGCTTCTTTCTAAGCATAAGATGCATCATCCAAAGGCCGATGTAGACCGTCTATACATACCACGTAAAGAAGGTGGAAGAGGTCTTATTCAGCTAGAATTGTCATACAAGACAACAACTATTGGCTTACTAACATACATAGAAGCAACAAAGGATTGGATGATACAATTAGTAAGGCAACATGAAGAAAGAAAGAAAAAATATTCAATAATAAAAGAAGGCAGTAAATACAAACAAGATTTACATTTAGTAGATTCTGTAGAAAAGCAAAACTGAAGCCAAGAACCAACTATTGCAGCAAAAAATATGAAAAAGAAAGCCAACGATAAAGCTCTTGAACAGATGAAACAACGCTGGCAAGACAAACCTCTGCATGGCCAATATCCAGAACGTGCCAATAAATACAATGTTGATAAAGTTAATACTCATCAATGGTTACGTGTATTTGGATTAAAGTCTGAGACTGAAGGCTTTATTCTTGCAGCGCAAGACCAAAGTCTTTTCACTAGGAACTTTCAGGTAAATATTATACATAATAATGTGGATCCAAAATGCAGGTTCTGTAATAAATATCAAGAAACAATAGACCATCTAATTTCAGGATGTTCTGTACTTGCCCCAAATGAATATAAAAAGCGTCACAATGGAGTGGGGCAATATTTACATTGGACAATGTGCAAACACTTTGGAAAATATGTAAACAAACATTGGTATGAACACTACACAGCACCGGTTACAGAAATAGAAGATGTAACCATTCTATGGGATTACACCATCTACACAGACAGAAAAATTGAAGCAAATCGGCCGGACATTATTGTTAAAAACCAAAAAAAAAAAACTTACTTATTAATTGATATGGCTTGTCCAGCGGATTTTAACATAGCAACCAAGGAATTCGAAAAGCTGTCTAAATATAAAGACCTGGAAATTGAAATAAAAAAAATGTGGAAATTGAAAACAAGAATCGTGCCAGTGATAGTAGGTGCACTTGAAATGATAAAAAATGGAACAAAACGACACATTGAAAGAATCCCTGGAAATCCCAGCTTAAGAGATATACAAAAAAATTGTTTTGTTAAGTACAGCCCACACACTAAGAAGAACTTTGTCTATGGGATGTTAGGGGAGATAAAAAAAAAATAAACATGAAATGGAGCCATAACAACACACCACGACCTGCCTTAGGTCTTCCTGCAGACTTGGTGGGTAGTGGGACCAAATGCAGAAATTGAAATATGATGAAAATTGACATAATAATAATAATTTTAAGTGGGCTTAGAAATGCAAATAAACCATAATACAGCTATTCTATCGGGAAAGAACCTTAAAATAAGCAAATGCAATAAACCAAAGGAAGAAACAATGGAAAAATAAGCTACTTTTTTAGAAATAAATACAATAAGAGAAAGAGTAATACGGAGCTCTAGAGAAAAATCATTAGCGTCAAAGATTACGATATGAGCTCTGGTAAAAAACCTGGTAAAGAAAATCATTAGAATCAAAAGTTACAATATGAGCTCTGGTATAAAAAAAAACCTGCTAAAGAAAATCATTAGTGTCAAAGATTATGATATGAGCTCCGGTAAAAACCTGCTAAAGAAAATCATTAGCATCAAAGGTTACGATATGAGCTCTGGTAAAAATTGAAAAGAAAATCATTAACGTCAAAGATTACGATATGAGCTCTGATAAAAACCTGCTAAAAATCATTAGCGTCAAAGATTACGATATGAGCTTGGGTAAAAACCTGGTAAAGAAAATCATTAGCATCACAGAAGTCCCAGAAATTCATGTCCTGATAGCCTCAGCTGGATATAGACATTGGTTAGTTCCAGTGACTTAACTCAAACAGTTGTGAGTTCAATACCAAGCTACATCTAGAGAGTCAAGGTGTAGGGAGATGATTACATGGCTACCAGTGATCGTAATAAAGGGTTCGGTTCGAAATTCTTAGCACCTGAAGAAGGCCGGAGCGTACAACGGCCGAAACTTTGTAAGCATAAATAATAAAGATGAGGACAATAGTCCGAACAATGTAAATAGTTTCAATACTTCATTTAAGAAATATAGACAAATACTATAAGCCTTTTTCAGTACTTCTTTGTAGTTTGAGCCCTCAGATTGATTGGAAAAGTCCTGATATACAATTGTTCGTATTTCTTTAAGGAATACATTAATGGATTCCTTAAAGAAATACGAACAATTGTACTCACAAGTACTCCTTACATATTACGAAGAGCTATTTTATTATCGTTTCATCCAAAGCAAGGCGGTACCACCACTGATGTACAGAGGACTACATAAGAGTAAATGTTTAGACAGAAGGAGTATGAAGAGAAAGATAAACCAGTTACAGGGGGAGTCAACAATTTGTTTACCAACAATACATTTTTGAAGGAAAAAAATTATTACCACTAATACATTTTTGAAGGAAAAAAATTATTACCACTAATACATTTTTGAAGGGCGAAAAAATTATTGTTATAATACATTTTTGAAGGAAAAAAATTATTACCACTAATACATTTTTGAAGGGCGAAAAAATTATTGTTATAATACATTTTTGAAGGAAAAAAATTATTACCACTAATACATTTTTAATACAAAACTGGAAGACATCTTCAGTTTTCTGAAATAAAAAACTAAAAATAAAAACAAATTTTTCATCAAAATCCGACTAAGGTACTGATCTGGCGACTCGACTGCAGCCACTTTCCCATCGTCGAAATGTGGCCTCCCTCTGTCTCTTCTATAAATACATTCATGGCTTCTGCTCGGATGAGCTTAAGTCACTGATGCCTCCTCAACAGGTGTTTACCCGTGCAACCAGACTGGCAACTGGGTCCCACCCATTCACAGTCAGGTTAGCCAAATGCAGACGACAATTCTACTCCTGCAGCTTCCTCTCTCGCACTTCCCGCCTGTGGAACTCACTCCCGTATTCTTGCTTTCCTGACGGCTACAACCTCCAGAAATTTAAATGCAAAGTCAATACTCATCTACTAACCACTGGACTCTAGCTCTCTCCCCTCCCCTGTATAACCTTCACTTTCTCTCCCCCTATCTATCTGTCATCGCACCTGCTTTCTCAGCTTTCTATTGTTCCTTTCTAACTAGCTTGTACTCCTCACTCTTTTCTAATTAATCTTTTTACATTTATGTAACCCCCTGCACATCAGTGGCGTTTCTGCCTTGCTCGGGGTGAAATGATTAAACACAAAATAACAGGGGGGTATCGGGCCACAAGTTCTGTTGACGATGTTTAGATATAAAATGACAAATATGTTTGACAAGAACTTTATAAACAACATTTATGACAGTTTGAAATCTGAATAGGTCCTCTCCTTAACCTTTAATTTTAAAAATATCCTTTTTTTTTATTTATCTTTCAACATGGTTTTTTCTGTTTATATATCTTTCTTTCTTTCTGTTTCTTAATTTATTTGTAGCTAATATTGGGTAGCTAATGTATGCTCTATTTTTTAATCTGGTGTTTCTGGGTTTCATGGTCAAAAATAAAAATAAAATGTTTCTGATTAGATACAAACGGCGCCTCCACTGCC
Source organism: Ascarosepion bandense (assembly GCA_037127315.1). Lineage (NCBI taxonomy): Eukaryota > Metazoa > Mollusca > Cephalopoda > Sepiida > Sepiidae > Ascarosepion > Ascarosepion bandense. The sequence continues at coordinate 7,752,479 of JBBBDQ010001031.1, read as the reverse complement.
TAGCAGCATTTCCACACGCCATTTATAGGGGTAGCGGTAGGGTCAGTTCATAGCGCCTAAGTCGTCCCAAAGGGAAGTCCCGAAGGACGTAAAGAAACTTTGTTTATAACCACTTGTGTAAGTAAAGGTTTCTTTCCTTGAACTTAACCTTGAATATTGTATTTGTCCCCGTGGGAAAAGGAATAAAAGTCATACATCGCGTGCGCCATATTGTTTAGTTATGTAGAATGATATGAAGCTGTGAAGGGTGATCATCCAAGTTTTGAAGAGATATGAAAGAAAGATAGAAAGAGGTTAAAGACACACAGAGAGAAATACAGAGAGAGAAAAACAACAAAGAGACAGAGAGTGAGGGGGAGAGAAATACCTAGAGAAAGAAAGAGAAAAGAAAAGAGAGAGAGAAAAAGAGAGACAGAGAGAAATACGTCGAAAGATTAAATCGACGGGAAAGAGAAAGAACTAGAAAGAGAAAGAGAAAAAGAAAGAGAGAGAAAAAGAGAGACAGAGAGAAATACGTAGAAAAATTAAAAGAGAGAGAGAATGAAAGATAGAGAGAAATAGAGAGAGAGAAAAAAACAGCGAGAAAGAAAGAAAGACCTAGGGAGAAAGAAAGAGAAAGGATAAAAGGGAGATAAAGAAAGATAAAGAAACACAGAGAGAATGAAAAACAGCGAGAAGAGAGAAAAAACTTGAAGAGAGACAATGGGAAAAATTAAGAGAGAGAGAGAATGAAGGAAAGAGAGAAATCAGGAGAGACTGAAAAACAGCGACAAAGAGAGTGAGACCTAGAGAAAAAGAAAAAAGATAGAGAGGGTGAGAAAGACGGAGAAACAAAAATGTAAGATAATGAGGGGGGAAAACGGAAGGAAAAAAGAAAGAAAGAAAGAAAGAAAGAAAGAAAGAAAGAGAGATAAAGTGAGATAAACAGAGATAGAGATAATGACAGAAAGACAAAAAAAGAAGATAATGACAAAAATAGAGAGAAAAAGAAAGACAATGAGAGAGTGAAAAAGAAAGACAAAGACGTAGAGAAAAGGAAAGATAAAACGAGAGAAAAAGGAGAGGAAAGGTAGAGAGAAAGCGAAATCAGAGAGAGATATACAGAGAAAGAGAGAGAAAGTGACACAGAGATAAAGAGAGAAAAACAGACAGAGAAAACGGAAAAGACAAAGAGAGAGAGAGAAAGATGGAGAGAGAGAAAGAAAAAGACAGAGAGAGAGAGAGAAAGAAAGAAAGACAGAAAGTAAAAACAGAGCTAATGATATGGAAAAGGAGAGAGAAAAAAACAACAGAGAGCAAAAGAGAGAGAAAGAGATTGACAAATGAAGACAGATGGATACAGCGAAAGAGAGAGAGAGAGAGAGAGAGAGAAACAGTGGCAGATTGAAAGATAGATACAGGGAAAGGAAGAGACAAAGAGAAAATCAAACGTTGGGAAAGACAGAGAAAGAGAGAGAGAGAGAGAGCGAGAGAGAGAAAAAGAAATCAAGAGAGAGGGTGAGAGAGAGAGAAAGGAGAGTACCGATTAACACAGAAAGAACAGAAAAAGTTAGAGACAAAGAAAAAGAAAGAGAGAGAGAGAGAGAGAGAGAGAGAGAGAGAGAGGGAGAGAAATAAGATGAAACTTTTTTTCGTTTATATGGTGTTAATAAAAATTAACTACATACTCGATAAATTATTATTTTTAAATATTTAAACAATATTCTGTAAAATATATTAGAATAATCCAGAACTTATACTGGTTTACGGCTTCTGCTCCGACAAACTTAAGTCACTGGTGCCCCCACCACAATAATTTACTTGTACAACCAGACTGGCAACAAGGTCCCACCCTTTTACAGTTCTTTTTCTTCTATCTGCCTTGTCCTTTCAGGACGTAGGTGATCATGGCCTTCCAAGTCTCCCTATCCCTGGTGGCTTTTAGCAGGCTTTCTCCTGTAACATCCCGCAGCCCCCGTTCTGCCATCCACCTGCTCAGGCCTTTCAAATATGTTATTCCCTGTTTTCCCCTGTCTCTTTTTTCCTTTATCTGGCCTGTTAGTATCAGATTCTCCAAGCCCTCCTTCCTCATTGCATGTCCCAGGAACTTCATTTGTCTCTTCCTGATGCTCAGTATTAATTTCCTTTTTGTTTCCATCATTTCCGAGAGCTCATCATTGCTCACATGCTCGATCCATGAGATTCGCAGCATCCTTCTGTAGAACCACATTTCAGTTGCTTCATGTTTTTCCTTCATCTTTGATGATATTGTTCAGCATTCACTGCCATATTGAAGAACTGACATTACATAGCAATCCAGTACTCTCTTCTTTGTTTCTAGTGAAAGTTTCCTGTGTCTTAATACTTGACTCAGCTTCTGGAACGCGTCCTTCACCATGCCAATTCACCTTCGGATCTCTGTATAGTACTTTCTGTCTTCTGTTAGAACACTTCCCAGGTATTTAGATTTTTGTACCTGCTTGATTCTGGTATCCCCGACTTGTATTTGGCATTTTGGGCTGCCCTTTTTACTGATGACCATGCATTCACTTTTTGTGCAGTTTATTTCTAGTCCTTTTTTGTTACTTTCTTCTGCTACCTTCTGTAGGGGGTCTTGTAGTTTCCTTTCTGTGTCAGAATATCAAGAAGAGACAGCTGAGGTTTGGGACACACAGTGAGGAAGGAGGGCTTGGAGAACCTGATACTAACAGGCCAGATAGAGGGGGACAAGAAACAGGGGAAAGCAACGGATAACATATTTGAGGGACCTAATCAGGTGGATGACGGAACGGGGGTTGCACGGTGTAACAGAAGAAGGCGTGCTCAGAGCCATCAAGGACAGGGAAACGTGGAAGGCCATGATCGCCTACGTCCTGAAGGGACAGGGCACATAGAAGAAGAAGACCAATGGAAGCGAATTGCAAGACTAAAAAGGACTTAACGACCCATTGCGAAAAAACTAAATGGATATAAAAAGGCGAAATGAAGGCCAGTCAGACAGTCAGATGGGAGCAGCGAGAAAGAGAGAGAGAGAGAGAGAGAGAGAGAACTAAAATGTAACGGGGGAAACTTCAAGTCAACCCGGATGTAAGGTCGACTCGCAGTGTGTCCTCTTTCTCCTTCTTTCTTGTGATACCCTTAACATTCTCATTGAACATTAACGTCTACAATTATTTTATTCTTTTCTTTTAATAAATTTCTATTTTAAAATGCAAAATGTACATTTTTATTCTTAAAATCTTCCACACTATTCCACCATACCACAAAAATTCACCACAAATTCACCAGTCATTTTCTCACCTGCGCAATGTGGCTACTCTGTGTTTCTTCTACAAATACTTTCATGGCTTTTGCTCCGATGAACAGGGCTCTCTGGCAACCCCTTATGCATGAATTTTCTCGAGCCACAAGATTAGCAACTAGATCCCATTCTTTTACTGTGAAACCAATAAAATGTAAACATGAATTCTACTTTAACAGCTTCTTTTCTCACACTTCCCTTCCGTTTACTTGCTTCCCTGACAGCTACAATCTCCTGGAGATTGTAGCTGTAAACTATTGACTTTACCAGATATAAAGTCAGTGGCCATCTCCTATCTTTACTAACTTGCATCCTCTCTCTCATACTTTTTTCTCTGTCCACTCCACAATCAATATATAAATTGATTCCTCATTTCATGGCCACAGTCATCCTTTTCTTACCCACTTCCTGATGCCCCCTATAACCTGTCACTCTTTCTCATAACTTTCATTCTATGTAACCCCCTGCAAAACAGTGGCAGTAAAATACCTTGCTTGGGACGATATGATTATAAAAAAAAATTCTATACTATTATCATGTGGATATAAAGCGGGGGATCAATTCTACATTACAATCAATATATGAACTGATTCCTCACTTCATGGCCACATCAATTCTTCTCTTACGCACTTCCTGACACCCCTATAACCTGTCACTCTTTCTCATAATATTTTCTCCTATGTAACCCCCTGCGCACCAGTGGCGATAGACTGCATTCCTTGAGGCGATATGATTATAAAAAAAATATATTCCAACCTTCTGTAGCCAACCAATCTTCTGATGAAAACCTTCTGATAATCCTGGATAAAACTTGTAAGCTGTAGGGAGTTCGCTTATGTATGACACAAGGCCAAGTCAAGAAGCATTAAGCATCTCCCTATAGCTATAAGTTCAATCTAATGGAACTGTGGACTCTACCAGGATTTAGCATCAATGGGCGTAATCATCTAAACTTATTTATAAATGGAACTTTGTCTCTGTGTGTGTGTGTGTGTGTGTGTGTGTGTGTGTGTGTGTGTGTGTGTGTGTGTTACCTATAGACTCTGAAAAGACTGAACCGATTGTTTGAAAATTTACACAGTTGTACTATAAGCGTTTGCGAGTGTTCTTAGCTAGATTTTGTGTCGAGGTACCCCCGATAAATATTGAAAATCGATAATCGAAAAAATCGGGTTATAGAAGGAGTGGTCCGATTTTAATCAAATTTGATACACTCATAGGCAAAGACATAAGAAACGATATTCAGAAGTTTCAAGGTTACAGTTCTTACAATATTGCATAAAATCGATAATATATATATATATATATATATATATATATATATATATATATATATAAGGCCAGATGTTTGTGGGTGTGTCTGTTTATGTGCCTGTATATCTGTATTTTTTTCAGACCTTTTATTTTAGTTTTTGCTTCAGGTTTGGCTCTAAGTAGGTATAATTGTAGTTCTTAGTCTCAGCCATGATACCATTTACTCAGAGGACTTATTTAGCCTTCAAAATTCAGTTTACGACGAAAAAATTTATTTGATATCGATAGCAGGAAATCAAAATTTGACTTACATCCATTCATTTTTCTTTCAATCTACGGTTTTGCTTTAACTGGAAACAACTATTGCTTTTTAGTCTTTCGTGCCAACGTCCAAAGAGTCAGAGCTCCAGAACCATGGATTAGTTTTAAAGCTTTCATTACACCCGAACAACGCCGGGCTATACTGCTAGTTACAATGTAATATACGCAAACTTTATGGACACCCTGGAAATGTTCAAACACCATATCATCATTCAAGCATGTGCCATTAAATAATATAGACATGTGTATTCATTTTAACAATAATCCGTTCCTGCTCTTTAATTATTTTCTTAAAGTTAAGTTTACATTAAGCCTGAGGATGATTTCAGAGGAGACGGAATTTACTTTAGTTAACAAGAACTACCACGTCTTCCTTGACGAATTTAAACTTAACCTCAAGAAGATAATTAAAGAATGAGAAGAAATTGTTGTAAAAATAAAAAGATATAATACGTCTATATTACTTAACGAAACATATATATATATATATATATATATATATATATATATATATATATGTGCTCCGAATATCAGGCCATCAATGTGTGCCGGCAAAAAAAAAATCAATTCATTAACCACCTTAAATTCTTTCATTAAAATTTGCTTCTGGGTTGATAAACAATCAATTTTTTTTTTTAACTTTTCCTGTTTAAAACTGAAACTAATTATTGGTGTGAAATTCTCGTTCATCAGAATCAGTTGATGGAATTTGTTTTTTTGCTATTTATTCTTATTCAGACATTGTCGTTAACAACTTCCTTTCTTTTCTCTCATTCAATCTTTCTTCTCGGCTTCTTTCTTTCTTTTCATTCAATCTTTCTTCTCGGCTTCTTTCTTTCTTTTCATTCAATCTTTCTTCTCGGCTTCTTTCTTTCTTTTCATTCAATCTTTCTTCTCGGCTTCTTTCTTTTCATTCAATCTTTCTTCTCGGTTTCTTTCTTTCTTTTCATTCAATCTTTCTTCTCGGTTTCTTTCTTTCTTTTCATTCAATCTTTCTTCTCGGCTTCTTTCTTTCTTTTCATTCAATCTTTCTTCTCGGCTTCTTTCTTTCTTTTCATTCAATCTTTCTTCTCGGTTTCTTTCTTTCTTTTCATTCAATCTTTCTTCTCGGCTTCTTTCTTTCTTTTCATTCAATCTTTCTTCTCGGCTTCTTTCTTTCTTTTCATTCAATCTTTCTTCTCGACTTCTTTCTTTCTTTTCATTCAATCTTTCTTCTCGGCTTCTTTCTTTCTTTTCATTCAATCTTTCTTCTCGGCTTCTTTCTTTTCATTCATTCTTTCTTCTCGGCTTCTTTCTTTCTTTTCATTCAATCTTTCTTCTCGGCTTCTTTCTTTCTTTTCATTCAATCTTTCTTCTCGGCTTCTTTCTTTTCATTCAATCTTTCTTCTCGGCTTCTTTCTTTCTTTTCATTCAATCTTTCTTCTCGGCTTCTTTCTTTCTTTTCATTCAATCTTTCTTCTCGGTTTCTTTCTTTCTTTTCATTCAATCTTTCTTCTCGGCTTCTTTCTTTCTTTTCATTCAATCTTTCTTCTCGGCTTCTTTCTTTCTTTTCATTCAATCTTTCTTCTCGGCTTCTTTCTTTCTTTTCATTCAATCTTTCTTCTCGGCTTCTTTCTTTCTTTTCATTCAATCTTTCTTCTCGGTTTCTTTCTTTCTTTTCATTCAATCTTTCTTCTCGGCTTCTTTCTTTCTTTTCATTCAATCTTTCTTCTCGGCTTCTTTCTTTTCATTCAATCTTTCTTCTCGGCTTCTTTCTTTCTTTTCATTCAATCTTTCTTCTCGGCTTCTTTCTTTCTTTTCATTCAATCTTTCTTCTCGGTTTCTTTCTTTTCATTCAATCTTTCTTCTCGGCTTCTTTCTTTCTTTTCATTCAATCTTTCTTCTCGGCTTCTTTCTTTCTTTTCATTCAATCTTTCTTCTCGGCTTCTTTCTTTTCATTCAATCTTTCTTCTCGGCTTCTTTCTTTCTTTTCATTCAATCTTTCTTCTCGGCTTCTTTCTTTCTTTTCATTCAATCTTTCTTCTAGGTTTGTTTCTTTCTTTTCATTCAATCTTTCTTCTCGGTTTCTTTCTTTCTTTTCATTCAATCATTCTTCTCGAATTCTTTCTTTCTTTTCATTCAATCTTTCTTCTCGACTTCTTTCTTTTTTTTTTCTCATTGAGTCTTTCTCCTCGACATATTTCTTTCTTTTCATTCAATCTTTCTTTCTTCTAGGCATCTTTCTTTTTTTTCTCATTCAATATTTTTCCACGACATCTTTTTTCTTTTTTGTTCAATCTTTCTACTCGGCTTCTTTCTTTTTTTTTCTCATTCAATCTTTTTCCTCGATATCTTTTTCTTTTCTCGTTCAATCTTTCTCCTCGACTTCTTTCTTTTTGTTCTCATTCAATATTTTTCTCGACTTTTTTCTTTTTTCTCATTCAATCTTTCTTCTCGGCTTCTTTCTTTTTTTCTCATTCAATCTTTTTCCTCGACATCTTTTTCATTACTCGTTCAATCTTTCTTCTCGGCTTCTTTCTTTTTTTTCTCATTCAATCTTTCTCCTCGACTTATTTCTTTCTTTTCATTCAATCTTTCTTCTCGGCTTCTTTCTTTTTTCTAATTCTATCTTTCTTCTCGGCTTATTTCTTTTTTCTCATTCAATCTTTCTTCTAGACTTCTTTCTTTCTTCTCATTCAGATTCGATTTGATAGCCTTGGCTGGCAACCAGTCTACCGCAGAAAGTAATTCCAACTTACTACGAGATAATCTTCTTCCCATTCAGTCATGTCTCTTTCGAGACATGATCGCCTAAAGCGTGTATCAACTATGGCACTTAACTGACTATCATTTTCTTCATTATCCTATTTTTTCTTTCCCGTCAATCTTTCTCCTCATCATCTTTCTTTTTCTTTAATTTTTTCCTTCTTTTCCATTTTTTCTTTTTTTTTTTTCAAACTTTCTCTTCGTCCTTCTTTTTTTCTTCGTCTATCTTTCTCCTTCTCATCTCTATTTTTTCCTTCAGTCTTTCTCCTCATTTTCTTTCTTTTTTTTCTTTTTCATTTCCTTCAAAGTTTCTACTCATTTTCTTCATTTTCTTCTTCTGCGTCAATCTTTTTCTCCGACTTCTCTTTTCTTTTTCTTCAATCTTTCTCCTCATTTTCTTCCTTTTTCTTTTCCTTCAGTCTTTCTCTTTATCTTCTTTCTTTTACCTTCTCTTTTAATCTTTCTCCTCGTCCTTCTTTTTTTTCCGGTCCTGGGTATGACGGTAAACTGCATCCGGCAGCAAGGCCTCTGATTGGGAAGTTGTGAGGAGCATGGAACCGCCTCTTAATTGCTGTTGTTCCCAGGTCCACTCTGAACCGGAATGGTAGCACCTGTTAGGGTCCCAGCTATGGGTAAATAGCTAACCCCAAACTGGGGTCAAAACACTATGAAAGTATAAAAAAATTCTTTTATAGAAGTGTAATATATATATATATATACTTTTGTAGAAAAATATACACTTTTGAAGGAGAAATATTACCAACAATGCTTTTTTTTTTAGAAATAAGTTATTACCATTACACATTTTTCAAAAAAGAATTATTGTCATCGTACATTTTTGAAGGAAAAAAATTACCAGCAATACATTTTTGAATACGAAACTCGAAGAGATTTTCAGTTTTCTAAAATAAAATAAAAAGTAATTTTTTTCGTCAAAATCTAATTCAACTTACTTTCTATACCCGAACATTAAAAAAAAAATCTTTAAACTCTACCTTTTCAGCATTAAATAACCCACATAGGTTGATATGCGATTAAACAAAACTGAAATCAAATCGAAATCTTTTTTTCTCTCCTTCAATCTTTCTTCTTTTTTCACTGCTGAAGAGAATTCCACAGGCGAGAAGTGCGAGAAAAGAAGCTGCTGGAGTAGAATTTGCGTTTACAATTTATTGGTTTCACAGGAAAAGGGTGGGACTTAGTTGCTAATCTTGTGGCTTGAGGAAATTCATATATAGGGGATACCAGTGAGCTAAGTTCATCGGAGCAGAAGCCGTGAAAGTTTTTGTAGAAGAGACACAGGGAAGCCACACTGCGTCGATGAGAAAGCGACTGTTTCCTAGCTGCCAAGTCGGGATCGATCACATTACAGATTCTCCATTGGATTCGGTCGAGGACACCTAAGTGGATAGCAGGAGCCCCCGACCAGATATGGCAGCAATACTCAATGCACGGGCGGATGGTAGAGTTGTCTTCTGCTGTTGAAACATTGTATTTGTAGAGGCCTCGGCTATGCTTGTCAAATAGCCTTGTGTGAAACACAACCGAAGTTTCCACAATATATGAATATCAGAAGGTTGAATGGTTGGAAAAATTATGTATTTCATAATATTTTTAGCATTTATTGCCAAGTGGATAATTCTAAATGAAAATAGAATGGTTCTTTTGTTATTACTTTGCAAAATTTTACAAGGCAAATAGCGACAATTTACCCATCGCACTCTCTAGATTTTCTATATATATATACTACCGGCCATAATTATTAGGCCACCCCAGTTAAAAAAACATGATGTATTACATATTATTTTTCGTATTTATTGCCAAGTGGATAATTCTAAATGAAAATAGAATGGTTCTTTTGCTATTATTACTTTGCAAAATTTTACAAGTCAAGGAAGCAAAGATGAACTCGTCCGAATCAGCCTAACTTTTCTTCATTCTTTCATTGATGAAACTGCAAATAGGTAATTATTAAATATTTATAAATTAATTTGATGCACATGTTATTGTGCAGTATTAACAAAAGAACCATTCTATTGTCATTTAAAATTATTCACTTGGCAATAAATACTAAAAAATAGTATGAAATACATCATTTTTTTAAAACACTGGGGTAGCCTAATAATTATGGCCGGTAGTGTATATATATATATATATATATATATATATATATAGTCTGTCAATCAGTTAAGTGTCATACGTGATACACGCTTGTGCGATCATGTCGCTTTCGATCCATGATTGGCTAGGCAGAAGATTTTCTCGCAGGAGGTAATCATTTCTTTCAACTGTAGACTGGCTGCCAACCAAGGCTACAGAATACAGTCTCCCCTGCTATTCAAGTCAGTCAGTTATGTGTCATACGTGTTATACGCCTTGGCGATCATGTCTCTTTCGATCCATGACTGACTAGGCAGAAGATATTCGCGGGGTAAGGTTGACATTTATTTCTGCGGTAGACTGGTTGCCAACCAAGGCTATAGAACCCAATCTGTCCTGCTATTCAAAACAGTTAAGTACCATACGTGATACACGCTTGAGCGATCATGTCACTTTTGATCCATGACTTGCAGTGGGCTGTCTTTTCTTTCTGCGGTTGCCATCCAAGTCTATAGAACCCAATCTGTCTTGCCATTTAACTCACAGCTTGAGAGAGAAGAGATAGATTATATTACATTATTATATTAAGCATAATTAGGCGGGGGATCAGTTTATTACTTCATAACACTAGAAAAACGCGTCCCCCACTTTATGCCCAGTAGAAGTTTTAATTTTTTTTTTTTAATCATATCACCCCCGAGCAAGGCGATAACGCCACTGATGCGCCGGGGGCTACGTAAGGGTAAAAAGAATGGAAAAGAGAAAGCCGGAAACCACATCCTAAACAGGGAACAAGGGATGAGCCTCTTAACCTGTTCAATAGACGTGGGTGGAGTGTGAACTGGGCGATAGTTTAGTCTATCTACTCCAATTGGAAAAAATATAAAGAGAGAAAAGAGTGAAAAGATTGGAAAAGAGAAAACCGGAAACCACATCCTAAACAGGAAACAAGGAATGAGCCTCTTCACCTGTTCAATAAACGTGGGTGGAGTGTGAACCGGGCGATAGTTTAGTCTATCTACTCCAATTGGAAAAAATAAACAGAAGAGTGAAAAGATTGGAAGAGAGAAAGCCGGAAACCACATCCTAAACAGGAAACAAGGGATGAGCCTCTTCACCTGTTCAATAAACGTGGGTGGAGTGTGAACCGGGCGATAGTTTAGTCTATCTACTCCAATTGGAAAAAATAAAGAGAAGAGTGAAAAGATTGGAAGAGAGAAAGCTGGAAACCACATCCTAAACAGGGAACAAGGGATGAGCCTCTTCACCTATGTTTCTAAATATATTTCGTCAGTCAGTTAAGTGCCATACGTGATACACGCTTGGGCGATCATGTCTTGAAAGTGACATGACTGACTGGGTAGAAGATTATCCCGCAGTAGGTTGCCATTGGTTTCTGCGGTAGACTGGTTGCCGGCCAAGGCTATAGAACGCAATCTGTCCTGCTATTTCACCCATAGCCGAATGGAGAGACGATGGATTCATACCTTTCCCAAGGGTGTTTGTGCGTAAGTGAATTCAACGAATTCAACTAGAATTCGAACTCAGCTCCTCGATTTCTCGTTTCGAGCCGATATCCATTGCAACACAAAATACTGAAAATGCAAAGCTCATCTCCTCTGCTTTTTCTGATAAAAGGATTTTTTTTCTGTCATTGGCGCTAAAACCCAAATGCATTATTGGTATCAAGTGACAAGAAACCTTGTTCAATTCTTATGATTCCAGCAGAAATATGAGAAAATAATGGAATTTTGGAGATTGATAGAAAATAAACACTAAATGAAACAATATGGCTTTTACGTTCACAGGCAAATTCTATTTACGTTTTGGTTCGAAAAGAAATAACTTCTTTTATTCTGCATATCTAAAAGTTGGATTTTACAACAATGGTTGCCTGAGCTGGTTTGTCAGGGTGTGTCTCATTTCGATGGTCTGTCCATACACTTGCTTATTAATAGTGTCATCGATAGTTTCCTTAAGAAAACATCCGGCATACATTGACTAAAAAGCGAGTGCTACTCGAGTTACGCTGTACTCTACAGTCTGGTAATAAAACTGGGTTCAAAGTGTAGTAACTGTTCTCTTCATCTCTAATCTTTAAAGGTCATATTAATTGTTTCCTTCTCGGGAAACATTTGGTATTCACACACTAAACAACTAGTGCCACACTAATGAATCTTTTCGTCATATGAAGAGGGGATAAAAGTGTAGTATCTGTTCTCCGCATCACCATTTTTAAGGTTCACACTAGCCGCTTCTCTCTAAGGAAGCATTCTGTATTCATTGACAAAATACCCAGTGTCACTATAGAAGACCATTTAAAGAAACTGGTTATCAAGCTGGGATCAAAGTGTAGTATCTGTTCTCAGGTACTCAGTTCCTGTTCGCCGGCTGAGAAGCAATGATCAGCTAAGACTAGCTTTTGACCAGCTTTAACAAGCTATGACCAGCTAAGACCAGTTTTGTACCCAGTTATCGCATGAGCGAGGGCTGGGTAATCTTTGACCAATGGCCTGAGCGTATGTGCACAGGTTCCCCACGTTAAAAACTGACCTTGTGTCACAACTCGCGCCAGTGAGAGAGTAGGGTAAATCAAAAGTGTAATATCTGTTCTCAGGTACTCACTTTCTACTCGCTGGTCGAAGCAATAACCAGCTAAGACTAGCTTTTGACCAGCTTTGACAAGCATGACCAGTTTTTTACCCAGTTACCGCATAAGCGGGGGTTGGGTAATTTTTGCCCAATGGCCTGAGCGTACGCGCACAGGTTCCCCACGTTAAAAATTGACCTTGTATCACAACTCGCTCCAGTAGGGGAGTAGCGTAAATATCAAGTGTATTATCTGTTTTCAGATGATCACTTCCTGCTTGCCGGCGTGGAAGCAATGACTAGCTTTTGACTAGTAATGACAAGCTAAGACCAGCTTTGTACCCACTGATTGCGTAGACGGGTTCTGGATAATCTTTCACCAATGGCCTGAGCGTACGCGCTCAGGTTCCCCACGTTAAAAACTGACCTTGTATCACAACTCACTCCAGTGGGGGAGTAGAGTAAATGAAAAATGTAATTTCTGTTTCCCTCATATCTAATTTGTAAGTGAGCCGTTTCCTTCTAAGTATATACAAGTATAACTTATTTATAGCATGAAATTTAGAATAAAACCATTTCTTAAACAAGGAATGTTGATCTTTCTGACCTTCCCCTATATGTTTTGACATGTGGCGACTACAAGATGCAAGATAGGCTAAATGTATATAGTGATCACGAGTGACATAACTGTTCAAACTTTTTTCCTGTAAGGGGAAGAAACAGTGAAACCCATAACATTTTAATGTACACACAGAAATTACCATACAAAAAAAATTCAAATATACAAAATAGAAATTTAAATTATTTTAGAAATATGATGGCTCGATGATTTGTACTAAACTTTTCAATTTTCTATTAGTAAACATAGTCATCACTTAATAACTTAATAACCTAACGACTACAAGTCTTTGAAATATTTCAAAAATACTTTTTAAACTTTATAAATTATTATAATTTAAAAAATTAAAACAATTCTTTTAAAATTTCATTATCTAAACTATTTATAAATGGAACTTTGTCTGTGTGTGTGTGTGTGTCTGTGTGCGTGTGTCTGTTACCTATAGACTCCGAAACGGCTGAACCGATTTTCTTAAAAATTTACTCAGCTGTATTATAAGCGTCTGCAAATGTTCTTAGCTAGGTTTTGTGTCAAGGTACCCTCGATAAATATCGAAAATCGATAATCGAAAAAATCGGGTTATAGAAGGAATGGTCCGATTTTAATCAAATTTGATACACTCATAGACAAAGACATAAGAAACGATATTCAGACGTTTCAAGTTTGCAGTTCTTACAATAGTGCAGAAAATCAATAATATATATATAAAAGGCCAGATGTTTGTGTGTGTGTCTGTTTATCTGTCTGTATGTCCTTTATACAAATCCACAATGTTTATCCGATTCTCACCAAACTTCACACAAATATTCTTTAGGCTGAGTCTGAGCTCCAGGACCATGGATTAGTTTTAAAGCTTTCATTACACCCTAGCAACGCCGGACTATACTGCTAGTTAATAAAAAATCTATCTTCAGACTATAATATCCTCAATTTATATTATTTATTAAAGCAATTTAAGGCTTATCTAATAAAGTAATGTCAGAGTTCTGTTGCATTTATTATTTTACTAATGGGTGCAGATTTTCAGAAAAAGAACCATTTACGAGATACCTGATTGGGCGATCATATGTCGAAAGAGACATGACTGACTGGGCAGAAGATTATTCCGCATTACTTTCTGCGGTAGACTGGTTGCCAGCCAAGGCTATAAAGCCCAATCCGTCCGATTATAATTGGAAGGAAGAGACGGATTAATACCTTTCCCAAGAGTATTGTGCGTAAGTGAATGCAAGGAACTTAACTGGAATTCGAACTCGACAAAAAGAGCTAAATGCTTGAAAAAATAAAAAACGATTTATATTCCTGAGTCCTGCGTTTAACTAAAAAAAAAAAAACACTTTTCGCTACTATAATTTCTTGAAATTTCATGAATTTACGGAGAGGGATGGGTAACTGATTTTTTTTTTAAAATACTAAAAATGTTTTGAATAAATTTTAAAGTGTTATCTTTTGGGAAAGAATATTTCAATTGTGTACCGATTTAAGTTGATTTCGTAGTTTACGTTTTAACGATTTCAGTTGACAGGTGTGCCGGAAATTGTCCTGACTCAAAGTTTATTGACTTGTTTTGAAAACATTTTGACAGCAGAGAATTTTTGAAGATCATGAGTGAAGAAAAGAAACTGGAAGGGTAGAGTAAAATGAAAACCGTTACTCGAACGATCTGTTGATGATGATGGTGATGATGATAATGATCAGGCCCTGTGCGTACTACCTCCGACCGGTACGTGGTAGCCTGATTGGTGTCTCCGGACAAGTACTTTGTGATCATCGCTATTTTATTGAAATTTGCCTTTTTTCTACCGACATTTATATAATTTACAAATTAAACTAAGCGATCATGTCTCAAAAGTGTCATGACTGACTGGGCTGAAGATTTTCCCGCAGTAGGTTGCCATTACTTTCTGCGGTAGACTGGTCGCCAGCCAAGGCTATAGAACCCAATCTGACCTGCCATTTAACTCATAGCTGGAGGGAGAAGAGATAGATTATGATATTAAATATAATTAATGGGGGGGATCAGTTTATTATTTCATAACAATAGAAAGCCGATTTCCCACTTTATGCCCAGTAGAAGCTTTAATTATGTTTCCAACCTTACATTCAGTCAGTTAAGTGCCGTACGTGATACACGCTTTGGACGATCATGTCTCGAAAGACACATGACTGACAGGGCAGAAGATTATCCCGCAGTAGGTTGCCATTATTTTCTGCGGTAGACTGGTTACCAGCCAATGCTATAAAACCCAATCTGTTTTATTATTTAACCCATAAGTGAAGGAAAGAAAAGGATTAATAACTTTCACAAGGGTATTTGTGCGTAAGTTAATGTAAGGAATTCAACTGGAATTCGAATTCGGCTCCCCCAATTTGTCGTAGGACCCAAGTCTAGTCAGTTAAGTGCCATACGCGATACACGCTTGGGCGAGCATGTCTCGAAAGAGACATGACTGACTGGGCAGAAGATTATCCCGCAGTAGGTTGCCATTGCTTTCTGCGGTAGACTGGTTGCCGACCAAGGCTATAGAACCCAATCTGTCCTGCTATTTAACCAATAACTGGAAGGAAGAGACGGATTAATACCTTTCCCAAGGGTATTTGCGCGTAAGTGAATACAATGGATTCAACTGGAATTCGAACTCGGCTCCCCGGCTTCTCGTACTGTGCTTAAATTCAAAATTAAATTCAGAATATTTATAGAAATGACACAGAGCGGCCACCTTACGGAGGTAGGAAAGTGACTGAAACGAAGCATCCAGATCAGGACGAATAATATGACTGATTCTTCTTTGGATTTTAACAAGGAGCTCAAGTTAAACAGCAGGGACACAGGACCGTATGTGAGAATTTAGAATTTACTCGTGCAACCAAAATGGCAACAAGGTCTCACACTTTTACAGTAAGATCAACCAAATGCAGGCGACAATTCTATTCCATCGGCTTCTTTTCTCGCGTTTCTCGCCTGTGGAACCCTCTTGCTTTCCTAAAGGCTACAACCTCTAGGAATTTAAATGCAAAGTCAATTCCCATCTCTTATCCACTTAACTCCAGCTATTTCTACATCACCCCGTGTATATTGTTCTTATCCTTTCTCTCTACCTTCACAACTGTCTTCACTCCTGTGTTCACGTCCTTCTCTTGCTCTTTCTCTTTCACCCCCTGTAACAGGTTCGTCTTCCTCTTCACACTTTCTACATCACCCCGTGTATCTTGTTCTTTTCCTTTCTCTCTACCTTCGCAACTGTCTTCACTCCTGTGTTCACGTCCTTCTCTTGCTCTTTCTCTTTCACCCCCTGTAACAGGTTCGTCTTCCTCTTCACTTTTTCTACATCACCCCGTGTATCTTGTTCTTTTCCTTTCTCTCTACCTTCTCAACTGTCTTCACTCCTGTGTTCACGTCCTTCTCTTGCTCTTTCTCTTTCACCCCCTGTAACAGGTTCGTCTTCCTCTTCACTCTTTCTACATCAGCCCGTGTATCTTGTTCTTTTCCTTTCTCTCTACCTTCACAACTGTCTTCACTCCTGTATTCACGTTCTTCTCTTGCTCTTTCTCTTTCACCCCCTGTAACAGGTTCGTCTTCCTCTTCACTCTTTCTACATCAGCCCGTGTATCTTGTTCTTTTCCTTTCTCTCTACCTTCTCAACTGTATTCACTCCTGTGTTCACGTCCTTCTCTTGCCCTTTCTCTTTCACCCCCTGTAACAGGTTCGTCTTCCTCTTCACTCTTTCTACATCACCCCGTGTATATTGTTCTTTTCCTTTCTCTCTACCTTCGCAACTGTCTTCACTCTTGCCCTTTTTCTTTCGCCCCCTGTAGCTGGTTCGTCTTTGTCTTCACTCTCTTCCTGTCTAATACTTCAACTCTTTTATGTAACCTCCTGCACATCAGTCCCGTTAACGCCTTCCTTGGGCTGAAATGATTAAAAAAATTGAGAGCAATATTCTAAGATTCTGGTAGATTCTGGAGAGAAACTATTTGTCTCCAACGACACAGTAAACCGATTTTTAGCAGCTGACCTAGCAATGCATTCATGATTTCTACTTCATGTCAGCTGAGAACGTTAGCCTGAAAATGGGTAACGAATCACTTTCCTGAAGGTTAGCAACAGCCATACTAATGGAAGACAGTAAGGGCCGTCTCTCAGATGATTAATGAAAAGCAGTTTCGTTTTGGAGGCGTTAAAAGTAACAAGCGATCTTTTGACCCAGTTAACGACGGACTTCAGGTCGTTTTTTTAACATCGGCTGCCGTTTTGATCTTGTCAAGCCTTAGTATCGAGGCAGGAGCAATGTCACCAGCGCAGATACGATGTTGAGAGCTCAGGTCATCGGGAAGGTCATTAATGAAAATCAAAAACAGGGTAGTATGAAGAACAGAAACACGAAAATATCTAGATTGGGGGGAGTGGGGGGCAGTGATAATTTAAATTTTAAAATTTGATAAAAAATGACTGGATCTGTTCAAAAATGTTTCCGAAGACACCGAAACTTTTCAACTGGTTATGTCATCGTAACAAAAATCGTTGACCCCAAATTACAAAGTACAGACGAGTTATCGAAGAGGTCGAGAGA
>JBBBDQ010001031.1:7690000-7715000 GCA_037127315.1 Ascarosepion bandense | reverse complement strand
GTCGTAGTCGTATGCATGATACTAAGACCTAGGCTTATGCTATAGACGTAAACAATAGACGTAGACCTAGAGACGTAGACTCATCGACGTCTTCGCCTTAGTCTATATTTATGGCTGACACCAGCCAATTATATTACTGTGAGGGAAATTAACGTGGATGCATATTCATCACATATTCAATACATCATATTCCCAGTTCAATTTCCCCATTATAGGCATTAATATATCCACGAAATACGGAGGAAACAATAACTGCAAGAAAGTAATAACAGACATGAACTGTTCTCCAAAAGTTTTTTTATACTGATATATACAGTCTGATAACAACTTTGTCCCACATAAATAAGCTATAACATACGTACACAACAAGCAGTGTGAAATGGAGAAATGAGATATCACCTGTAATATTTTCCCTCTGGGAAAAAGAGTACATCTGTGTTGTACTTATGTTTTGGTCGAAACAGCATGTAGACAACACCCCTACATGCGGTTTTCTCTATATGCTATGCCTCAGTGGGCCGGTGACGCCCGCCTTCACCACGGACTACATAGCAACTGCCCTGGACAGAAAACCCGCTGATTCACCTGACTTCTTTGAATCTCCTGAGTAAAATTAAGTGCAATGTCAATTTCGGCAACGACCGGTGTGAGTTATATTCTACAGTTATGAAGTTGGACAAGAAAATAAATCAATCAATAGTTTATGTGTACGTTGGCAGAGACTTATGTGCATGTGTATGTATGAACCTTATCTTTGAGTAGGAGTGTCTTTGAACTTATCGTTCACGGTGAATGGTGGAAAAGGAAGGCGGTGAGAGGTGGGAGAGAAAGAGAGAGAGAATAATAATAACGGTCGCTTGACGTTTATCAAGGTTACGTATTAATTGCTCATCTCTTAACTCTCTGACGAGGGTCAAACTTTGCCCGTCATTTATTTCATTTGAGAATTCACTCCCGGGTGTGATTCTGGCCTTTCCATTAGACGACAAACATTTCGCATCGAGGTGTGAAATTTCGCAAGTTTTGTGTCTGTTAAGCAAAGTTTGTAAATTCGAAAAAATTCGTTTATTTCTAACAATGAGTCAGATTTAAATTTTTAAATCTAGAATTTGTTTTCTTCGCTACAAAGCCACTGAAATCGTGATGAAAGCGGATCTACATCTGGGGGTTAGGAGGCATCTTTTAGGTCAACCCACTGATGCACATGACTTCTCTGAATCTTCTGAATAAATCTGAGTGCAAAGTCAATTTCTGCAATGACTGGTGTGAGTTGTATTCTACAGTTATGAAGTTGGTCAAGAGCATAAATCAATCAAATTTATTTTTAATAAAAAAAAATTTCTTGTCATCTTATAAAATTATTTGATGAAAATATCTTATTGATTTATGGCTGCCTTTGAAATAATTGCCTTGAGGTCATCTCGTGGCTGACCTCAGGTTGGAAATCTTTCATATTAACATTATTTTTCTGTATGTGAAAAACGGGGAGTAATTACTGTGGACGGCCATCTTTATTTCTGTCTGAAGTCTGGTAATCAAATTAGAAAGAAAGAAACGGAAAGAATTTCTTTCATTTGATATTTCCAGTCTTGATTCTTTGGGGTTCAAGAATCCTAACGGTTAATCTCCACCCACTCCGAATTGCCCCTACCCCTCCTCTTCCCTCAAACATAAACGTCTTCTTTATTTGAAGTTAAAAGTCGAATTCTCCTCAAATGGGGCCCAATTCGACGATCAAAGTTTTGCGCTCCAGAAAGTTAATCAATATTTAGGTGTTGCAAACTTGAAAAACCGTAAAACAATTTCCAAAACAAAATCGGATTTAAACTCTTCATTCTTGAGCCGAAAATTTAAAAAATGGTTATTATTATTATTATTATTATTATTATTATTATTATTATTATTATTATTATGTCATTTTTCATCATATTTCGATTTCTGCTTTGGTCTCACTACCAACCAAGTCTGCGGGGAGACCTAAGGCAGGTCGTGGCATGTTGTTATGACTCCATTTCATGTTTTTCTATCTTCCCTATCATCCCTAGCGTAACATAGATAAAGTTTTCCTTAGTGTGTGGGCTGTACTTAATAAGACAATTTTTTGTATGTCTCTTAAGCTGGGGTTTCCAGGGATTCTTTCAATTTGTTGTTTTGTTCCTTTTTTATCATTCCGAGTGCACCTACTATCACTGGTACAACTCTTGTTTTCAATTTCCACATTTTTTCTATTTCAATTTCCAGGTTTTTATATTTTGACAGTTTTTCAAATTCCTTGATTGCTATGTTACAATCCGCTGGACAAGCCATATCAATTAATAGACAAGTTTTCTCCTTCTGGTTTTTAACAATAATGTCTGGCCTGTTTGCTTCAATTTTTCTGTCTGTATACATGGTGCAATCCCATAGAATGGTTACATCTTCTATTTCTGTAACCGGTGCTGGGTGATGTTCATACCAGTGTTTGTTTACAGATTTTCCATAGTGTTTGCACATTGTCCAATGTAAATATTGCCCCACTCTATCGTGGCGATTTTTATATTCATTTGGGGCAAGCACAGAACAGCCTGAGATTAGGTGGTCTATTGTTTCTTGGTGTTTATCACAAAACCTGCATTTTGGATCCATATTATTATGCATAATATTTGCCTGAAAGTTTCTCGTGAAAAGACTTTGGTCTTGTGCTGCAAGAATAAAGCCTTCAGTTTCAGACTTTAATCCAGATGCACGTAACCATCGATGAGTATTAACTTTGTCAACATTGGATTTATTGGCACGTTCTGGATATTGGCCATGCAGAGGTTTGTCTTGCCAGCGCTGTTTCATCTGTTCAAGAGCTTTATCTTTGGCTTTCATTTTCATATTTTTTGCCGCAATAGTTGGTTCTTGGCTTCTGTTTTACTTTTCTACAGAATCTACTAACTGTAATTCTTGTTTGTATTTACTGCCTTCTTTTATTATTGAATATTTTTTCTTTCTTTCTTCATGTTGCCTTACTAATTGTATCATCCAATCCTTTGTTGTTTCTATGTATGTTAGTAAGCCAATAGTTGTTGTCTTGTATGTATATTATTATTATTATTATTATTATTATTATTATTATTATTATTATTATTTTGCAACAACATAAAATAAATTCTCAAATCAACAAGGTGGGAGAAGATTTCGATTCTTTATAATTTATGGGAAACATTTACAAGTGATTGTATAAGTTTTTCAGGCTCGAAGTAGAGGCGTATCTAGAACCGAGTTAGTAAATAATGGTGGCAAATATTGGTGGAGAATTATGGCCAGGTGTTCAGTGAATGCATTCTTCGAGATTAAATCCTAAAAGAGAACCAAGACGACATTGGAGTGACATTTAAATACATGTAAACACCCACAAACCCTCTCTACGGAATAACGATTAACCAACCTGAATTTGTGCATTGCTTTTATCAAAACCTGTCACTGCATCGAACACATTTGGTTATACTAATTAACCCTTAGCTGCGAGGAGGAGATGGATTCTTACCTTTCCCAAAAGTATTTGTGCATAAGAGAATATAACGAACGAAACTGGAATTGGACTTTGTCTCTCCGATTACCAAGTCCGAAGTCTTACCCGTGAATAATAATAATAAGAGAATTTCAAATGGGTGTATTCTTCAAATTTAAAACCGAAGAGAGCCCAGGCGACATTGGATTACCATTTAA
The DNA here is from genome assembly GCA_037127315.1 of Ascarosepion bandense. Taxonomy (NCBI): domain Eukaryota; kingdom Metazoa; phylum Mollusca; class Cephalopoda; order Sepiida; family Sepiidae; genus Ascarosepion; species Ascarosepion bandense. Next base: position 7,711,307 of record JBBBDQ010001031.1, on the reverse strand, counting down.
ATACTTGTGAGTATCCTTATTCGGCGACCATTTCTGCAGAGTGGATTAACTAACCTGAGGGTATTTCTAACTCGGCCTCATCTAACTTGCTTTTATAAAATAAAAAATGCAGATGGTATACCAAACGATCTTAGTCTATTCTTATACTAATTCACCCTTAACGGGGAGCGAAAGTGAATTCCTAACTTTCCCAAGTGTATTTGTGCGTTAGAGAATATAACGAACGAAACTGGAATTGGACTTTGTCTCTCCGATTACCAATTCCGAAGTCTTACCTGTTAATGATCATAATAAGAGAATTTCAAATGGGTGCATTCTTCAAATTTAAAACCTAAGAGAGCCCAGATGACATTGGATTACCATTTAAATACTTGTGAGTATCCTTATTCGGAGACCATCTCTGAGGGGTGGATTAACTAATCTGAAGGTACTTCCAACTCGGCCTATTTAACTTGCTTTTATAAAGTAAAAAATGCAGATGGTATACCAAACGATCTTAGTCTGTTGTTAAGTAGGGCAAAGAGTGGCTTGTTAATTAAGACTAAACTGCTCTGCTAATCATTTGAGAGACCCCTTTCCGTCTTCCATCAGCATGGTCGATGCTAACTTCCGGGAGAGTGACTCGTTCTCGGCCGACATGATGTGGAAAGACTATATTGAATCCATTGCTTGATCTGCAGCAAAGAAAGCTGGTTTACTGTGTCCTTCTAGATAGTTTCATTTCTTCCTTCCTGCTGCACGCTTTCTAGACAATTTTAATGGCTAAGAGATCCAAAACATGACATTCAAAGACCATCTCGATGGAACAGGTTCTTCTCCTTCTATGTACCTTGTCTTTTTGGGACGTGGGCGATCATTGACTTCCACGTCTCCCTATCCCTGGTGGCTCTTAGCACGTTTTCTCCTGTAACAACTTGAAGCCCCCGTTCCATCATCCACGTGCTCAGGCCCTTCAAATATGTTATCCGCTGCTTTCCCCTGTCTCTTTTTCCTTCTATCTGGCTTGTTAGTATCAGTTTCTCCAAGCCCTCCTTCCTCATTGCATGTCCCAAGAACTTCAGTTGTCTCTTCCTGATGCTCAATATTAATTTCCTTTTCGTTTCCATTCTTTAAAACATCTCACCATGCTCGGTCCACGATATCCGCAGCATCCTTCTGTAGAACCACATTTCAGCTGCTTCAAGTTTTCCTTCATCTTTGATGATATTGTCCAACATTCACTGCCATATTGAAGAACTGACATCCCAAAGCAATCCAGTACTCTCTTCCTTGTTTCTAATGAAAGTTTCCTGTGTCTTAATACTTTACTCGGCTTCTGGAATGCGTCTTTCGCCATGCCAATTCATCTTCGGATCTCTGTGTCGCACTTTCCGTCTTCTGTTAGAATATTTCCCAGGTATTTAAATTTTTGTACCTGTTTGATAAACTTTTTTCCCAACTGGATGTCAGAGGAATGTTGGGCTTCGTATCTTTGTAGTTCAGCGTCACTAAGTTGGCGGACTTGTTCGCTCAAGCAAGAAACTAATTCTTGGGTCTTGAACGATATATTAAATTAACCAATGTTTGGATGTTAAAGATTGTTTACCAGCAATGAATCCAACAAAATTTCACTACATTCAGTTATCAAAGAAAGTGTAGCGGAACTCTGGATCCTGATTGGTCATCAAATCGCAAAATTCAAAATACGTCAGAGAAACAATTTTTCCACAGCTAAAGAAAAAATCGTTCTTTGAGCCACCCCATGTGACTGGATTGAATATTTAAGGATGGTCTCTAAACAAGTGATGGTCAGTCAGAAGAGGCGGATTGCTGACACACAACTAACATGTCACGGTAACTTCAAAACCAACCCGGAGATAAGGTCAGGTCGCACATTGTTCTCTCTCAACAATTACTGCTACAAACATTTTGTACGAACTCTTAATTCCTCAACCTTATCATTGAACACGAACTCTACTCATAACTTCTTACTAAGGTTTATAATTGAACATTAATTTCTGCAATTCTTGTTATTCCTTTTTTTTAATAAATTTCTATTTTAGCATTCAAAGTCCCATGGCGGATGTGCGTCGTGGTGCAGTGGAAGCCGAGTTCGAATAGCAGCTATAATTCATTGCATTCACTTACGCACAAATACCCTTGGGAAATGTATTAATCCGTCTCTTCCCTCCAGTTATGGGTTAAATAATAGGACAGATTGGGTTCTGTAGCCTTGTTCGGTAACCACTGTACCGCAGAAAACAATGGCAACCTACTGCGGGATAACCTTTTGTCCAGTCAGTCATGTCTCTTTTGAGACATGATCGCCCAAGCGTGTATCACGTATGGCACTTAACTGACTGACTGAATATAACAGTTGGAAACATAATTAAAACTACTACTGGACATACAGTGGGGGATCGGTTTTCTATTGTTATGAAGTAATAAACTGATCCCCCACTAATTATACTTAATACAATAATGTAATATAATCTATCTCTTCTGACCCAAGCTAAGAGTTAAATGGCAGGACAGATTGGGTTCTATAGCCTTGGTCGGCAACCAGTCTACCGCAGAAAGCAATGGCAACCTACTGCAGGATAATCTTCTGCCCAGTCAGTCATGTCTCTTTCGAGACATGATCGCCCAAGCGTGTATCACGTATGGCACTTAACTGACTGACTGAATATAACAGTTGGAAACATAATTAAAACTTCCACTGGACATAAAATGGGGGATCGGTTTTCTATTGTTACGAAGTATTAAACTGATCCCCCACTAATTATACTTAATACAATAATGTAATATAATCTATCTCTTCTCCAATCAGCTAGGAGTTAAATAGCAGGACTGATTGGGTTCTATAGCCTTGGTCGGCAACCAGTCTACCGCAGAAAGCAATGGCAACCTACTGCGGGATAATCTTCTGCCCAGTCAGTTATGTCTCTTTCGAGACATGATCGGCCAAGCGTGTATCACGTATGGCACTCAACTGACTCTTCTACACTAATCCACACATTCCAACTGCTGACAAACAAACTACTGATGAAAACCTAATGATAATAATTCTGATTAAAATCCTGTAAGATGTAGGGAATTCGGTTAAGTAAGGCACAAGGCCGAACAAAAGAAGCATTAACCAGCTCCCTACACTTCAAAAGCACCCGCCCAGCCGTCAAATGCAAATAAGGTCTACAAGTGTACAGAAAAGATGCATTAGGGTGTGGAATTAGGGTGCGTAAACAAAACGATGATGTTGACGGAAATCTGACGTGGTTCCGGAGTTCTGGGTTGAGACCAAGAGTCGGAAGGGTTCATCCAAGCAGCTCAAGATCAAAACCGACCAAAACGATTCTACCAGGCAGATTTCCTGGCAAATAAAATAGATTCAGCTTCTTTTTTAACTTCTGTGGATTCGCCGAGGAGAAAATTGACCATTTAATGACTACAATCTGTGATAAGTACGTTGGGTTTCATATATATATATATATATATATATATATATATATATATATATATATATATTTTATTACCGTTTCACCCCGAGCAAGGCATGTCACTGCCACTACTGTGCAGGGGGCTACGTAGAGTGGAGAAAGGCTGATTAAATATAGGAAATGACAGAGGGTGGGTGATGGGCGGGTAAGGATACCGAGAATGAGGGTTGGGTAGATGAGAGTTTTCTGAGAATAGTTGGGAGTTAGTGTGATAGGAGGTGTCTATTGACTCTACATTTAAACACCTGGAGATTGTAACTGTCGGGAAAGCAGACTTGTGGAAAGGAGTTCCACAGGCGGGAAGCGCGAGAAAAGAAGCTGTTGGAGTAGAATTTACGGTTACCTCTTATTTGTTTAACTATATATATATATATATATATATATATATATATATATATATATATATATCAAAGTCTTACTTAGTATATTTGTTTTGTCAGTAAAACGAAAAAGTAATGCTTACACTGAAGACAAAATGCATTTCATAAAAAGAACGCCCCAAATTGAATTATTTTCTTTTAAATGAAAGGTAAAAATTTAGGCACTGAGGTGTAATAGATAGGGGCTTGGATTGCAGAATCGGAAACCCGAGTTCGAATTCTAGTCAAGTTCATTGCATTCACTTATGTACAAATATCCTCGGGAAAGGCATGAATCCAACTCTTCTCTCTTTCTTTCTTTCTTATTATTATGTGTGCTTTTTAGGAGGCACGATAGAGTAATGGTTTGAGGAATCGGAGAGCCGAGTTCGAATTCCAGTCGGGTTCATTACATTCACTTACATGCTAATATCCACGGGAAAGGCATGAATCCAACTGTACTTTCTTTCTTATTATTATGTGTGCTTTTTAGGAGGCACGATAGAGTAATGGTTTGAGGAATCGGAGAGCCGAGTTCGAATTCCAGTCGGGTTCATTACATTCACTTACATGCTAATATCCTCGGGAAAGGCATGAATCCAACTGTACTTTCTTTCTTATTATTATGTGTGCTTTTTAGGAGGCACGGTAGAGTAATGGTTTGGGGAATCGGAGAGTCGTGTTCGAATTCCAGTCGGGTTCATTACATTCATTTACGTGCTAATATCCTCGGGAAAGGCATGAATCCAACTGTACTTTCTTTCTTATTATTATGTGTGCTTTTTAGGAGGCACGGTAGAGTAATGGTTTGGGGAATCGGAGAGTCGTGTTCGAATTCCAGTCGGGTTCATTACATTCATTTACGTGCTAATATCCTCGGGAAAGGCATGAATCCAACTGTACTTTCTTTCTTATTATTATGTGTGCTTTTTAGGAGGCACGGTAGAGTAATGGATTGGGGAATCGGAGAGTCGTGTTCGAATTCCAGTCGGGTTCATTACATTCATTTACGTGCTAATATCCTCGGGAAAGGCATGAATCCAACTGTACTTTCTTTCTTATTATTATATGTGCTTTTTAGGAGGCACGGTAGAGTAATGGATTGGGGAATCGGAGAGTCGTGTTCGAATTCCAGTCGGGTTCATTACATTCATTTACGTGCTAATATCCTCGGGAAAGGCATGAATCCAACTGTACTTTCTTTCTTATTATTATGTGTGCTTTTTAGGAGGCACGGTAGAGTAATGGATTGGGGAATCGGAGAGTCGTGTTCGAATTCCAGTCGGGTTCATTACATTCATTTACGTGCTAATATCCTCGGGAAAGGCATGAATCCAACTGTACTTTCTTTCTTATTATTATGTGTGCTTTTTAGGGGGCACGGTAGAGTAATGGATTGAGGAATCGGAGAGCCGAGTTCGAATTCCAGTCGGGTTCATTACATTCACTTACATGCTAATATCCTCGGGAAAGGCATGAATCCAACTGTACTTTCTTTCTTATTATTATGTGTGCTTTTTAGGAGGCACGGTAGAGTAATGGATTGGGGAATCGGAGAGTCGTGTTCGAATTCCAGTCGGGTTCATTACATTCATTTACGTGCTAATATCCTCGGGAAAGGCATGAATCCAACTGTACTTTCTTTCTTATTATTATGTGTGCTTTTTAGGAGGCACGGTAGAGTAATGGTTTGGGGAATCGGAGAGCCGAGTTCGAATTCCAGTCGGGTTCATTACATTCATTTACGTGCTAATATTCTCGGGAAAGGCATGAATCCAACTGTACTTTCTTTCTTATTATTATGTGTGCTTTTTAGGAGGCACGGTAGAGTAATGGATTGAGGAATTGGAGAGCCGAGTTCGAATTCCAGTTGGGTTCATTACATTCATTTACGTGCTAATATCCTCGGGAAAGGCATGAATCCAACTGTACTTTCTTTCTTATTATTATGTGTACTTTTTAGGAGGCACGGTAGAGTAATGGATTGAGGAATCGGAGAGCCGAGTTCGAATTCCAGTTGGGTTCATTACATTCACTTACGTGCTAATATCCTCGGGAAAGGCATGAATCCAACTGTACTTTCTTTCTCATTATTATGTGTGCTTATTAGGAGGCACGGTAGAGTAATGGATTGAGGAATCGGAGAGCCGAGTTCGAATTCCAGTCGGGTTCATTACATTCATTTACGTGCTAATATCCTCGGGAAAGGCATGAATCCAACTGTACTTTCTTTCTTATTATTATGTGTGCTTTTTAGGAGGCACGGTAGAGTAATGGATTGAGGAATCGGAGAGCCGAGTTCGAATTCCAGTCGGGTTCATTACATTCATTTACGTGCTAATATCCTCGGGAAAGGCATGAATCCAACTGTACTTTCTTTCTTATTATTATGTGTGCTTTTTAGGAGGCACGGTAGAGTAATGGATTGAGGAATCAGAGAGCCGATTTCGAATTCCAACCAATCTATGGCAGAAAATAATGGCAACCTACTGTGGGAAAATCTTCTGCCCAGTCAGCCATGTCACTTTCGAGACATGATCGTCCAAGCGTGTATTACGTATGGCACTTAACTGACAGATTCGGATGAATAGAATGTTTTCTTTGTAGAAAATCAGTTTGTAGATCAGAGTTTGGATTTATTTTGTTTTACGTCTTATCAACCTCAACGCGTTATTTAATGCCGACAAGATTTTTAGGAAAGGTTTTTATGAATAGAATATGTATTCTTTGGAAGAAATCAGTCTCTAGATCTGGGTTGGGGTTTATTTTGTTTTACGGTTTATCAACCTCAACGAGTTATTTAATGCCGAGAAAACCTTTAGGAAAGGTTTTTTATGAAGGAGAAGAATCAAATCTGGAAGAGCGAGTGAGTGAGTTTTGTTTAACGGCATATCCACCTCTGGAGGTTATTTAATGCCAAAAAGGTGGGGTTTTAAGGTAATTTTTAAACGTTTGGTTATAGTGAGAAGGTTGATTTAGTCAGATTTTAATGACAATTTTTTTTGTTTTTATTCTTTTTTATTTTAGAAAACTGAAAATGGCTTCTAGTTTTGTATTCAAAAATGTTTTTGCTGAAAATAATTTTTTCCTTCAAAAATGTATTTTTGGTAATATTTTTCCTTCAAAAATGTATATTTCTCTATAAAAGTCTTTTTTATGTATATATTTCTATAAAAGTGTATTTTTATACTTTCATACTGATTTGACCCCAGTTCGGGGGTTAACTATTTGCCCTGTGTGTGTGTGTGTGTGTGTGTGTGTGTGTGTGTGTGTGTGTGTGTGTGTGTGTGTGTGTACATAAGTATGTACATGTGAGAGATAATTCCGCGCGACTCTGACTGCTACCTGCAATCGGGTGCGGGTGTGTGAGTTAAAAAAGATTATGACAAATGTCCCCACAACTGAGGGCCGCAGTCGAGGGCCTAACTGGGCATGTAACACGTGAATGAGCTGCTTAAATAGTCCAGCTTAACTGCACGGGAAAACTGAGTTTCCACGTGGAAACAACATGATCGGCTAATGATTAACCAATCACTGTTTGACAAAGTGGCGTGATGTATGAATATATGTGAGCGTGTAAATACGAATGCTAGTGGTACACTATGTTGGACTTTTTGGGACATATATATACTGTGCTGACACCCATGAGTCAACCCATTTTATAGTTCACCAATAGAAGGCTTAAACAATCAGGAAGCTCAAAATATTCAATGCGACGTGTATAAATGGCGGCTATATTTTTCCGAGTATTGGAGTTCAAATCCGATTCAGGAGAGTGTCTGTTTCGAGAGTGATGGTCTTTGACATTGTTTCATTGAACAGATTACGTGCCAAGAGGATACACTATATCTATATACTATGACAGACATGGTCAACAGACGACAAGAGGATATTCTATCTCCAGGAACGTTATCAACATTACCTTCAATCCCTTAATTTCTGACCATCATGGACTGTTTTTGTTATATAATATACATTCGGGAGATTGATTCTCTATTATAATCAATACATAAAATGACCCCTTACTTTGTGACCATCATGGACTTTTGTTGCTATATAATATACATTCGGTAGATTGATTCTCTATTATAATCAATACATAAACTGATCCCTGACTTTGTGACCATCATGGACTGTTGTTGATATATAACATACATTCGGGAGATTGATTCTCTATTATAATCAATACATAAACTGATCCCTGACTTTGTGACCATCATGGACTCTTGTTGCTATATAATATACATTCGGGAGATTAATTCTCTATTATAATCAATACATAAACTGATCCCTGACTTTGTGACCATCATGGACTCTTGTTGCTATATAATATACATTCGGGAGATTGATTCTCTATTATAATCAATACATAAACTGATCCCTGACTTTGTGACCATCATGGACTCTTGTTGCTATATAATATACATTCGGGAGATTAATTCTCTATTATAATCAATACATAAACTGATCCCTTACTTTGTGACCATCATGGACTGTTGTTGCTATATAATATACATTCGGGAGATTGATTCTCTATTATAATCAATACATAAAATGACCCCTTACTTTGTGACCATCATGGACTTTTGTTGCTATATAATATACATTCGGTAGATTGATTCTCTATTATAATCAATACATAAACTGATCCCTGACTTTGTGACCATCATGGACTGTTGTTGATATATAACATACATTCGGGAGATTGATTCTCTATTATAATCAATACATAAACTGATCCCTGACTTTGTGACCATCATGGACTCTTGTTGCTATATAATATACATTCGGGAGATTAATTCTCTATTATAATCAATACATAAACTGATCCCTGACTTTGTGACCATCATGGACTCTTGTTGCTATATAATATACATTCGGGAGATTGATTCTCTATTATAATCAATACATAAACTGATCCCTGACTTTGTGACCATCATGGACTCTTGTTGCTATATAATATACATTCGGGAGATTAATTCTCTATTATAATCAATACATAAACTGATCCCTGACTTTGTGACCATCATGGACTCTTGTTGCTATATAATATACATTCGGGAGATTGATTCTCTATTATAATCAATACATAAACTGATCCCTGACTTTGTGACCATCATGGACTGCTCTTGATATATAATATACATTCGGGAGATTGATTCTCTATTATAATCAATACATAAACTGACCCCTTACTTTGTGACCATCATGGACTGTTGTTGATATATAATATACATTCGGGTGATTGATTCTCTATTATAATCAATACATAAACTGATCCCTGACTTTTGTGACCATCGTGGACTCTTGTTGCTATATAATATACATTCGGGAGATTGATTCTCTATTATAATCAATACATAAACTGATCCCTGACTTTGTGACCATCATGGACTGCTCTTGATATATAATATACATTCGGGAGATTGATTCTCTATTATAATCAATACATAAACTGACCCCTTACTTTGTGACCATCATGGACTGTTGTTGATATATAATATACATTCGGGTGATTGATTCTCTATTATAATCAATACATAAACTGATCCCTGACTTTGTGACCATCATGGACTGTTGTTGATATATAATATACATTCGGGTGATTGATTCTCTATTATAATCAATACACAAACTGATCCCTGACTTTGTGACCATCATGGACTGTTGTTACTATATAATATACATTCGGGAGATTGATTCTCTATTATAATCAATACATAAACTGATCCCTGACTTTGTGACCATCATGGTCTCTTGTTGATATATAATATACATTCGGGAGATTGATTCTCTATTATAATCAATACATAAACTGATCCCTGACTTTGTGACCATCATGGACTGTTGTTGCTATATAATATACATTCTGGAGATTGATTCTCTATTATAATCAATACATAAACTGATCCCTGACTTTGTGACCATCATGGTCTCTTGTTGATATATAATATACATTCGGGTGATTGATTCTCTATTATAATCAATACATAAACTGATCCCTGACTTTGTGACCATCATGGTCTCTTGTTGATATATAATATACATTCTGGAGATTGATTCTCTATTATAATCAATACATAAACTGATCCCTGACTTTGTGACCATCATGGTCTCTTGTTGATATATAATATACATTCGGGTGATTGATTCTCTATTATAATCAATACATAAACTGATCCCTGACTTTGTGACCATCATGGTCTCTTGTTGATATATAATATACATTCGGGAGATTGATTCTCTATTATAATCAATACATAAACTGATCCCTGACTTTGTGACCATCATGGACTGTTGTTGCTATATAATATACATTCGGGTGATTGATTCTCTATTATAATCAATACATAAACTGATCCCTGACTTTGTGACCATCATGGACTGTTGTTGCTATATAATATACATTCGGGTGATTGATTCTCTATTATAATCAATACATAAACTGATCCCTGACTTTGTGACCATCATGGACTGTTGTTGCTATATAATAATATACATTCTGGAGATTTATTCTCTATTATAATCAATACATAAACTGATCCCTGACTTTGTGACCATCATGGTCTCTTGTTGATATATAATATACATTCGGGTGATTGATTCTCTATTATAATCAATACATAAAATGATCCCTGACTTTGTGACCATCATGGACTGTTGTTACTATATAATATACATTCGGGAGATTGATTCTCTATTATAATCAATACATAAACTGATCCCTGACTTTGTGACCATCATGGACTGTTGTTGCTATATAATATACATTCGGGTGATTGATTCTCTATTATAATCAATACATAAACTGATCCCTGACTTTGTGACCATCATGGACTGTTGTTGCTATATAATATACATTCTGGTGATTGATTCTCTATTATAATCAATACACAAACTGATCCCTGACTTTGTGACCATCATGGACTGTTGTTACTATATAATATACATTCGGGAGATTGATTCTCTATTATAATCAATACATAAACTGATCCTTGACTTTGTGACCATCATGGACTGTTGTTGCTATATATAGTCGGGTTCATTACATTCATTTACGTGCTAATATCCTCGGAAAAGGCATGAATCCAACTGTACTTTCTTTCTTATTATTATGTGTGCTTTTTAGGAGGCACGGTAGAGTAATGGATTGGGGAATCGGAGAGTCGTGTTCGAATTCCAGTCGGGTTCATTACATTCACTTATGTACAAATATCCTCGGGAAAGGCATGAATCCAACTCTTCTTTCTTTCTTTCTTTCTTTCTTATTATTATGTGTGCTTTTTAGGAAGCACGGTAGAGTAATGGTTTGAGGAATCGGAGAGCCGAGTTCGAATTCCAGTCGGGTTCATTACATTCATTTACGTGCTAATATCCTCGGGAAAGTCATGAATCCAACTGTACTTTCTTATTATTATGTGTGCTTATTAGGAGGCACGGTAGAGTAATGGATTGAGGAATCAGAGAGCCGAGTTCGAATTCCAACCAATCTATGGCAGAAAATAATGGCAACCTACTGTGGGAAAATCTTCTGCCCAGTCAGCCATGTCACTTTCGAGACATGATCGTCCAAGCGTGTATTACGTATGGCACTTAACTGACAGATTCGGATGAATAGAATGTTTTCTTTGTAGAAAATCAGTTTGTAGATCAGAGTTTGGATTTATTTTGTTTTATGTCTTATCAACCTCAACGCGTTATTTAATGCCGACAAGATTTTTAGGAAAGGTTTTTATGAATAGAATATGTATTCTTTGGAAGAAATCAGTCTCTAGATCTGGGTTGGGGTTTATTTTGTTTTACGGTTTATCAACCTCAACGAGTTATTTAATGCCGAGAAAATCTTTAGGAAAGGTTTTTTATGAAGGAGAAGAATCAAATCTGGAAGAGCAAGTGAGTGAGTTTTGTTTAACGGCATATCCACCTCTGGAGGTTATTTAATGCCAAAAAGGTGGGGTTTTAAGGTATTTTTTAAATGTTTGGTTATAGTGAGAAGGTTGATTTAGTCAGATTTTAATGACAATTTTTTTTGTTTTTATTCTTTTTTATTTTAGAAAACTGAAAATGGCTTCTAGTTTTGTATTCAAAAATGTTTTTTGCTGAAAATAATTTTTTCCTTCAAAAATGTATTTTTGGTAATATTTTTCCTTCAAAAATGTATATTTCTCTATAAAAGTCTTTTTTATGTATATATTTCTATAAAAGTGTATTTTTATACTTTCATACTGATTTGACCCCAGTTCGGGGGTTAACTATTTGCCCTGTGTGTGTGTGTGTGTGTGTGTGTGTGTGTACATAAGTATGTACATGTGAGAGATAATTCCGCGCGACTCTGACTGCTACCTGCAATCGGGTGCGGGTGTGTGAGTTAAAAAAGATTATGACAAATGTCCCCACAACTGCGGGCCGCAGTCGAGGGCCTAACTGGGCATGTAACACGTGAATGAGCTGCTTAAATAGTCCAGCTTAACTGCACGGGAAAACTGAGTTTCCACGTGGAAACGACATGATCGGCTAATGATTAACCAATCACTGTTTGACAAAGTGGCGTGATGTATGAGAATATATGTGAGCGTGTAAATACGAATGCTAGTGGTACACTATGTTGGACTTTTTGGGACATATATATACAGTGCTGACACCCATGAGCCAACCCATTTTATAGTTCACCAATAGAAGGCTTAACCAATCAGGAAGCTCAAAATATTCAATGCGACGTGTATAAATGGCGGCTATATTTTTCCGAGTATTGGAGTTCAAATCCGATTCAGGAGAGTGTCTGTTTCGAGAGTGATGGTCTTTGACATTGTTTCATTGAACAGATTACGACCCAAGAGGATACACTATAGCTATATACTATGACAGACATGGTCAACAGACGACAAGAGGATATTCTATCTCCAGGAACGTTTTCAACATTACCTTCAATCCCTTAATTTCTGACCATCATGGACTGTTTTTGTTATATAATATACATTCGGGAGATTGATTCTCTATTATAATCAATACATAAACTGACCCCTTACTTTGTGACCATCATGGACTGTTGTTGCTATATAATATACATTCGGGAGATTGATTCTCTATTATAATCAATACATAAACTGATCCCTGACTTTGTGACCATCATGGACTGCTGTTGATATATAATATACATTCGGGAGATTGATTCTCTATTATAATCAATACATAAACTGATCCCTGACTTTGTGACCATCATGGACTGTTGTTGCTATATAATATACATTCGGGAGATTGATTCTCTATTATAATCAATACATAAACTGATCCCTGACTTTGTGACCATCATGGACTGTTGTTGCTATATAATATACATTCGGGAGATTGATTCTCTATTATAATCAATACATAAACTGATCCCTGCGCTTTATCCATAAATTATGGTGAATTTTACCAACACATTACACATGCACTAGGGCTCGAAACCGATCTTATAAAACCGGTTAAAATCAGTTTTTATATGATGATTACTAAAAACCGAAACCGATTTGCCAAAACTGATTTTAATGTTTGTAGTTTCCGTTTTCCGAGAAACAATTCTCTATTGTTTTTCTTTGAAGAAATATCGTTGTAACTGCAGTCAGTCAGCCTTTAGCTTGCTGAGTGCTGTCTGTATCATTGAAACAAATGACAACATATCAATTCTCAACTTAAACTTGATTGATCCTTAAAAATACAAGGACTAATGATTTAAGTAAGTAAATATTGAGTTTATCTCTTATTTCTTTTTGTATGTTTTTCGATAGATTTTATACATATTATGATGATTTTTAGTAAAGTTTGCAGATTTTTATACCCCTTAAAATTTTAGAAACCAGTTAAGTTGTCTTTTGTAGAAAATAAGGGTAAAAATTGACGTGACACGGCGAGAAAAAACAATATGGCGGTTGCTATATGTTTTTCTTATCCACATTCGAGCCACGTAATTTACTCGTTTGCGATTGGCTTATAAATAACTACTGTTATTGTATAGGACAATTTAACAATCGCAGTCGCTTTAACCTTTCACCTCAGAAGCAACTTTTGTTGTGTTTTGTTGATTTGTTAATTTTTAGCCAATCACAGATTTTTCTTGTATAAACAAAGTTTCTCCCTCGCTTACACGTTTGATCTACTTTCTACACATAAATACACGAATTTTCGCAAGCTTAATCAGTAGACCCCACAGGTTGCCTAAGACTACACCATATGTAAGTCTCTCTACTCATCCATCGTCTAACGCACACACAGACACAGAACCTTGTCTTCTGTCTGAAACATTTTTTTATCAAGAACTTTTTATCTTTGATCTTTGAACAAAATCTGTACCATTTACAATTACATTCCAAATAATTGTATTTCTATTTGTTCTTACATGAAAATCTTAACAGCTGTAACAAATCTTTTTTCAGCTCAAGAAAAGACTTCATACATCTTACTTTGTTCTACGAACAGATAAAAGGGAACAACTCTTTCCTCGTTACTTTACTTTACCTTGCTCTATATGTACCGATATTACATGTATTGTTGTTTGTTGAATATATTTTAGTTTATTGGTTACAAATTGGAGTTGTTGTTTTTATTATTTCTTGTTGGACGAATCGTAATATAAATCGTTAGAGGACTAAAAATCCTCTACAATAGAACTTATAAGAAGATGAGAAGAAAACATAATTAAAGAGAGAGAAATAAAAGAACAGGAATTAAGAAGACAGAGGATAACGATTGACATTGCGTTTAAATTTTTGAAGATCAAAGTTGAGTGGAAAGCAAGAAGACTGAAGAGATTTCCACAAGCGAGTGAAGAAACTGTTAGCATAGAACTTATAATAATATGAGAAGAAGAAAACATAATTAAGGAGAGAAAACAATAAAAGAACTGGAATTAAGAAGACAGAGGATAACGATTGACATTGCATTTAAATTTTTGAAGATTAAAGTTGAGAGCAAACATGAAGCCCGAAGAGATTTCCAGAAGTGAGAGAAGAAACTGTTAGCATAGGACTTACAATAATATGAGAAGAAGAAAACATAATTAAGGTGAGAGAACAATAAAAGAACAGGAATGACGAAGACAAAATAGAAATAGGAGAGACTGAAGCGTAGAGGCTGGTTAATCTTTCCTTGATTCGGCCTTGTGTCAGACTTAAGCAAATTCCTCACAGCTTACAAGGTTTATGCAGAATTATCATCATCAGAAGGGTTTTCATCAGAAGGTTGGTTGTCGGCAGGTTGGAATTTGTGGAATCTTGAAGAATAGCGTAAGAAGAATAAAATATACATTTTGCATTTTAAAGTAGGAATTTATTTTTAAAAAATGAATAATAAGAATTCGTTGAAATTAATATTCAATTAGAAAGTTTACAGGTATCAAGAGTTCGTACAAAATATTCGTAGTAGTAATTGTTGAAGGAGATACGGAGAAAGAGAAAGAGGAAGAGGACAGTGTCCGAATCGCTTGAAGTTGAAGTTACATTTTTAGATGTTTGTCTCGTGGCTCCCATCCGACTCTCTGACTCACTGACGTTGATGAAGTCCTTTTATTTTAATCTAGATTTTTCGCACTTACTCGCAAAGTCTTTTTTGGTCTTGCAAGTCGCTCCCATTGATCAAAATTAATTTTAACAATTACTTGCGAAATCTGGTTTCGACTTTTTCTTTAAGCACATGGTCAATCCTTTTTCTATTTGGGAAAAAAAACAGGATTTCACACGTCATCGTGAATTTTTACAAAAGTGAAGAAGAAGGTTGATTTTAATTAATTTCTTATCTACTACAAGGCTTTATAATAGAAAGAGGAAGAAAGAGAGGGAAGAAAGAAATAGGTTTTAAGAAAATGGTTGCAAAAAAAACTGGTTTGTGCGAAGACTTAACTGGAAGCAGTATAGTTCATTCTGTTAACAGTTCTTTTCAGTTGCGACGTCAAAATACATTCGAAGTTGAAGAGGGATTTTTTTTTCTGTTGCTTTGCTACAACTGTTGGGCCATCCTCGAACTTACGTTGTCTTCTCGGTCGTTCCATTTTCGGACGCCATGTGGCTGCTGGTTGAGTTTCATTACTCCGTGTTGACTCGGTGAAGTCGTAGTAAGAAAAAGAGGGAGAGCTGGGTAGCTGATGTTTGTTGATGCAAGACGATAAGGTATCAGTATTTAAAAAAAAACTGCTTAAGTGCTAGGATTTACACACATAGCTATTGAGCCATATAACAAAACCGATCGTCCGTACCCTGATGAATAGAGCAAGAAGCAAAATCAGGTCAGAGATAGGGCAAGAACAGTGCGATTTCGTCAAAGACACTGGAAGAAGGAACGCCACATTTATGATTAGGATGCTCTCTGAAAGGGCAATACAAATGAAGAAGGACTTATACCTGTGCTTTATTGATTATGCGAAGGCGTTTGACAAAATACGCCACAAAGAATTGATGGAGATGCTCGGCAGCCTCGACATATTTAGGAAAGACTTAAGAGTAATCAAGAATCTTTACTGGCAGCAAACCGCTTGTATACGGACAGGTAACGAATTCAGCAGATATACAAAGATAGAAAGGGGCGTAAGTGTGGTGTTTTTGTTTTGTTTTGTTTTTTTGCAAAGCGTGGTGTCTTTTTTGCAAAGTGGTGTGTTTTGGCAAAGTGTTTTTTTTTTTTTGCAAAGTGTGTTTTTTTGAAAAGTGTGGTGTTTTTTGTTTTGTTTTGTTTTTTTGTTTTTGTTTTGTTTTGTTTTTTTGCAGAGTGTGGTAAGTTTTTTTGCAAAGTGTGTTTTTTTTTTTTGTTTTTTGCAAAGTATGGTGTTTTTTTTTTGGTGTTTTTTTGCAAAGTATGGTGTTTTTTTGTTGTTGTTGTTTTGCAAAGTATGCTAATTTTAGCAAAGTGTTTGAGTTTTAAAACCCCTTAGAATTTTAGTGGCCAGTTAAGTTGTCTTCTGTGGAACAAAAGGATAACGGAGCATTGACGTGGCACGCTGACAAACTTGAGTGGAAAAGGAAAATGCTTTTAAATAGAAAGAGGAAGAAAGAAAGGGAAAATACAAATAGGGTTTAAGAAAATGGTTGCAAAAAACTGGTTTTTGCGAAGACTTAACTGGAAGCAGTATAGTTCTTTTCAGAAGAGGGATTCCGTTTTCTGATGCTTTGCTGCAACTGTTGGGCCATCCTCGAACCTATGTTGTCTTCTCGGTCGTTCCATTTTCGGACACCATGAGGCTACGAGTTGAGTTTCACGGAGCTAGAATTAGCCCGTGTTGAAACGTCGAACTAACAAGGGGAAAGAGGTAGAGCTGGGATGCTATCAGCCCAAGCCAGGGGCCAGAAATCCAACCCCCTACAAAGGGAGACAATTCATTCATCTATAAAATATTTTCAATAATATGTATTAAATGAATGATATATGTTTGTTTGGGATCATTTTTTTATCATTTTTTAGAAGTCGCTGTTTTTTTGTTTGTTTTTTTTAGGTGGGTGTTTTCGTTACTTGGCTTATTTTTTAGCGGAGATCTAATCTAAACTTATTTATAAATGGAAATGTGTGTGTGTGTGTGTGTGTGTGTGTGTGTGTGTGTGTGTCCGTTGCCTATAGACTCCGAAACGGCTGAACTGATTTTCTTGAAAATTTACACAGTTGTAGTATAAACGTCTACGAGTGTTCTTAGCTACGTTTTGTGTCGAGGTACCCCCGATAAATATCGATAATCGAAAAAATCAGGTTATAGAAGGAGTGGTCCGATTTTAATCAAATTTGATACACTCATAGACAAAGACATAAGAAACGATATTCAGAAGTTTCAAGGTTGCAGTTCTTACAATAGTGCAGAAAATCGATAATATATATATATATATATATATATATATATATATATATATATATATATATATAAATAAGGCAAGATGTTTGTGTGCGTGTCTGTTTATCTGCCTGTATGTCTGTATTTTTTTTCAGCCCTTTTATTTTAGTTTTTGCTTCGGGTTTGGCTCTAAGTAGGTATAATTGTAGTCCCTAGTCTCAGCCATGATACAGTTTACTCAGAGGACTTATTTAGTCTTCAAAGTTCAGTTTACGACGAAAAAAGCTTATTTGATATCGATAACAGGAAATCAAAATTTGACTTACATCCATTCATTTTTCTTTCAGTCTCCGGTTTCGCTTTAACTGGAAACAACTATTGCTTTTTAGTCTTTCGTGCCAACGTCCAAAGAGTCTGAGCTCCAGGACCATGGATTAGTTTAAAGCTTTCATTACACCCGAGCAACGCCGGGCTATACTGCTAGTTTGGTTATAATGGAGGGTGGGTAGTTTCTGTCCTGTTAATTTTTACACCCTCGTTAAAAATTGGTTAAAAACAGTACATCAAAAACGTGATATGATAATTAATGACAGTTAAACGGAAAAAAAGACACAAAATATTTCGCTGCTTTAAATGAATTCAAATGATATCGTTATTTATTTGTGTGCCATTTTTAACATTGAGAATATATATATATATATATATATATATATATATATATAGTAATGAACCTAATCACATTAAGGCAACACTAATAATGACAGACTAAACATCCGAAAATAATGCTAACTTAACAGTAATTTAAACCGTCTTGTAACCCGGCGAAAACTACCTCGTGGGTTAAATAATGGCGGGGGGGGGGGGAGAAAAAAAGAAAGAAACAGCGCACAAGAACAATATCTTGTGCCCTTTGGAAAGAAAAAAGCCCCAAGACGAAACCTTAACAATAAAGTGCTCGGTACGGAAGTAGAGCGAGAATACATGGGAGATATTCAAAAAATGTTCAAACTACAAAGTAAGTTGTAAGTTTTGCAAATTATGCGGAGGAAGAAAAATTAGCCATAGCATTGTTCGAACCCGCGCGGAACTTGCTAAATTCTAAAACTGAAATTCCGAATAAATGCAAACAGGTAAAAAATTAGTGTTTGGGTTTGTTTGTTGTTGTTTTTTTTTTTTTTTGTTTGTTTTTTGGGTTTTTTTTTTTTTGTTTGTTTGTTTTTTGTAATAAAGGCTGTTCTACTCTTTTTGTTTTGGTTTCTTTACTTGAGTACTATATATTTGCTGTTTCAATCTTAGTTGTTAGCCTCTTACCCTGAAGAACCGTAGTGTGAAACCGCGGTAGGTGGTGGCTCGCTTCTAGATTTCTTATATATATATATATTTTAAACATATCACCCCGAGCAAGACGGTAACGCTACTGGTGTGCAGGGGGCTACTTAAGAGTGAAAAGATTAGAAGAGAGAAAGCCGGAAACCACATCCTAAACAGGAAACAAGAGATGAGCCTCTACACCTGTTCAATAGACGTGGGTGGAGTGTGAACCGGGCGATAGATTAGTCTATCTACTCCAATTGAAAAAAAAACAAAGAAGAAAATTGAAGCGATTGGAAAAGAGAAAACCGGAAACCACATCCTAAACAGGGAACAAGGGATGAGCCTCTACACCTGTTCAATAGACGTGGGTGGAGTGCGAACCGGGCGATAGTTTAGTCTATCTACTCCAATTGAAAAAAATAAAGGAAAGTGAAAAGATTGGAAAAGAGAAAATCGGAAACCACATCCTAAACAGGGAACAAGGGATGAGCCTCTACGCCTGTTCAATAGACTATATATATATATATATATATATATATATATATAATATTAACGTGGAATATACATTTTCCTGTCTTGGTTGCACTGTTGTCAGAAAAGCATTTTTCTGTTACAGAGATCACCGGATCTGTTCAACTTGTACAGCGAGAATATTTTGAGGACCCTAGAAGTTATGCCTGGATTTGTCATCGGAGGCCACAATTTAAACAACCTAAGATACGCAGATGATACAGTGCTGATAGCAGACACAGAAAGGAAACTGCAAGACCTCCTACAGAAGGTAGTTGAAGAGAGTGATAAGAAAGGAATACAAATAAACTGCAAGAAAACCAAATGCATGGTCATCAGTAAAAAGGGCAGCCCAATATGCCAAATACAGGTGGGGAATACTAAAATCAAGCAGGTACAGAAATTTAAATACCTGGGAAGTGTTATAACAAAAGACGGAAAGTGCGACACAGAAATCCGAAGGCGAATTGGCATGGCGAAGGAAGCATTCCAGAAGTTGAGTAAAGTATTAAGAAACAGGACAATTTCGCTAGAAACAAAGAAAAGAGTACTGGATTGCTATGTGATGTCAGTTCTTCAATATGGCAGTGAATGCTGGGCAATATCATCGAAGATGAAGGAAAACAAAGAAGAGAGAACTGGATTGCTATGTGATGTCAGTTCTTCAATATGGCAGTGGATGCTGGACAATATCATCAAAGATGAAGGAAAACAAAGAAGAGAGAACTGGATTGCTATGTGATGTCAGTTCTTCAATATGGCAGTGAATGCTGGACAATATCATCAAAGATGAAGGAAAACAAAGAAGAGAGAACTGGATTGCTATGTGTTGTCAGTTCTTCAATATGCCAGTGAATGATGGACAATATCATCAAAGATGAAGGAAAACAAAGAAGAGATTACTGGATTGCTATGTGATGTCAGTTCTTCAATATGCCAGTGAATGCTGGACAATATCATCAAAGATGAAGGAAAAACTTGAAGTAACTGAAATGTGGTTCTACAGAAAGATGCTGCGGATATCATGGATCGAGCAGGTGAGCAATGATGAGGTTTTAGAAAGAATGGAAACGAAAAGGAAATTAATACTGAGCATCAGGAAAAGACAGCTGAAGAAAATGGGCTAAATTGTTTAAAGAAGTTTGAAAGTGACGATAAAGTCAAAATTGCTGTGAGCGATTGGCTGAGATTTTTATGCTGAGGGAATACGGAAGCTTGTGCACAGATGGGAAAAGGGTGTGACACTGCTGGGAGACTACGTTGAAAAATAAAAATTAAAAAAAAGATTCTATCTGTATTAGAAAAATTCCCCTTATTTAATGACCCTCGTATATATATATATATATATATATATATATTATTTTTAAACGAGTTATTTCGCTACCTTGGTTTCTACTATGAGTGGTGTCTTCAGGCGACTTTTAATAATAATTTTTTTTTTTATCAAAAATCGCCTGAAGACACCACTCATAGCAGAAACCAAGGTCGCAAAATAACTCGTTTAAAAATGAAAAATATTCAAAAGTTCTACAATATAATTGTATAGAACACTTTTTAATACAAATGTGTACTGGTCTAACCATATTAGGACCAAAAACTAAGTATTAAACAATATATATATATATATATATATATATATATATATATATAGCCCTGAGGATAAAAGTATTGGTAAGATCCAGTGACTTGGTCCAAAAGATCTGTGGGTTCAATACCTGGTTACAGCAGTGGTGAACAAAAACTTGATTTAAAGGGAGATAACTAAGACATCAAGAAGTGGCATGATTCATAGAATTGTTCTCATTCTATGAGTCTTCCCTCTGTCTTTTCTACAAATATTTTCATGGCAACTGCTCGGATGGGCTTTT
>JBBBDQ010001031.1:7605000-7685000 GCA_037127315.1 Ascarosepion bandense | reverse complement strand
TTATTTTGTGTTGACATAAAACTCCGCTTGGCAACGGCAATAGTTACCAAAAATAATAAACGCAGTTCTTAAGTTTGCGATGCGGTTTTATGACGTCACACCGCGGGATAGCGCGAAATGACAACAAAACCATCTAGTCAAATGCAATGTAATATGTTATTTCCTGTTTTAAACAGTATATGTTTAGAAAATTACTTGCTGCCTCGATATACTAAATATATATATATATATATATATCTTGGTAAACAGATATTATGAAACAAAAGTGTAAAAGTAGGTTGATTAAGAAAGCAAAAATAGATTTCAGGTCTTTTACAAGATGGTCTCGGAAAGTTTCTGAACTCTAGATGTCATGACTCGATCAATGTCCCAACAGATACTGTTCTCTGTTACTCGACCTATTGAGTAAACCTGTTAAGATACGCGGACGATACAGTACTGATTGCGGACACGGAAAGGAAACTGCAAGATCTCATACAGAAAGTAGCAGTGGAGAGTGACAAGAAGGGACTACAAATAAACTTTAAGAAAACTGAGTGCATGGTCATCAGCAAAAGATACAACCCAAAATGCCAAATACAGGTGGGGGATAACAGAATCAAACAAGTCCAAGAATTTAAGTACCTAGGAAGTGTTCTAACAGGAGATGGAAAGTGCGACACGGAGATCCGAAGGCGAATTGGCATGGCAAAGGACGCGTTCCAGAAGATGAGCAAAATACTAACACACAGGAAAATCTCAATAGAAACGAAGAAAAGAGTGCTAGACAGCTAAGTGATGTCAGTTCTTCAATACGGCTGTGAATGCTGGACAATATCATCGAAAATGAGGAAAAAACTGGAAGCGGCCGAAATGTGGTTCTACAGAAGGATGCTACGGATATCGTGGACTGAGCATACAAGCAACGACGAAGTGTTAGAAAGAATGGCAACAAAAAGGAAATTGATGCTGAGCATCAGGAAGAGACAACTGAAGTTCCTGGGACATGCAATGAGGAAGGAGAGCCTGGAGAACCTGATACTGACTGGTCAAATAGAAGGAAGGAGAGACAGAGGAAGGCAGCGGATAACATATCTGCAGAGTCTGATCAGGTGGATGACGGAACGGGGGTTGCCAGGAGCAACAGGAGCAAACATACTAAGAGCCACAAGGAATAGGGAGACGTGGAGATCCATGATCGCCTACGTCCTGAAGGGACAGGGCACATAGAAGAAGAAGAACTCAAGTTCAGTGATTATGTAACATTATACTGGATTAGATCTGTGACCTTTACAGCTTGGATCAAATTTCATGTGAAGCTGGACAAATTTCGTTTAGGTTTTTAGTGAACATTCTTTAAATCAGGGGATCCCAAACTTTTCTGCATTATCACCCACTTTCATATGGAAAAATTTTACACTGCTCACCTAGACAGTCAAAAGCATATAAAAATTGTGTGGCAAAAGTTTGTTACTGATTCATAAACTAACTATGATATAGTAAAAAAATACCAAAAAGTGGTAACAAATAATATACAGTAGCTGCCATTGTAAAAATTAAAGAATAATTGTTGGTTGGTTGGTTGTTTTGTTTTTATGCCAAATCAACCTCGGCGGGTCATTTATTGCCAACTAAATTTTATTTATTTATTACGGGTAATACCTTTTTCTTTCAACAATTTATTGTTGTTTTTTATATAAGTTTTGTGTCTAGTAATACTTTTTTCTTTTCGAGTATCAAGATTCATTGGGATTTGTTTGCAAGGGCAGGGTCCCCCAAGTCCTACCCTTGTTATTTAACCTATAACTGGAGGGAAGGGACGGATTAATACCTTTCCCAAAGGTACCAGTGCTTAAGTGAATGCAGGGTATTCAACTGGAATTCGAACTCAGCTCACCAATTTCTCTTTCCGAGCCGATATCAACTGCACCACAACGCACATCCGTCACAATACGCTTACAGCACCATCTAAGTACTGACCAGGCTCAACGTTGCTTAACTTTGGTGATCGAGCAAGAACTGGTAGTGATAGGCCGTAAGCCATTAAAGAATAAAGTAAAGCAACTTTAACCATTGAAAACTATATATATAATTAAGTTTTATGGTTAAAGTTCGCTTTAGGGTTAGCGGGTGCAAGTGTCGACAAAAAAAATTAAAAGATTTTGTCTATAATTATAAAATTAAAAAAAATATACACTATTACCAATTAATAAATATTAAGTGAATATTTTTTTAGTTGTTGTTTTCTCTTATTTATATCTGAAAAAAAGTTTATTTGATCTGAAGAACTATTTGAATGTTTGTTAATAACCCTTTTTATTTAGCAATGTGACCCACTTAAGGATGTGCGTTGTGGTACAGTGGATATCGACTCGGAACGAGTAACCGGGGAGCCGAGTTCGAATTCCAGTTGAATCCATTGTATTCACTTACGCGCAAATACCCTTGGGAAAGGTATTAATCCATCTCTTCCTTCCAGTTATGGGTTAAATAGCAGGACAGATTGGGTTCAATAGCCTTGGTCGACAACCAGTCTACCGCAGAAAGCAATGGCAACCTATTGCAGGATAATCTTCTGCCCAGTCAGTCATGTTTCTTTCGAGACATGATCGCCCAAAGCGTGTATCACGTATGGCACTTAACTACCTGACTGAATATAACAGAAACATGATTAAGGCTTCTACTGGGCATAAAGTGGGTGATCGGTTTTCTATTGTCATGAAGTAATAAACTGATCCCCCACTAATTACTACTTATTAATATAATAAAATAATTCACCAGTCTACCGCAGAAAGCAATGGCAACCTACTGAGGGATAATCTTCTGCCCAGTCAGTCATGTTTCTTTCGAGACATGATCGCCCAAAGCGTGTATCACGTATGGCACTTTAACTGACTGACGCACTTAATCCTAATTTGTGACTTTTTATTATAAATACAGTTTATTTGCCTATCTACTTTGAAATATCTTTTTAATACTGCAAATCCTCACTATTTTCTGCTCAACTGCACATCACCTACCCAAACATTGAAATTGCTCGCAGCTGGGCGATATCACTCAGTTTGGGAAACCCTGCTTTACTGATATTTTTACAACCAATTGAATACCAATTCTAGATGTGTTCAGGACAACAAAATGCCATTATTAAAGAACAAACAAAAGCAAATGTAACCATTGAAAACTGTATAATCTAATATCTAAATCTAAAACTAATCTAATCTAATCTAAACTTATTTATAAATGGAACTTTGTCTGTGTGTGTGCATGGATGTGTGTGTGTGTCCATTACCTATAGACTCCGAAATGGCTGAACCGATTTTCTTGAAAATTTACAGTTGTACTATAAGCGTCTGCGAGTGTTCTTAGCTAGGTTTTGTGTCGAGGTACCCCCGATAAATTTCGAAAATCGATAATCGAAAAAATCGGGTTATCGAAGGAGTGGTCCGATTTTAATAAAATTTGATACGCTCATAGACAAAGACATAAGAAACGATATTCAGAAGTTTCAAGGTTGCAGTCCTTACAATAGTGAAGAAAATCGATAATATATATATATATATAAAAGGCAAGATGTTTGTGTGTGTGTCTGTTTATCTGCCTGTATGTCTGTATTTTTTCAGCTCTTTTATTTTTAGTTTTTGATTCAGATTTGGCTCTAAGTAGGTATAATTGTAGTTCTTAGTCTCCGACATGACACCATTTACTCAGAGGACTTATTTAGCCTTCAAAATTCAGTTTACGACGAAAAAAACTTATTTGATATCGATACCAGGAAATCAAAATTTGACTTACATCCATTCATTTTTCTTTCAGTCTACAGTTTTACTTTAACTGGAAACAACTATTGCTTTTTAGTCTTTTGTGCCAACGTCCAAAGAGTGTGAGCTCCAGGACCATGGATTAGTTTTAAAGCTTTCATTACACCCGAGCAACGCCGGGCTATACTGCTAGTATAATTTAGTTTTATGGTCAAAGTTGGCTTTAGGGTTAGAGTTGCAAGTGTTGACAAAAAAATTTAAAAATTTTTGTTCATAATTATAAAATTAAAAAATATATACTATTAACAATTAACAAAAATTCAGTGAATATTTTTTAGTTGTTGTTTTATCCGATTGGGGTTTTATGGCATGTTCCCCACTATGGGTTATTTAATGCCAAATCCAGTTTATATTAAATATATATAATTTGTAAACATAATTTAAGGATAACGTCCTTAAACCACAGCTTGTTTACTCTTACCCGAGTAAATGGTTTCAAATGTTTCTGACACGAGTTTATTTAATATAAATAATTAATTCATTTGCATAGCCAAGTGATGTAATTATTTCTCATTGCCAGATTTATTTGCAGTGATTAAAAACCCAATGTCGTACTATTCAACAGTAGGTTGATTGTTGGGATTTTTATTTCATATCAACCTTGTCGGTTTAATATTCTGGGTTATGACAAGGTATTATATTTTTGGTTTGAGTTTTGTTTAACGGCAAATCAACCTCTGTGGGTTATTTAATGCCAAAAAGGTGGGGGTTTTAAGGTATCCTTTTTAATGTTTGGTTATAGTGAGAAGGTTGATTTAGTCAGATTTTAATGACAATTTTTTTTGTTTTTATTCTTTTTTATTTTAGAAAACTGAAAATGATTTGTATTCAAAAATGTTTTGCCAGGAATATTTTTTTCTTCAAATATGTGTATTATTGGCAATATTTTTCCTTCAAAAATGTATATTTTTCTATAAAAATTAATTTGTATGTATATATTTCTATACTTTCATCGTGTTTTGACCCCAGTTTAGGAGTTAACTATTTGCCCATATTTGGGATCCTAACAGGTGCTACCACTCTGGGTCAGGGTGGACCTAGGAACAACAGCAATTAAGAGATGGTTCCATGCTCTTCACAACCTCCCAATCAAAGGCTTTGCTGCCAGATGCAGTATATTGTCATGTCCAGGACCTTATTCCATCTGAAGAACTATTTGAATGTTTGTTAATGACCCTTTATATTTAGCAATGTGAGTCACTTCTTCCTAATTAGTGCCTTTTTTTTATAAATACAGTTTATTTGCCTATCTACTTTGAAATACCTTTTTTAATACTCCAAATCCTAACCATTTTCTGCCCCACTGCCAATTCAATTGGTCAGAAATGATCCATATCGATTTTTGCAACTCTTAGCAATCTTTCTCTTTTTACTCACCCTCCCACTCCCTATTCTGCCATCCATTTAGACAAGCTCATTAGGTAAGCTGATCATGGTTCTTCACTACTTCCTATCCTTTGCAACTCTTAGCAATTGTTCTCTTTTCACTATCCCTCCCATTCCCTGTTCAGTCATTCATTTACACAAGCTCATTAGGTCAGTTGATTATGACTCTCCACTACTTCCTATCTTATGCAACTCTTAGCAATCTTTCTCTTTTTACTAACCCTCCCACTCCCTATTCTGCCATCCATTTAGACAAGCTCATTAGGTAAGCTGATCATGGCTCTCCACTACTTCCTATCCTTTGTAGTTCTTAGTAATCTTTCTCTTTCCCTCTTATTCCCTGTTCAGTCATCCATTTACGCAAGCTCATTAGGTCAGTTAATTATGACTCTCCACTACTTCCTATCCTATGCAACTCTTAGCAATCTTTCTCTTTTTACTAACCTTCTAATTCCCTGTTCTGCCATCCATTTAGACAAGCTCATTAAATTAACTGATCATGGCTCTCCACTACTTCCTATCCTTTGTAGTTCTTAGTAATCTTTCTCTTTCCCTCCTATTCCCTGTTCAGTCATCCATTTACGCAAGCTCATTAGGTCAGTTAATTATGACTCTCCACTACTTCCTATCCTATGAAACTCTTAGAAATCTTTCTCTTTTTACTCTCCCTCCCATTCTTCCATCCATTTAGACAAGCTCATTAGGTAAGCTGATCATGGTTCTTCACTACTTCCTATTCTTTGCAACTCTTAACAATCGTTCTCTTTTTACTATGCCCCCATTCCCTGTTCAGTCATCCATTTACGCAAGCTCATTAGGTCAGTTGATTATGACTCTCCACTACTTCCTATCTTATGCAACTCTTAGCAATCTTTCTCTTTTTACTAACCCTCCCACTCCCTATTCTGTCATCCATTTAGACAAGCTCATTAGGTAAGCTGATTATGGCTCTCCACTACTTCCTGTCCTATGCAACTCTTAGAAATCTTTCTTTTTTATTCTCCATCCAATTTAGACAAGCGCTATCTCAGACTTATACATAATTTGCCAATACAACCACACTTTTCTTTCTTGCCTGAGTAGACAAGCAGTTACACACAGTGCAAGGTTTTGAATTTCTTAAGAACAGGAAATCCCAGCTATATTGTTAATATTCTGGTTTTTACATTTTTTTATCATCCAGAGTTTGAGTTTTGTTTAACAGAATATCAACCTCTGTGGGTTATTTAATGCCAGTGAGGTTTTAAGGTATTCTTTATGTTTGGTTATAGTGCAAAGGTTGATTTAGTCAGATTTTGATGAAATATTTTTTTCATTTTTTATTTTATTTTAGAAAATGGAAGATGCCTACTACCTTTGTATTCAAAATTGTATTGCTAGTAATAATTTCCCTCCTATTCCTTGTTCAGTCATCCATTTACACAAGCTCATCAGGTCAGTTGATTATGATTCTCCACTACTTCCTATCCTATGCAACTCTTAGCAATCTTTCTCTTTTTACTAACCTTCTAATTCCGTTCTGCCATCCATTTAGACAAGCTCATTAGGTAAGCTGATCATGGCTCTCCACTACTTCCTATCCTTTGTAGTTCTTAGTAATCTTTCTCTTTCCCTCCAATTCCTTGTTCAGTCATCCATTTACACAAGCTCATTAGGTCAGTTGATTATGACTCTCCACTACTTCCTATCCTATGCAACTCTTAGCAATCTTTCTCTTTTTACTAACCCTCCCACTCCCTATTCTGCCATCCATTTAGACAAGCTCATTAGGTAAGCTGATCATGGTTCTTCACTACTTCCTATCCTTTGCAACTCTTAGCAATTGTTCTCTTTTCACTATCCCTCCCATTCCCTGTTCAGTCATTCATTTACACAAGCTCATTAGGTCAGCGGATGGAAGATGCCTACTACCTTTGTATTCAAAATTGTATTGCTAGTAATAATTTCTTATCACCGATTTCAAAAATCCCTGCTTTACTGACATTTTCAAACCCAATTGAATGCCAATTCAAAATGTCAGATGTGATCCATATTGATCATCGCTAAATGATATATTTTATTTACTGGAGTAGAGGTAAACGTTTTCAGCTTTTAGTCCAAAACTTCCGAATGCCACCTTATATGTGGTGTCCATAGAGTCCGTGTGCACTTTAAAAAATTAATAACTTTATTTGTATTTGTGATAGAAAAAATCTTTAAAAAATGTTATAAAGTTTAATGAACCTAGTTTTAACTACAGTTATTGATACTAATGTAATTTCAGGCATTACTGTAAATCATTAATCTGTTGGTAAATGTTTTCCATGAATTGCAAAATTGTATTACCCTTTAAATAAAACCTTAAAATATATAGATTTACTTCTTTCTAATCCTTTTTACAAATTATTTCTATCGCAAATACAAATAAAGTTATAAATTTTTGAAAAAGCACACAAACTTTATGGACACCATATATATATATATATATATATATATATATATATATAAATATATAAAATATACTGTTAAATATAAGAGACAATGAATGTCTATTATGTTTAATCATGCATGAGCCATTCTAAATGTCATATTTTGGATTTAATTTCAGTTGAAAATAAAGACAAAAATTCTCCAACATTTGGATAATTAAGTTCGTTCTAAGCTTAAAATTAAAAAAAATATCCAAATGTTGGAGAATTTTTGTCTTTATTTTCCACTGAAATTAAAGCAAAAATACAACGTTTAGAATGGCTCATGATTAAACATAATAGACATTCATTGTCTATTATATTTAACAGGATATGTTTAGAATATATATATATATATATATATATATAGGGTGTCCATAAAGTTTGTGTGCTTTTTCCAAAATTTATAACTTCATTTATATTTGTGATAGAAAAAATCTGTAAAACATGTTATTAACATTTAATGTACCTAGTTTTAAGTATAATTATTGATTCTTTACCAAAAAATTTGCAACAATTTTTAGATAAGGAAAAAAATATTTTCTTTTTTTCAGAATCAATTTGATTCATGGATTCAACTGAGGAAAAAGGAAACTGTGTCCTTCAGTTGGCTGAACTGAAATAGACTATTACTAGAAGATTTGAAAGTTAAAATAACAAATGTGATTTCAGGCATAACTGTTATTCTTGTTAACTGTTCGTTGGTGTACGTGTATTTCGTTTATTGTACTGAGGTATAATAAATCTCTATTTATATATCCACTGTGTCAAGAGTTATTTCTTGCACTATTCTTTCTCTGTTTATCTCCTTCCGGGATACAACAAAAGCTAATACACAAGATCTGTGTAAGTAAGTCATTTTTTATTTAATTGTTGTTGTAGTGAAATATCCTGTCCTACCCAAAAAGACCTGGACGGGAACGAACTACAGAGTGTTCGTGACTATACGAGAGTCTTTGTCATTACACAGGAGTGATCGAGAGTCTTTGTCATTATACGAGA
The DNA here is from genome assembly GCA_037127315.1 of Ascarosepion bandense. NCBI lineage: Eukaryota > Metazoa > Mollusca > Cephalopoda > Sepiida > Sepiidae > Ascarosepion > Ascarosepion bandense. The sequence goes on along the minus strand of JBBBDQ010001031.1, from coordinate 7,676,368 downwards.
GAGATCGAGAGCCATCGGCCTTAGACGAGAGTTAGACGTCACTAGACGGAAGCCTTCTTCTCAAGACGGACGCATACGTCCTATACAGAGACATTGCCTTCTTAAATGTTATTCTTGTTAACTGTTCGTTGGTGTACGTGTATTTGGTTTATTGTACTGAGGTATAATAAATCTCTATTTATATATCCTCAGTGTTAAGAATTATTTCTTGCACTATTCTTTCTCTGTTTATCCCCCCCCCCGGGATATAACACAATAAAACCTTAAAAAATATGGATTTACTTATTTATAATCCTTTTCACAAATTATCACTATCGCAAATACAAATAAAGTTATAATCTCTTTAAAGTGCATACGGACTTGATGAATATCCTGTATGTGTGACGATTCAGTGTGAAATTTTACATTCTCACATTATACATTTTAGTATTCTAGCTGATTTGTTAGACGTACAGCCGTATAGAAAAAAAGCAAGGACACATGGGATACACACATTAAAAGTGGTATACCCGTGATGTATACCAGAGCTACGTATGTTGTGTAACCTGCAAACCAATGTTAATGATTAGCATGAAATATAGAGTACTCATAAAGTCTGTGTGCACTTTAAAAAAATTATAACTTTATTTGTATTTGTAATAGAAATAATCTGTAAAAAATGTTATAACGTTTAATGCACCGAGTTTTAAGTATAGTTATTGACTAATTCTTTACCACAAGATTTGCAACAATCTTTAGATAAGTAAAAACATATTTTCTTTTTTTCAGAATCAATTTGATCTATGGCTTCAACTGAGGAAAAACTAAACCGTGCCCTTTGGTTGGCTGAACTGAAATCTACTATTGCTGTACAAAGAAAGTTTAGATTGAATACAATAAAGAACCACCTCATAGGAACACTATTGCTAAATAGATGAAAATCGCATTACCCTTTGTATTGCTAATGATGGAGGACATGTGGAAACTTAAATAAAATTTCAATAAAACCTTAAAAAATACAGATTTACTTCTTTCTAATCCTTTCTATCGCAAACACAAATAAAGTTATAAATTTCTTTTCAAGTGTACACAAACTTTATGGACACCCAGTATAACTGTACATTTATTTCCAACAAGTGGTTGTTAAATTATAAGATATGAATTTTAATTCCAGAAAAGTCTTTTTCCACAAATCTTACCTATTTTTTATGAATAAGAATGCGTGGAAAGCTTTTTATATGAGGGTCAACTGAAAAGTTCATAGGCTGACTTTAAAGGAATTATACTACACCTGTGAAATCTTGCATGCATTAATTAAAGCTTTTTTTATTAATAACAGCACTGTTTCCTTCCAAATAAACTGACATCTGACTGTTAAAAAAAAATGTAATTTCTGTTGGTCAAACAACTCAAGAGCAGATATGCTGTAATCATTATTAGTTCCGAGTTAAGTTTTTATTCAAATTGGAGAAGAGATGATAGTCAAATCAGCAGAATAGTGGGGGATAATCAATCAGTTCAAAGTCATGGTCACACACAGCCGCCAAGGACTTGTGTGCTGGAGCATTGTCATGATGAAACAAGACCCATTTCATCAGTTCTCATGGGTGTTTGGTGTTGATAGCCTTTTGTAACAGCCTCAGCAAGTTGGCATTGTACTCCCCCTTAATAGTGTGGTCCTTTTTAAGATAGTCAATAAATGCAACGACTTTTGTATCCAAAAATCTGAAGCTATCACATTCTCTGAAAATCAAATGACATTAGCCATCTTTGGAGCAGGTGGGAAGAAGTGGTTTCACTGTATAAATTGTCTTTCTTCTGTCTCAAAGTAATGAACCAAAAACTTATTCTGGGTTAGAAAATGTTCAAGGAAACGAGCGGAATGTGCCTCTAACAATGTCAGATTTTACCATGATGGGATCAGCCTGATGTGCTCTCGATCACTCAAGGACACAAGTGTTGATTGAAGCCATCACCTTTTCTGCAGATGAAACAAACTGGGCCTTCTTTGAAGTAGGTGAGGAGGATTGTTTCTACTGCATAGATTGTCTCTTTGTACCTGGCTCAGTGATGAACCAAAAACTCATCCTCACTTAGGAAATGTTTAAGGAAAACAGCTGAATCTACCTCAGACATTGTCAGATTTTCTTGTGATGTGATCAGCCGGGTGAATGTTTAATCTGATGTCAGAAGACTTGGTACCAACTAAATAGAAACCTTTGTCATCCCAAGTTCACTGTGTAGACTATTCTCAACTCTCCCACAGGAAGGATATGCTAATAGCATTGGTTATTTTTTAATTTATAGTCAATCGGCTTTCATCCTGGTGAACATGTGGGTATTTGTGTCTTCTCGGAGTATAGTTGGTAGATGAATTAAAGACCACTTGGATCTGTTCTTCCAGCTGCTTCTCGTAGAACCCAGAACACTGCTTTACTAGGGACTCCGTTTCCTGCTCACCATAAGCAAAACGCTGTCTCCTGAACACCGGTGTAGCCTTCAAGAATTTCCAATGGTCCACTGCCTCCGAAACAGAAGTTGGCTCTTTTTATGTCATTTTTGGTCTCGTAATTTCTCGCTCCTGAAAAGCCTCGCTTTCACCAATGACGCATGCACCGTGTCATTCCAAAAACTGCCTTGCATGAGCTCACCTCGCGGTTCCATTACGTCTACGAATACATGTGCAGACAAACCGCCTTCTCTTGCTTCGGTGAGGTAAGTCTCCACCACACTCCCCACTGATCTCATCATCACAAAAAGTGCATTCAGGAGCCGGTCTCTTTTGGCGGGTGCTCCTTTGGAGGGGTATGACACAAGGTTCGTCCTCATCTGTCATCTGAGGTTTCGTTATGCACGACAGCGTCCGCTGTTAGTGTACTATCGGAGCCATCACTTGTTTGACCTGACCCCTAGTAAATAAACCGCTCACTCTCTTCTGTGTCAGTTTCATCACCCGACGATGCATATGATCCTGAAAATGGCCACAGGTCTTTGACATGGCGTGGTACCCCATCAATTTCCACTGACAATTTTGGTTACTGGCCCGGTCCTAAACTTGGTTGTGCATTTGCCATGTGGAGTTTTAACCCAGACAATGTCACCTTCTTCATATCCCCCTCCAATAATCCATGGTTCTGGTGGGGGTTTGGCTTCAATGCCTTTTATTCTGACGTGGTAATTATGCAGCACATCAGCCGGTGCTGTGGAAGGTGAGATATCGTCCTTTGGCATGACGTTATACCAATAAACAGTCTCCAACACAGAACAACCTTTCCTTGCTGCGATGATCTTAATGCTTCTGTGGCTGCGTTCCACAATTCCATTACCAGCCGGTGAATATGTGCACCGGAACCTCAATTGCACACCCCAGCTGTTCGCAAACTCCTTGAAGTGTCTGCAAGTGAAGGCAGGGTCATTGTCAGTTAATATTTCGGTTGGTGGGCCCCGTTCAAAGAAAATCATCTTCAACTGGTGAATGACACTATGTGCATCTTGCTGCCGCAATGTCCGCCAAATTGCAAACCTGGAGGGACCGCAATCAATGGGCATTAGAAAATGCTCGCCATTGTAATGGGTTATGTCCATTGCTACTCTAATCCAGTTGTTTTCCACACTCAATTTTCCTTTTATCTATTGACTGGCAGGCTTTGCAGGCTTTGACAATCGCACGGTTTCTTTCGACACTAGTGGGTCGATAAGTCTGGCGAAGTATAGTGTTCGTTTCACGCCCGCATGTCCACTTTCTTGGTGGACATCAACCACCTGACTTTTATTCAGTCAGCTCCTCATTGCAGCGCAACTTTCTGGGACTGGCTCTTTTCCCTCCTTGTGTAGATCCAACCACCTGCATGGCACTCTGGTAAGGCAATCTGTGCGGTTTTGATAGGATTTCACCAGTGTGACATCCATGGTCAATCCATATTCTTCCACTAATGCCTGCAGTGTTCCCAAGCGCCGTCTCACTAGCATTTCACCAGCCGCCTTTGTGTTCACACGTGCCTTCCCAGTCAAGGTGTCAGATATCCACCGATGTACGCATGCTGAATCGGTGACCAGATGCAACACTGTGGCCTGCCATTGAAGGGCCAGGTTCATGCCTTTGACTGCTGCATCTAGTTCAGCAAGATTGATATGCCTGGCATCATTGGTCGGGCGCAACCAACAAGCATCCTCGACGATGCTTCCATTCGCCTCTAACGCCACCCCTGTGGCCACAGAACTTGCATCCACCCAGACCTTCATCTCGTTGCTATTCATGCACCAGTCTCCTCCAACAGGGTCCATTTCACACACTCTGGTCATCATCTCTTCCAGCATACGACACAGATTGGCATCTCTGATTTAATCGTCCCATCTCTTGGTCACCACACTTGCTCGGCACTTGATGAATGCAGTCGCCACCCTCAGCCAGCAACACACAGGGAAGTGGCCCACGAGTTTCCCACAAATGGAAAACACACGTTGACGAGTTACCACGTCAGGAATATCCAGGATCTGTCCACCCCGCTTCCATCAGAGAGTACCGTTCTCTCTCCACACCTGCAGACCGAGGACCCTAGTTCAGTCTCCTAGCCATTTTGGGTCTTTACAGACTAGACCGTAATCTGAAAAGTGTTGTCGAATGCGCGCTGCAGAAACCAGGCTCTCATTAATAAAAATGTCGTCAACGTAAGCCGACGTGGCACTTTTGATCACACGATCTTGGGACATTATAGCATCGACAACAGATTTCATGATGAGCGGTGCCACATTTAGGCCAAAACCCAATCGTGTAAGGCAGAACTGCTTGCCCTTAAAAATGACCGTTTGGAATGGTCACAGCTCCTTGTCAATGTGGATTTGTAAGTAAGCATATCGCAGATCTAAAAGTGGCACATCAACTCCTTGTTGTCGCCATTCTCTGAGCTTTTGTGCACACACTTCAGCATCGGCAGTGAATGCTTCTACAAATCCATTCAATTCTTGGTAGTCGAGTACCAGCCAGACCTTTTGCTTGTGCTCTTGGACGACTGCCATCAAGGGAATTAGACCCTTGGGTGGACCAAGTTCCTCCTCGGGATATGGCAGCAACCATCCGTTACGCTGCCATAGCAAGAGTTCTTTCTCATACGCATCTCGGGCATGGTCTGGCACAGTGTACTTTTGTACGTTATTCATCAGCTCCCCGGGCGAGCAACCACTTGCCCATTTCCATGTTGCAGTCCACACTTTTTGCCTTTCATCAAATGTCACACTTAAATCAAGCTCATCAATAGAAATGGTAGCATATACATCCAGGTCTTCAAAGTATGCTTCACCCGATTAAGTCAGGCAAACACTGCCTAGCTGCTTGATCGTGTCAATGCCAAGGAGCAGGTCAAAACCCAACAACTGTCCATCCACAACTAGGACCTCAATGTTCATGGGCTGAGCCTGCCCAACTTCCAATTTTATTCTGCCATGCCCCCAGCACTTCAAAGTCTTCCCGTCCACTGTCAGCACTCCTACTTCCTTCTGTCCCTAATGGCGACACACAGCTTTGCTCACCAGCGTCTGCGAGCAGCCGGAATCCACCAGAACTGTGCACTCTCGCCCATCCATGAGCACTTTTACGGCGGGCAATTTCTTGGTTCTCACTTGCTTAGGGAGGAGACTAGCACTGATGTCTCCTCCCCTTGGGCGTTTCCCTGGCATCTTGATGTTATATGTCCAAGTTTGTTGCATCTGAAGCATCGAGTTTCACAGCGAGACTTCTGCACTCGACCGTCTGACCTCACTTGGCGTCCCTGCATACAATCCTTCGCCATGTAATTGGGCCCAGAACACTTGTAGCAAAGAAAGGTCTCACTGCACGAGTTATCAGGGAGCAACTCTGCATCCGAATGTGTTTTGCCAGTGGATGCAGCGACCGACTCCTTACAGCTTCCGTTGTTGGTCATGATAGCCCGTGCTCAAGTCAGAAGCTGCTCCAATGTCATGGTCTCCATTCTGGACGAGGCACAAAGAAGCTGCCTAACATATTGTGGCAACCCCGAAACAAGCGTGCATATCATCCATCATTCAGGCAACAATCCCTCAACCAGCCAAGCTAAACGATGTAGTTCAGCTAGAAACTCATCCACCGTTTCACCCGTGCGAAGTTGCCAAGTAACAAATTGATCGTATGCATCGAATACATCTGTTGCATACACAGTCATGAGGGCCCGTTTAATCTGCTCCGCATCCGCTTTCTGCTCCTTGCTGAGCTGCCTGTATACAGCAAGAGCACCGCCTCAGAGTCGTAACAGTAGAATCCGCTCAATTTTATCCATAGCACAGAGTTCACAGACCAACTCTGCATTTTCGATCCACTCGACAATTGGCATATCAGTTGTAGTGCCACTGAACTTGGAAATCAACTAGACATCAAAGACTTTGCCATTCATAATGAAAATCGTGATGCCGAAATAGCTTGTGGGTATTTGTGTCTTCTTGGAGTATAGTTGGTAGACAAATTAATGACCACTTGGATTTGTTCTCCCAGCTGCTTCTCGTAGAACCCAGAACACTGCTTTACTAGGGACTCCGTTTCCTGCGCACCGTAAGCGAAATGCTGTCTCCTGAACACCGGTGTAGCCTTCAAGAATCTCCAATGGTCCACTGCCTCCGAAACAGAAGTTGGCTCTTTTTATGTCATTTTTGGTCTCGTAATTTCTCACTCCTGAAAAGCCTCGCTTTCACCAATGACACATGCGCCGTGTCATTCCAAAAACTGCCTTGCGTGAGCTTGCCTCGCGGTTCCATTACATCTACGAATGCATGTGCAGACAAACTGCCTTCTCTTGCTTCAGCAAGGTAAGTCTCCACCACACTCCCCACTGATCTCATCATCACAAAAAGTGCATTCAGGAGCCGGTCTCTTTTGGCGGGTGCTCCTTTGGAGGGGTACGACACAAGGTTCGTCCTCATCTGTCATCTGAGGTTTCGTTATGCACGACAGCGTCCGCTGTTAGTGTACTATCGGAGCCATCACTTGGTTGACCTGACCCCAAGTAAATAAACCGCTCACTCTCTTCTGTGTCAGTTTCATCACCCGACGCATGCACCGTGTCATTCCAAAAACTGCCTTGCGTGAGCTTGCCTCGCGGTTCCATTACATCTACGAATGCATGTGCAGACAAACTGCCTTCTCTTGCTTCAGCAAGGTAAGTCTCCACCACAGAACATGATCAATGTTTTCCTCGGTAGTGGCAGCAGCAAGACATCCAAACTTTGAGTTATCTTCATGACTCTTCCTTCCCTTCTTAAATTTAAATTCATTATCCGTCAATGTAGTAACCAAGTCAACATGAATGTCCTTGTGAGTTAGACCCTTTTTCTGCAGGTACTTAATAAAACCACGGAGGTGCATTGTGGTACAGTGGATATCAACTCAGAATGACAAATCAGGGAGCCAAGTTCAAATTCCAGTTGAATTCCTTGCATTCACTTAGGCACAAATACCCTTGGGAAAGGTATTAATCCATCTCTTCCCTCCAGCGATGGCTTAAAGAACAGAACAGATTGGATTCTATAACCTTGGCTAGCAACCAGTCTTCCGCAGAAAGCAATAGCAACCTAATGCAGGTTAATCTTCTGCCCAGTCAGTCATGTTTCTTTTGAGACATGATTACTCAAAGCATGTATCACGTATAACACTTAACTGACTGATTGAATATAATAGTTGGAAACATAATAAAAACTTCTATTGGGTATAAATTGGGGGATCTGTTTTTTTATTGTTATGAAGTAATAAACTGATTCCCCAATAATTATACTTAATATAATAATGTAATATAATCTATCTCTTCACCCTCCATCTATGCATTAAATGGCAGGACAGATTGGGTTCTATAGCTGTGGCTACAGTAAAAAGCAATGGCAACCTACTGCGGGAAAATTTTCTGCCCAGTCAGTCATGTCTCTTTTGAGACATGATCGTCCAAAGCATGTATCACATATGGCACTTAACTAACTGACTTAATGCCAAAGTTTATCTATTTTCAAGAGAAGTCACTATTTGGTACTTAAGTCTTCTTTAAACAGATGGCAGTTAGCCTACGAAAAAAAACAATGCAGTTATTAATAAGAAGATTTGCAATTAATGCCGACAAGATTTCACAGATCTAGCATCACCCCTTCACAATCAGCCTATGGACTTTTCAGCCCACCCTCATATTTTCTACATCGGAAAATAAACATATCAATATTTTGTCTTATGAAGTCTTGAAAAATGTGATTTTGTAAGTTACACTGTACAAACCGTACACTGAAAGAGATCTTACTGAGTATGTGTCCTCAAATGCTTTTTAAGATTTGAATATCCAGAAAAAGCTTTGCCACAAATGTCACAGTGGAAAGGTTTCTCTCCAGTGTGTATTCGCATGTGTTCCTTCAGAAATGCTCTTTGGGAAAATTCTTTTCCACAAATCTCACAATGGAAAGGCTTCTCTCCAGTGTGTGTTCGCATGTGGCGTCTAAGATTTGATCTCCCAGAAAATCCTTTTTGACAAAGTTCACAGTTGAATGGTTTCTCACCAGTGTGTATCCGAAAATGTTCTTTCAGAACAGAACTCTGTGAAAAGTTTTTCCCACACTCATAACAATGGAAAGGTCTTTCCCCAGTGTGTGTCCGCATGTGTCTTTTCAGATCAGACTTTTGTGAATATTTTGTTTCACAGAACTCGCACTGAAACGGTTTCTCACCAGTGTGAGCTTGTATGTGTTGTTTCAAGTGAGAACTCTGAGAAAATTTTGTTCCACATACCTCACAGTGGAAAGGTTTTTCACCTGTGTGCATTAACATGTGCCGCTCAAGATGTGAAGTCCGTGAAAATCTTTTATCGCACACCTCACAGCAAAATGGTTTCTCTCCAGTGTGTATCAGCAAATGTTGTTTGAGAGTTGAATGCTTAGTAAAGTTTCTTCCACAAATCTCACAGTGGAAGATTTTCTCACCAGTGTGGAATCTCATATTAAACTCCTGTCGAGATTTCGAAGAAGATACAATTCCAGAAACTTCACTGCCATCAATATTCATCTTACTTGTACGAAGGAGGAAAAAACCTAAAAGAAAAAGGGTATTCAAATATACAAATTTATCTATATACATAGTGTCTAGCAAATGAGAACAAAAAGAAAAAAAAAATCAGAGTGATCATTGCTCTCCACTACTTCCTAGATTTTTACCTATTAGCAGTATTCATTTATTTACTATTCCACCCAATCCCTGTTCGGTCATCCATTTACACAAGCTCATTAGATAAGTTGATCATAACTCTCCACTACTTCCTATCTTCTGTCACTCTTAACAATGTCTATTTACTATCCTCCTCATTCCCTGTTCTGCCATCCACTTACACAAGATCATTATCGAAATTGATCATGGCTCTCCACTACTTTCGATCCTTTGAACATCTTAGCAATCTTTGTCTATTTACTATCCCTACCATTCCTTGTTCTACTATACATTTGCACAAGCTCATTAGGTAAGTTGATCATGACTCTCCACGACTTCCTATACTCTGTAGCGTTTAGCAATGTTTGTCTATTTACTATCCTTCTTATTCCCTGTTTCGCCATTAACTTACAGATGCTTGTAAGGTAAATTGATCATGATTCTCCACTATTTCCTATCTGTAGGTCTTAACAATGTTTTGTCTTTTTACTTATCATTCCCTGTTCTGCCATCTACTTCCACATGCTTGTTAGGTAGGCTGATCATGGCTCTCCACTACTTCTTATCCTTTGTAGTTCTTGTAATCTTTCTCTTTCCCTCCCATTCGCTGTTCAGTCATCCATTTACACAAACTCATAAGGTAAGTTGGTCATGGCTCTCCACTACTTCCTATCCTTTGCAACACTTAGCAATCTTTCACTTTTTACTAACCCTCTCATTCCCTGTTCTGCCATCCATTTAGACAAGCTCATTAGGTAAGCTGATCATGGTTCTTCACTACTTCCTATCCTTTGCAACTCTTAGCAATTGTTCTCTTTTCACTATCCCTCCCATTCCCTGTTCAGTCATTCATTTACACGAGCTCATTAGGTCAGTTGATTATGACTCTCCACTACTTCCTATCTTATGCAACTCTTAGCAATCTTTCTCTTTTTACTAACCCTCCCACTCCCTATTCTGCCATCCATTTAGACAAGCTCATTAGGTAAGCTGATCATGGCTCTCCACTACTTCCTATCCTTTGTAGTTCTTAGTAATCTTTCTCTTTCCCTCTTATTCCCTGTTCAGTCATCCATTTACGCAAGCTCATTAGGTCAGTTAATTATGACTCTCCACTACTTCCTATCCTATGAAACTCTTAGAAATCTTTCTCTTTTTACTCTCCCTCCCATTCTTCCATCCATTTAGACAAGCTCATTAGGTAAGCTGATCATGGTTCTTCACTACTTCCTATTCTTTGCAACTCTTAGCAATCGTTCTCTTTTTACTATGCCCCCATTCCCTGTTCAGTCATCCATTTACAAAAGCTCATTAGGTCAGTTGATTATGGCTCTCCACTACTTCCTGTCCTATGCAACTCTTAGAAATCTTTCTTTTTTATTCTCCATCCAATTTAGACAAGCTCTATCTCAGACTTATACATAATTTGTCAATACAACCACACTTTTCTTTCTTGCCTGAGTAGACAAGCAGTTACACACAGTGCAAGGTTTTGAATTTCTTAAGAACAGGAAATCCCAGCAATATTGTTAATATTCTGGTTTTTACATTTTTTTATCATCCAGAGTTTGAGTTTTGTTTAACAGAATATCAACCTCTGTGGGTTATTTAATGCCAGTGAGGTTTTAAGGTATTCTTTATGTTTGGTTATAGTGCAAAGGTTGATTTAGTCAAAATTAGATTAAATTTTTTTTCATTTTTTATTTTATTTTAGAAAATGGAAGATGCCTACTACCTTTGTATACAAAAATGTATTACTGGTAATATTTTTTTATTTTTAAATGTATTGTGGCAATAACTTTTTTCCCTTCAAATATGTGTTAGGTTTTTTTTTTCTTCAAAAATGTATATTTTTCTATACAAGTCTCTTTTTATGAATATATTTCTATAAAAGTCAATTTTTATACTTTCATACTGTTTTGACCCCAGTATGGGGGTTAAATACTTACCCATAGCTGGGACCCTAACAGGTGATCCTACTCTGGGTCAGAGTGGACCTGGGAACAACAGCAATTAAGAGGTTGTTCCATGCTCCTCACAACCTCCAAATCAGAGGCCCTGTGGCCAGATGCAGTTTATCATCATACCTAGGACCCTATCGTACACAGAGATCTAATTTTCATAATGTTGAAATTCCTAAAATGCATAATGAGGAAAGAGGCTCAGAGAATTTGAGAAAACACTCACAGGACATATTGAAGGCAAGAAGGTCACAGGAAAGCAGCACATAACCTACCTAATGAGTGTGCGTAATAGGTTGGTAGAACAGGAATTAGGAAAAATAGAAAAACGACAAAATTTAGTAAGAGCTACACAGTAAAGGAAAATATCCTCATCTCTTTCACACACACACGCACATATATATATATAAATTCACCTATAACAATCTTAAGAATATTGAAATAAAAAAAATACAATGGTACATCGACATAAATTGGTAAGCCCAGTCAATACTGACTGGATATCAATGTAGTTGCCATATATAAGCTACAACTATTCACACACGTTACGATGGATAAATTGTCGTCTAAATGAGGCAAAAATGAAAATAACACTGGCGTCTCATTTTAACAGATACGCAGGGTGCGATGGATGAATTGTCGTCTCAATGAGGCCAAAATGAAAATAACGCTGACATCTCATTTTAACAGATATACAGGGTGTGATGGATGAATTGTCGTCTAAATGAGGCCAAAATGAAAATAACATTGGCGTCTCATTTTAACAGATATACAGGGTGCGATGGATGAATTGTCGTCTAAATGAGGCAAAAATGAAAATAACACTGGCGTCTCATTTTAACAGATATACAGGGTGCGATGGATGAATTGTCGTCTAAATGAGGCAAAAATGAAAATAACACTGGCGTCTCATTTTAACAGATATACAGGGTGCGATGGATGAATTGTCGTCTAAATGAGGCCAAAATGAAAATAACACTGACATCTCATTTTAACAGATATACAGGCATACAGACAGATACACACACACAAACATCTTACCTGTTATATATATATAGATATGTCTCTCTATGTGTATGTGAGAAATGTATAGTTTTGCTGCTTTGGCACACATCAGTAATATTTTGGACCATGGATCATTAAGGTTTTTTAGCCTCACAATCTCATATCTGTATTGCAGTCCAGTTATTACTGATCAGATAAAAATTTGTGTCCTGTCAGCTAGAATTATTCTCATCACATGCGGCTCTCCTAATCCACAGCAACCCTTCAGTTCTATATACGAAGGTTATTCAATAAATAAGGAGAATTTTTCGGTATAAGGACATCTACGAGGGTCATTCAATAAATATGGTGAATTTTTCGGTATAAGGACTTCCACGAGGGTCATTCAATAAATAAGGTGAATTTTTCGGAATAAGGACTTCCACGAGGGTCATTCAATAAATAAGGTGAATTTTTCGGAATAAGGACTTCCACGAGGGTCATTCAATAAATAAGGTGAATTTTTCGGAATAAGGACTTCTACGAGGGTCATTCAATAAATAAAATGAATTTTTCGGTATAAGGACTTCTACGAGGGTCATTCAATAAATAAGGTGAATTTTTTGATATAAGGACTTCTAAGAGGGTCATTCAATAAATAAGGTGAATTTTTCGGTATAAGGACATCTACGAGGGTCATTCAATAAATAAGGTGAATTTTTCAGTATAAGGACTTCTACGAGAGTCATTCAATAAATAAAATGAATTTTTCGGTATAAAGACTTCTACGAGGGTCATTCAATAAATAAGGTGAATTTTTCGGAATAAGGACTTCTACGAGGGTCATTCAATAAATAAAATGAATTTTTCGGTATAAGGACTTCTACGAGGGTCATTCAATAAATAAGGTGAATTTTTTGATATAAGGACTTCTAAGAGGGTCATTCAATAAATAAGGTGAATTTTTCGGTATAAGGACATCTACGAGGGTCATTCAATAAATAAGGTGAATTTTTCAGTATAAGGACTTCTACGAGAGTCATTCAATAAATAAAATGAATTTTTCGGTATAAAGACTTCTACGAGGGTCATTCAATAAATAAGGTGAATTTTTCGGAATAAGGACTTCTACGAGGGTCATTCAATAAATAAAATGAATTTTTCGGTATAAAGACTTCTACGAGGGTCATTCAATAAATAAGGTGAATTTTTCAGTATAAGGACTTCTACGAGAGTCATTCAATAAATAAGGTGAATTTTTCGGAATAAGGACTTCTGCAAGTGTCATTCAATAAATAAGGTGAATTTTTCGGTAGAAGGACTTCCTTATACAGAAAAATTTACCTTATTTATTGAATCACCCTCAGAGTTACTTATTTTATCTTTAAAAAAATTTGTAGCTGATGGCACAGCCATTTTTTTTTTCCATAATCATTTCACCAAACAAAGCAAGACTGCCACTAAAGTGCAAGGGGTTACAGTGAAAGACAAGATTGGGTACAGCGGATATTGAAGAAAAGATAAACAGGGTTTAAGAAGATTGAAAATGACATTGCATTTAAATCTTTGGCGATCAGGGAAGCAAGTAAATGGAAGGGAGTTCTACAGGTGGAAAAAAACTGATAGCTACAATCTCCAAGAGTTTAAATACAACGTCAATTGCCATCTCTTCTTGATTCTCATCCTTTCCCTGACACCCGCTGTATCTTGTTCTTCCCCTTTTCCGCTCGACTCTTACACAGCTCCTCACACCAGTGTTTCCTGGTCCTGGGCATAACGGTAAACTGCATCTGGCAGCAAGGCCTCTGATTAAAGGTTGTGAGGAGCATGGAACCATCTCTTAATTGCTATTGCTCTCAGGTCCACTCTGACCCGGAGTGGTAGCAAATGTTAGGGTCCAAGCTATGGGCAAATAGTTAACCCTTAAAGTGGTGTCAAAACATTATGAAAGAATAAAGATTTTTATAAAAATATATACATAAAAATAGATTTTTGGGGAAAAAATATACGCTTTTAAAGGAAAAAAAATTATTACCAGCAATACATTTTTTATACAGAACTAGAAGATATCTTCAGTTTTCAAAAATAAAAAAAAATTTTTCATCAAAATCTGACTAAATCAACCTTCTCACTATAACCAAACATTAAAAAATTACCTTAAAACCCCACCTTTTTGGCATTAAATAACCTGCAAATGTTGATATATTTTTTTTTTTTATAATTGTGTCGCCCCAAGCAAGGCATTTTACTGCCACTGTTGTGGGGGGGGGGGGGTTACATAGGAGGAATATGAGGAGTGAGAGGTTGCATGGGGTGTCAGGAAGAGAGTAGGAGAGGGAAAAGATTACTGATGAGAGTGGGGTGGACGAGGAGGAATGCTATGAGAAGTGAGAGGTTGGAGGGGGTGTCAGGAAGAGAGTAGGAAAGGGAAGAGATTACTGATGAGAGTGGGATGGACGAGGAGGAATATTATGAGGAGTGAGAGGTTGGAGGGGGTGAAAGGAAGAGAGTAGGAGAGGGAAGAGAGTACTGATGAGAGTGGGGTGGATGAGGAGGAATGTTATGAGAAGTGAGAGGTTGCAGGAGGTGTCAGGAAGAGAGTAGGAGAGGGAAGAGAGTACTGATGAGAGTGGGGTGGACGAGGAGGAATGTTATGATGAGTGAGAGGTTGCAGGGGGTGTCAGGAAGAGAGTAGCAGAGGTAAGAGATTACTGATGAGAGTGGGGTGGATGTAGAAAAGCATGAGAAAAAGAGGATGTAAGTTAGTGAGACAGGAGATGACTATTGACTTTACATTTAAATTCTTGGAGATTGTAACTGTCAGGAAAGCAAGTGAATTCGATATGCCGTTAAACAAAACTCAAACTCTTCTACTTAAATTAGTCCTAAAGCAACGTGGGATCAGTAAACCCTAAAACAAATGAATATATTAAAAAAAAAAAATGAAAATTAAAGTCCACTGAAATATTTCAGCCTATATGGTTTGTTTTTTTTAAAGAAATATATACATAAAAATAGACTTTTATAGAAAAATAAATATTTTTGAAGAAAAAAATTATTACCATAACACATTTTTAAAGGAAAAAAAAAATTCTCAACAGAACATTTTTTAATACAAAGCTCGAAAACATTTTCAGTTTTCTAAAATAAGAAAGAATTAAAACAAAAACTGTCATCAAAATCTGACTAAATCAACCTTCTCACTATAACCAAACATTAAAAAATAACCTTAAAACCCCACTTTTTCGGCAATAAATAACCCGCAGAGGTTGTTATGCCATTAAACAAAACTCAAACACAAAACCCAGTGTTTTCATCCTTCTCTTACCTATTTTTACACATCCTCTGTAATCTGCTCCTCTTTTTCTTCACTCTCCACTTCTGTAACCCCCTGTACACCAGTGGCAGTACTGCCTTGCTTGGGGTGAAATGGTTATGAAAAAAAACATATTCTTGACTGGAACTGTTTTAGTCATAGCCAGGG
The DNA here is from genome assembly GCA_037127315.1 of Ascarosepion bandense. Classification (NCBI taxonomy): domain Eukaryota; kingdom Metazoa; phylum Mollusca; class Cephalopoda; order Sepiida; family Sepiidae; genus Ascarosepion; species Ascarosepion bandense. Next base: position 7,660,785 of record JBBBDQ010001031.1, on the reverse strand, counting down.
ATATATGTTTTATAACATTGAGACAGTTGAAATTTCAAGGGAACATAATAAAGAAAGTAGGCTTAGAAAATTTGACACTCATAGGACATAATGAAGACAAGAAAAACAAAGGAAAGCAGTACATAACCTACCTAAGAGGGGCAGAACAAGAATTAGAGATAATGAAAAAAAGTGTCACTTATGCACAAATACCCTTGGGAAAGGTATTAATCTGTCTTTCCCCTCCAGTTGTGGGTTAAATAACAAAACAGATTGTGTTTTGTAGCCTTGGCTGGCAACCAGTCTACCACAGAGAGCAATGGCAACCTACTGTGGAATAATCTTCTGCCCAGTCAGTCATGTCTCTTTCGAGACATGATTGTCCAAAGTGTGTATCACGTATGGCACTTAACTGACTGACTGAATATAATATTTGCAAACATAATTAAAACTTCTACTATAAAAAAAAAGTGAAGGATCAGTTTACTATTGTTATGAAGTAATAAACTGATCCCCCACTAATTATACTTACTATAATAATGTAATATAATCTATCTCTTCTCCCTCCAGCTATGAGTTAAATGGCAGGGCAGATTGGGTTCTACACCCTTGGCTAGCAACCAGTCTAATTAAAACTTCTAATGGGTATAAAGTGGGGGATCAGTTTTCTATTGTTTTGAAGTAATAAACTGATTCCCCACTAATTATACTTAATATAATAATGTAATATAATCTATCTCTTCTCCCTCCAGGTATGAATTAAATAGCAGGACAAATTGGGTTCTATAGCCTTGGCTAGCAACCAGTCTATCGCAGAAAGCAATGGCAACCTACTGCAGGATAATCTTCTGCCCAGTCAGTCATGTCTCTTTCTCCACTAAAATTGTTTAAATATTGTTTAAATATTGAAATTTTTCCAAATGTTTTTTGTCAATCAGAGAGTTGAGGGTGTAATCAATAAGATTGCACTGAAACAGAGTAAAAAAAAAATTAAAAACAACAAATTTAAAGGTGGTGGTAGACTCCTTTAGGTCCGCCTATTTGGGGTCTTTTTTTTCTTTACGCTATGCTGTTTTTCAGCGAATTATTGGAGGTACCTAAATGGTATACTGTAACCCTTCAATACTTTTAAACACTGGTCATCATTCTCAGATGTATTTAAATTGTTTAATTTAACACGCTTTAATTTTCCTCTCTTCATGAAAATGGGCGGGCGGGGGGGGGGGGTTGAGAGGGCCTCACATATGGAATTGCCTAGGGCCTTTCTTCACCTTCTGTTCCTGGGTGGAGGCTGAGGAAACAACAAAAAAAATAAAATAAAATAATTCCAGCCAGACAGCCAGCCTTGGGGACAAAATAAATAAATTATTATTGTCATACAACAATATCATAGTAAGTATAATTAGTGGGGGATCAGTTTATTACTTCATAACAATAGAAAACCGATCCTCCACTTTATACACAGTAGAAATTTAATTATGTTTCCAAATATTCAGTCAGCCAGTTATGTGCCATCCGTGATACACGCTTTGGGCGATCATGTCTCAAAAGAGACATGACTGACTGGACAGAAGATTATCCTGCAGTAGGTTGGCATTGCTTGCTGTGGTAGACTGCTTGCCGACAAAAAGGCTATAGAACTCAACAATCTGGTCTATTATTTAACCCATAACTGGAAAAAAAGAGACGGTTTACCTTTCTTAAGGAATTCAACTTGAATTCGAACTCGGCACCCAGATTTGTCGTTCCGAGTCGATATCCACAGCACCACAATGCAGATCCTGTGTATAACATAAAATTCATACAACGATCTTCTGAAGGACACATGGCCCAGTAAATAGTGTACAACACAACTTAGCTGGAGGCCCAGAAATTCTGCTGAGGTCCTAGACTTCCAGCCTGCTAACCCTAAATCCGTCATTGGGTACCGTACACTATTTAGTAAGTGTTGATGTTTTATTTTTTTCATTTAGTTTCAAGATGTTTTTATTTAATAATATTTAATTTGTTTTTAAGGATTTCCTTACAAAGGTGTTTAAGTGCCTTAGATTCTAAATTTTTGCGGGGGTTTTCAAATAAAACGTGTGCACTCACACAAAAAAGTGGTTAAAAATGAGAATAATAAAAATAAAACAATTAAACAAAAATAAGACAATAATTAATTTAAAAAATAATAAGAGTAAAAAAATAAACATATGTGTTAATTAATTTAATGAGCAAAAAATATCTGTTTTTGTACTGCCAAATTTACGGCAAATGTTTTAAATTAAACTGTTTTTTTTTTTGTTGTTTTTTTTTTCTAATATTTACTTACCTTTTTAATTTTCTTGTTTGAAGAAAAAATAAAGGAAAAGAAAAAAAATCAAAGTTGAAGAAACGACCTTCAGTTCTTTGCTTTGTCGTTGGGAAATGTTTCGATTTGTCTTGGGTTTGAAAATCAATCAGTCGATTAGGTTGATCATTATTTCTGTTGATAATGCCTTCGAAAAGCATTCTACAGAGAAAAAAAAAGGACTGACAAAAAAAAAAAATAAAAGATTTTCTGTCTGTTAAATTCACAGACCCATTAATGAGAAAACTAAAACAAAGAATATTTCTTACCGGTGTCAAGCGACTATTCGTTCCCTTTGAAAACAAACGACCACTCGGACATTTCTAGCTTGGTTTTCTCACGAGTATGGGGGAAATTGTTAGGGCCTCTTATGCAAGGTTAATTTAGGTTTGAATTTCACATGGCACAAGGCCATTTCCCAAGAATTTCCTAACTAAATTCCTGCATACCAACAATTATTTTTATAAGGTTTAAATCATTCATTAAATTAGCAAATGGAAAATTGAATGAAATAGTCAAAGCATTAAATACATACTTTGTACAGACGTTGAAAGTGTCTGATTAAAATGTCTTTCATTTTCTGCATGCTTGTGTTAGATTGTGTTAGAGCTTTTGAGGGAAGTTGTGTAGTGGACGATGCGTCCTACTTACTAATTTATGTTTAACGAGTCGACTCGACGTAACATGGGGTCATATCTTAAAGCAGGATTTAAGAAAGAACAAAAAGGCGAAAGTAACCAGAAAAACAATGTATTGACAAAGGTTACATGGGGTTGAGAGAGCATGCATAAGAAAGTGAAAAGGAAAGAGTCATTCCCCTTCGTCTGTTCGTAGAAACAAAATAAGATGTATGAAGTTTTTACTCTAGCTGAAAGAAAGGTTTGTAACAATTGTTAAGATTTTCGTAAAGAGTTCAAAGTTCAAATCCTTGATGAAGAAAGTCAGGCAGAAGACAAAGTTCGGTGTCTGTGTGTGCGTTGAGTAGAGAGAGAGAGAGACTTACATGCGAATGTAGCAGTCGGTGGATTTCTACTGACGAAGGTTGGAAAAATTGTGGAATTATGTGTAGGAAGTTATTTTATGTAAAGTCCTGTTTGAATGAAAGTTAATGTGCATAGTGTTAATGTAGGAGAAGAAAAATAAAAGAAATTTTGCGCCACTAATTGCTACACGCAATTAGTGCGCGTGTGTTGTGTGAGTTAGGAAGACATTGCTCTTGTCCCGGGACGAAATCCTAACTAGTGTACCACGTGATGTTTTCCGTTTTTATTAGCATCGTTTTTGGCGAGAACCAGTCATCACGTGGAACGCCGAGTGACCATGCGTGTGTGTGTGTGTGGGTGTCAATGTATGAAACCCCACAGTTGTAATGTTCTCGGCAGCTCAACACCTGGTCGCTCAACACCAGCCACTTTCTCATCGTCGGAAATGTGGCTTCTCTCTGTCTCTTCTATAAATATTTTCATGCCTTCTGCTCCGACAAACTTAGGTCACTGATGTCCCCTCAACAAGAATTTACTCGGGTAACCAGACTGGCAACAAAGTCTCACCCTTTTACAGTTAGATCAAACAAATGCAGACGATAATTCTATTCCAACAGCATTTTTCTCGCGCTTCCCGCCTGTGGAACTCCCTTCCATATACTTGTTTTCCTGACGGCTATAACCTCCAGGAATTTAAATGCAAAGTCAATTCTCATCTTTTATCCACTTAACTCCAGCCCTTTTCACATCACCCCATGTATCTTGTTCTTTTCCTTTCTCTCTATCTTCACAACTGTCTTCACTCTTGTGTTCATATCCTTCTCTTGCCCTTTCTCTTTCACCCCCTGTAGATGGCTCGTCTTTGTCTTCACTCTCCTCCTGCCTAATACTTCAACTCTCTTATGTAACTCCAGCCCTTTCTACATCACCCCGTGTATCTTGTTCTTTTCCTTTCTCTCTACCTTTGCAACTGTCTTCACTCTTGTGTTCATATCCTTCTCTTGCCCTTTCTCTTTCACCCCCTGTAATTGGTTCGTCTTCCTCTTCACTCTTTCTACATCACCCCGTGTATCTTGTTCTTTTCCTTTCTCTCTACCTTCGCAACTGTCTTCACTCTTGTGTTCATATCTTTCTCTTGCCCTTTCTCTTTCACCCCCTGTAAATGGTTCGTCTTTGTCTTCACTCTCCTCCTGCCTAAAACTTTACCTCTCTTATGTAACCCCTTGCACATCAGTGGCGTTCACGCCTTGCTTGAGGTGAAATAATTTTTTAAAAAAATAATCACCTAAGCGTGTATCACGTATGGCACTTAACTGACAGACTGAATATAATTATCAGAAACATAATTAAAGCTTCTACTGGGCATAAAGTAGGGGATGTGTTTTCTATTCTCATGAAGTAATAAACTGATCCCCGAGAATTAGTACAAATTAATATAATCGGAAATGAATGCATTTAAAGCTTCCGTTGGACCTAAAGTGAGGGATCTGTTTTCTATTGTATGAAGTAATAAACTGATCCCCCAAGAATTAGTACAAATTAATATTATCAGAAATTAATACAATTAAAGCTTCCATTGGACCCAAAGTGAGGGATCTGTTTTCTATTGTATGAAGTAATAAACTGATCCCCCAAGAATTAGTACAAATTAATATTATCAGAAATGGATGCAATTAAAGCTTCAGTTAACCCTAAAGTGGGACATATGTTTTCTATTATTATGAAGTAATAAACTGATCCCCCATTAATTTCTACTTATTTATAAAATATATTTTTTCTCTCACCACCCACGTATATTGAACAGGTTAAGAGGGTCATCCCTTGTTCCCTGTTTAGGATGTGGTTTCCGGCTTTCTCTTTTCCAATCTTTTCACTATTACGTAGCCCCCTGCACATCAGTGGCGTTACCGACTTGCTCGGGGTGATACGATTAAAAAAAAAGCTTTGGGATGAATAGCAGGACAGATTGGGTTCTGTAGCCTTGGTTGTCAACCAGTCTACCACAGAATGAAATAAGAATCTTCAACTAGGAAATCTTCTGTCTAGTCAGTCATGGCTCGAACGAGACAAGATTGCCTGAGCGTGTATCTCGTATGGCAATTAACTGACCGACTTGAAAAGCAGGACAGATTGGGTTCTATAGCCTTTGTTGGCAACCAGTATATCGCAGAAAGAAATGACAGCCTTCACCTAGAAAATCTTCTGTCTAGTCAGTCATGGATCTGAAGAGACAAGATCGCCTAAGCGTGTATCTCGTATGGCAATTAACTGACCGACTTGAAAAGCAGGACAGATTGGGTTCTATAGCCTTGGTTGGCAACCAGTATATCGCAGAAAGAAATGACAGCCTTCACCTAGAAAATCTTCTGTCTAGTCAGTCATGGATCTGAAGAGACAAGATCGCCTAAGCGTGTATCTCGTATGGCAATTAACTGACCGACTTGAAAAGCATGACTGATTGGGTTCTATAGCCTTGGTTGGCAACCAGACAGAAAGAAATGACAATCTTCAGCTAGAAAATCTTCTGTCTAGTCACTCATGTGTCGAAAGAGACAAGATTGCCTAAGTGTGTATCGCGTATGGCAATTAACTAGGTTGAATAGCAGGACAGATTGGGTTCTATAGCCTTGGTTGGCAACCAGACTACCGCGGGAAGTAATGGCAAACTTTTATAGGAAAATCTTCTCCCCACTCAACCATATCTCTTTCCAGACATGATCATCCAAGCGTGTATCACGTTTGGTACTTAACTGACTGACTTACACGCGAACAGAGAATTTTATTTTTAAATTCCCTGTACCCGAATCGACCCTAACCTGATAAAGACCTGACGAGACATGTCAGGGTCGGCGTCTTGAAAATATCTTTTGTTGCATTTTTGCGTATGGACTCTATGCGCCCATCTGACTGCTTCTGACTTTCCTTCCCGCCTCCTTTATATCGATTCCTCTTTTCTCACTGGAACACTAACTTTTCTCTCAGTTCTGCAAATCGCTTTCGTTCATTAGTTAGAAAATAAATTTAACATCTGATCGTGAAATCCGTCTTCGTCTTTTTATTTCAGTACAGGTTCAATCCTTTTGGTAAATTTTTGTTTTGTTCCCCGAAGCCCTTTACTCCTTCAAATCTTTCCAAAACATCCCTATTTCCGTGCAAATGTATATGCTGAACTCAAATCGATAATTGTTTATTGAAGAAACCTACCTTTTTGTTTTCATTTTATAGAGCAGAAAAATATGGAACTTCTTGTCGCTGTTTCTCTCACCCCGTAACCACGGTTCAGAAATGTCATTCACTACAGACTTAATTCACGCGCAGTTTTACGATTTTACTTCCGTTTTGCGATTAATGCGCGGAAAATGAGTTCCTAAACACAACAAATCGCGGAGTAATTGCTGCCAAAGGAAGTAAACAGAACGAATTCAGTATCCTACGCCTCAAGTCATTCAGCGGTGAATCAGAAATAAGAACGGTGGTAAGGGGTGAGATATAGTTCCGATTTATTTCTGGTCGATAACATGAAAAAAAAGTACGTTTCTTCTATAAACAATTATTGATTTGAGTTCAGCATATACATTTGCACGAAATTACGATTGTATTGGAAAGATTTGAAGGGGTAAAAGGCTTTAGGGAACAAAACAAAAATTTACCATCCTTTTTCTATTCGACATAATCAGAATTTCATACGTGATTGTGAATTTTTATTTTTTGTAAAAGTGAAGAAGAGAAGAGAGTTACTTTTAATTTTTAATGCTCTATCTACCACAACACCACCAAATCCTAATCTGGTTCATGGTCAGTGGATATGAGTGAAAAGTGCGTCTATACTGTGTACTGTTGATATCAGTGGTAAGTAATCCATTAACGAAGGTGCCCCTGTGACGACCGCTAAGAGAAAAACGTGGAGAGTGATGAGCCCCTCCGTCCAGAGGAGACATGGCATTGAAAATATAATTTCCTTTTAAAAGTTTTTTTTTTTAATCGTCAGGGGTTGGGACCCCATCGTGTGCTACAATTGAGTCGGGTGTTGAGCACTTTCTTGAAAGAAACTATTTCTAAGAATAACTTGTTAACCAACAATCTCTCTCTCTCTCTCTCTCTCTCTCTCTCTCTCTCTCTCTGGATGCATGTAAGTATGTAGATATGTGTATGTGTGTGTGTGTGTGTGTGTGTATATACGCATTTAGATAAGGGAGGTAACTCTAGACAGCTTACTTTAATCAAAGGGAGATAATTTAGTGGAAATTAGCAACACTAGCACCGAGATTAAGGATTTTTCACGATATTGTTTTGTAATACTTTAACCCCAAGCAAGCTGGGACCGCCACTGGTGTGCAGGGGGTTTACGGTCATATCACGTTGAATACACCGGCTCTCGTCCACTCGCCGAAGTTAAGCAACGTTGAGCTAGGCCAGTACTTAGATGGGTGACCGCTTGGGAATACCAGGTGCTGTAAGCGTTTCTTGACCGATGTGCGTTGTGGACATCGGCTTGGAAGGAGAAATCGGGGAGCCGAGTTCGAATTCCAGTAGAATGCTCTGCATTCGTTTACGCGCTAATACCCTAGGGAATGGTATTAATCCGCCCCTTATGGGTTAAATAACAGGACAGATTGGGTTCTGTAGACTTTGCTGGTAACCAGTCTACCGCAGCAGATATTATCAACCTGTTGCGGGATAATTAAAAATGCCTGAGTTCTATACAGGGTAGGACTTGGGACCCTGCTTATAAAAAAATCCCAACGAATCTTTCTCCATCGCTTAGGATGAAGCCGGCTCAACCCGACCAGGGTGAATGCCGAAACAGGTGTAGGTAGGGGCTTACAGTGAAAGAAAAGACTGGGTACAGTGGGTATTGAAGAAAGCATGAAAGATGAATAGAATTCAAGGCGATAGAAGATGGGAACTGACGTTGCATTTAACTTTTTTGGAGATTGTAGCTATCAGAGAAGCAAGTAAACGGGAAGGAGTTTCACAGGCGGGAAGTGCGAGAAAAGAAACTGTTCGAGTAGATCTAGTGGTTACATTTAACTATTTGAACGGTAAAAGGGTGGGACCTAGATGCCAATCTAGTAACACACTTTAATTTAATTTTTGGTTTATGGCAAATCAACCTCGGCGGGTCATTCACTGCCAACTAAAGTTTTATTTATTTATTGCTGGTAATACCTTTTTTCTTTTCAACAATTTATTGTTGTTTTTATATAAGTTTTGTGTCTAGTAATACTTTTTTCTTTTCGACTATCAAGATTCATTGGGATTTGTTTTTAAGGGCTGGGTCCCCAAGTCCTAACTTTGCTATTTAACTCATTACTGGAGGGAAGGGACGGATTAATACCTTTCCCAAGGGTACCAGTGCTTAAGTGAATGCGAGGTATTTAACCGGAATTCGAACTCGGCTGATCGATTTCTCTTTCCGAGACGATATCCATTGCAACGCAACGCACATCCGTCACTAAACGCTTACAGCACCTGGTATTCCCAAGCGGTCACCCATCTAAGTACTGACCAGGCTCAACGTTGCTTAACTTCGGTGATCGAGCGAGAACCGGTGTATTCAACGTGATAGGCCGTAAGCTTTTAATTTTTTTAAATTTATGGCAGAATCACGCTAAACACATACTTCAACACACTTTTTTTTTAAATAATAATTTAAATAATAATTTTTTTAAAATAATAATTTTTTAATAATAATAATTTTTATAATAATAATTTTTATAATAATAATTTTTAATTATTAATTAATAATAATTTAATTATTAATAATAATAATTTAATTATTAATTAATAATAATTTAATAATAATAATTTTAATAATAATAATTTTTAATAATAATTTTTTTAAATAATAATTTTAAATAATAATTTTTTTTAAATAATAATTTAAATAATAATTTAAATAATAATTCATTTAAATAATAATTCTTGAAAACAATCGAAGAAACAAACATTTGTTAATGACAAAAAATATAATTTCACAAATATGTATATAAAAAAAATTAAAGAGTATTTGTCAGAAATAAGCAATGTTGGAGGAGATTAAAAATTGTTGGTTTACTAAGTTCACGAGCGTGTGCCAAGATAAAAATGTCAGTCAGTCACTTAAGTGTCATCCGTGATACACGCTTGGGCGATCATGTCTCGAAAGAGACATGACTGACTGGGCAGAAGATTATCCCACAGTAGGTTGGCATTACTTTCTGTGGTAGACTGTCCTGTTATTTAACCCATAACTGGAAGGAATAGACCTTTACCCAAGGGTATTTGCGCGTAAGTGAATGCAATGAATTCAACTGGAATTCGAACTCGGCTCCCCGATTTCTCGTTCCGAGTCGATATCCACTGCGCCACAACGCACATCCGGTAAAAATGTACAATGTAAAAAAGCGTTGTCTTTCTTAGACTGTCTTTCTTTGCTGATTTCTGATGACAAGAAAATTGTCTTTTTTTTAATTGTTTGTTTGTTTGTTTCAGTTTTGTTTAAAGGCATATCAACACCTCTGTGGGTTACTTAATGCCAAAACGGTGGGGGTATAAGGTATTTTTTAAATGTTCGGTTATAGTAAGAAAATTGATTTTGTCAGATTTTAATGAACATTTGTTTTTATTCTTTGTTATTTTATAAAATTGAAAATGTCTTCTAGTTTAATATTCCAAAATATTTTGCTGAGAATAGATTTTTCCTTCAAAAACGTGTGATGGGAATAATTTTTTATTAAAAAATGTATATTTGGTAATATTTTTCCTTCAAAAATGTATATTTTTCCATAAAAGTCTATTATTATGTATATATTTCTATTGTAGGGGATTTTGTATTTGCTGGGTTGTATGTGCTTCCGTATTTTATGGGTCTGGCTCTCTAGATTATTTCCCCCACAAATACAACACTCTGTTTTACAATCGCGCAAAGTGAAAGGAATAATTCACAACGGACATTTAACAACAAACAATTTATTATGTGAAAAATAAAATGGTACGTGGAAAACAAATAAAATACATGATGCGAAAATTGCCTTTTGGAAAGTAAAACTTGGCAAGAAGTTAAATTTTTTCAAAGATGTGTATAAGTTTACATTAGCAGAGTCCGGAAATAAGTCTTTCCTACTTACATTTAGTTCATTTCAGGTGGCGACAGCGTGTCGCGTTGCTGAAAGAAAGTTCGTCGGTTTTTTCTTTTCAAGGTCCTTGGAGCTAGGTCATGAACTTTGGCGTGGAAGAAATGACTTGGCCGGACAAAGTATCGGTGGCATGCGGACTTAATGGCTAGCTTGGTGACTGACCTTTTTCTTCTAACTGTGTGTATTATATACATTAATAGGGGATCAAAGAATCTTCCTAACATTAGGGTGTGAAAACATTTATTGACCAATCAGATTTATTATTTTACTATTTTGTTTTGGGGCCTAAATATTTTTGTGTTAATTTACTTCCGATCCTATTTTTCTAGAATGTTCTTATTCTAAGTTTTTAGCTGATTAGTTGAGAAATATAAAAATGTAATCTAAATTCTACTGCCGTTTTGATCCAATTTTTCTAGGATGTTTTATTGTGATTTCCTGTTGCTTATTTTAATAGAAAAAAAAATATGTATCCCATACTATAAAAGTGTATTTTTATCCTTTCATATTGTTTTGACCCCAGCTTGGGGGTTAACTATTTGCCCATAGCTAGGACCCTAACAGGTGCTACCACTCCGGGTCAGGGCGGACCTGAGAACAACAGTAATTAAGAGGTGGTTCCATGCTCCTCACAATCTCCCAATCAGAGGCCTTGCTGCCAGATGCAGTTTACCGTCATGCCCAGGACCATCTTTTTTTAAAGAAAGAAATGTTCTTGTTGAATGTTCAAGACCTAATTTAATTGTATAGTTGGGTGAATGTTCTGAATGATGAAAAGTTTGTGGAAAAATATTCTGTGTGAAATTATTCTAGACAGAAATTATTTTAGACAGCTATTTCAGGCATAATGCGCGGTGTATTTGCTTTGTGCCAACGAGCTTCAGATAGATTTAATGTTACTATTAATGTTACCATTTCTATCAGACAAAATGCGTTTATAGGAGACACATCCTCTATCATCCAACAGTTAACTAAAACACACGAAGTAAAACTGCACACCCGCAAAATCGGATTCAAACGTTTTGGAAAAAACCCAGACCAAAGCAAATTTCACAACTCAGTGTGAAAAGAAAAACTCTGGATCCTGATTGGATAGGAAATCGAAAATATGATATATGACGTCAGTCAAATTTTTTTTCATATCTAAAGAATAAAATGCCTACTGAAGCCGGTCACATGACGAATCCACCACCTAAACCACGTTCGGTGACCGGTCAAGTACAGTCAGAATGGGAGCGATATCTGATAATATATATTAATTAAGATTTTTACAGCTAAAGTAATCCTTTTAGGATGGTTACAACGGACGTTAAAAGTTCGTGGCATTAAAATGCTGAAAAGAGAATTTGTGCGTATGAATGTGGGGGCGTTGTAAATTAGGAATGTAAGGAAGACACTTCAATCTGACTTGCTCCCGTCTTGCTTTTACTGCAAATTTTATTTTCTTCATTTTCACTCCACGCCGTCAAAGAGAACAACAACAACAAGTACAATTTCTTTATTTGTTTTACCTTCTCTCTCAATCTGTCACCAACCTACCAAAAGGAGGCAAAAACACAAGAATTTAAATTCTGCTACTATCAAACCATGAACTCTAAACTTCTGTGGGACATTTCAAATACTTACATTTCTCTTTGAACAATTTTAACTACAAAGCTGCATGCATTTTCGCAATGAACATTTTTCGGCGGACCTGAACGAAACTACCACCATCTTTAAATTTGTTTTTTTCATTTTTTTTTTCTACTTTTTTCAGCGCAGTCTTATCGGCTATTATATAAAGTTTCCGATTATCAAAAAAATTAGAAAAATTTCAATATTTAAACAATTTTAGTGGTGCTCAGTTTCTCATACAACGTTATAGTAAATCGATCTTCTATTTTAAAACCACTCGCGTTGGGGTCACTTTGTTCTGATTTTTTTTTTGTTTTTGTTTTTTTTTGCGGGGGGGTACGAGTTGTTGCTCTTGTTTTTGTCTTTTTCAAGTTTTCTTTAGTTCTTACGATGGCATCTTCCTCGGAAATTCCAAGAATGGCTTTATTCAAAAATTTCGCAAAGGATTCAGTTCTTGAATATGCGCAAGCAAAAAAGTTAATTTCACAGAATCTATTTACTAAGGTTGTATGAAAAACTGAGCCACCCCACTAAAATTTTTTAAATATTGAAATTTTTCCAAATTTTCTTTGTCAATCGGAAAGATTAGGGTTTAATCAATAAGATTGCACTGAAAAAAGTAAAAACAAACTTGATAATCAACAAATTTTACAGGGGGCGGTAATGTCGTACCTGCGAGTGGTTCTAAAATGGAGGATCGATTTACTAAAACGTTGTATGAAAAGCTGAGCCCCCACTAAAATTGTTTAAATATTGAAATTTTTCCAATTTTTTTTTTTTTAATCGGAAAATTTAGGGTTTAATCAATAAGATTGCACTGAAACAAAGTAAAAAAAAAAAAAATGAAAAACAACAAATTTAAAGATGGTGGTAGTCTCCTTCAGGTCCGCCCATTTTTTTTCTCACAAATCTATTAGCGTTTAGTTAACAAAATTTCACATATTTTTCTTCTTACAATTTTGTCATTCGGTTAATAAATCTTTACTTTAATGTACAAACGAAATATTTTATACTTCCACATTTCAACACCCAACCTTCAACCTTCTGATATTTAAATTGTGGGGACTTCGGACGTGTTTGGCACAAGGCCAATTTACACAGAATTTTTTCCACTTTGTCAGTCGTTTGCTTACTAATCATTTGTAAAAGTTTCCTGTTGACTTTCTTTAGATATTTACATATTTACATATTCATATTCACATTTACATATTCATATTTACATATTCATATTTACATATTCATATTTACATATTCACTTTAAATGACTGAAGAAGCCACTGTTCAGTTAACAACCTAAATATCTTGCATACTTATGAAAATTAGCATATAGTAGGGTGGGCGATCCGTATCATAGATTGGGGGGGGGGGGTCATGAGACCCTTTAATGGCCCTAGTCCTGATCTTCTTTTATTATCACAACCTTTTGTCTACTGTGCCTTCTTCGGGTGTCTGTCTATCTAAATAATCTTCAGGAAATTTCGAACTGGAGGCTTTTTTTTAAATCTCTGAGAGTAGATTATTCTCTTTTCGCTGTACATGTCTAAGGATCTCTCTCTCTCTCTCTCTCTCTCTCTCTCTCTCTCTCTTAGTAGTAGTAGTAGTATTCGCTGAGTCTATACTACCTTTCCCAGGGAATGAACTCATGATTATTGAGCGGAACTGTGAATCCTGATTAGTCAACAAATTGCAAAATTCAAAATACGTCAGAGAAACGGTTTTTCCACAGCGAAAGAAAAAATCATTCTGGGAGCCACCCCACGTGACTGCATTCAATATTTAAGGATGGCCTCTAACCGATCACACTGGTCAGTCAGGAGAGGCGGTTTGCTGGCACGCATCTAAAATATAACCAAATTCAAATCGACCCTGAGATAAGGTCAGGTCGCGCCTTGTTCTCTTTCTCCTTATCTGATAGTGGGTTATCCATTCTTTTCCGGTTTATAGTGGGGAGTCGTTCTTTTGAAGGGAGGTTGTATATTGTTGCAGATTAACGGAATTTGGCCTCGTTGTAGATAGCCCACTATAAGTCATAAAATCAAGAAAAGCAAATTGAGTTGAAAAATAACATTTTATATATACACATATCAATAAAAGTTTTTACAATTAAAGTAATCCTTTGAATATGGGTACACGGACGTTAAAATGTTCATGGCAATAAAATGCTGAAAAGAGAATTAATACTTAGGAATGTGGGAGTGTTGTGTGTATGGAATGTCTTTGAAGTATCGGCTCCTTTTGTCAGTAAGTAGTTTTGAGACAGCGAAAGATAAGATGAGAGGAGTAAGGGAAGCGAGCATTGTAAGCCGCTTGACGTATGTCAAGGGGGATACTGATTACACTCCTCTCTCTCGAGTCAGTCCGTGTGGGTCTGTCTGTCTGGCGATGCTTTCTGTATCGGCTTTTTATTTCGACTTTTTGGATCGCAGCAGATCATTTGGGAATTCATATCCGCATTTGATTCTGGGCTTCCCATTGGCCGATAAATAAAATTCGCGTAGGCTCTCGAACTGAAAAATTAATATTTAATAAATTTTTAGTTTTCAACCGGAACATCTGCGCGAACCCGGATGCGCACCGATGAGTTTTGGTCATTTGCTTTCTGGTCGTTAGAGTGCAAACATCCGGTCCACCGCTTTGCTCGGTCGGTATCACCGCTAGATTACTCTCTCTCTCTCTCTCTCTCTCTCTCTATATATATATATATATATATATACATATAGTCATCCGCAGACAGATCTGTTTCGCTGTATCACAGCTCATCAGTACGGCTTAGACTCCGATCGCTTCCTAACCCAGGATTGAAACCCGACCGAATCGGCGTCAGTCGGCGATTCTACCCCTAGGCCACGAGCGTCCGAAAAAAATCATTCTGGGAGCCACCCCACGTGACAGGATTCACTATTTAAGGATGGCCTCTAACCGGTCACGGGAGCCGGTTTGCTGACACACACATCTAAAAATAACAAACTTCAAATCGACCCTGAGATAAAGTCAGGTCGCGCCTTGTTCTCTTTCTCTCTTTCAATAATTACAACGAACAATTTATTTCTTCAACTCTTGAATTGATACCCTTAACTCAACTTTATTATTGAACATAAACTCTACGCTTAACCTTTTAAAAATGTTTCTAATTGAACATTAACTTCTACAACTTGTGTTATTCTTTCCTTTTAATAAATTTCTATTTTTAATTTTAACATTGAAAATGTATTGATTCCATTAATCCACACATTCCAGCCTACAAACAACCTTCTGATAATAATTCTTATGATAACTCAGCATAAAACTTGTAAGCTGAAGGGAGTTCGGTTATGTCTGACACAAGGACGAATCAAAGACACATTACCAGCTCCCTACGCTACAAATCAACGCTTCAATTTAATTCTCGAGACGAGAGGTGCACATATTTTACGCGGGCGACAGAATTTTGGTTTTCACCGTTAACTGCTCAGCTATGGACACAGCTTCATTATCAAAGAATATCTAAAAAAAAATTTGAAGCTTGATTTTTATTTTTATTTTTTTCAAATGGAAATATTTTCCTCCCCTTAAAATGGATCTTTTACAGAATGAACAATATTGTTTATTTAATTGATAAATTTGTTTGAGGAATTTTGATCGAACCAGTTCGCGTGAATTTTGCAACGGAAAAAAAATCAAACAATTCCCAAGAAATCAAACAATTTCAAAATTGAGAGAATATTTCTCTTTTTTTTTCTTTTTTTTTTTGTTGGTTTCTATTGAAAATCTTTTATCAGAAAGGTAAGTAAAAATAAATAAATAATAACACGATATTTTGCAAGTTTAAAAAGATACACACTTTCTTTATTAATCAAAAATTTAAACGTTTATTTCTAACATTTTTATTAAAAAAAAAAAACACATGAAGAATTCATTTCAGACATTGTCTGCAAATCACAAATCTATATCCAAATTCCAAAGTATCGCTGAAAAAAAAACAGCATGGTCTGAAGAAAAAGGCCTAAAAAAACTAAATAAAAACAAGGTTTTCTTGGCAAAAAAGTTTATGCTATCATGAAGAAGATAGATCAAAGTATTTTTAATTATCTAAAAAAAAAAAAATTTTAATTGTTTCTAACAGGTTCATTTAAATCAACTTCATAAGAACTGAAGTTTTTTATTTTTCTCGTGATATTCTTGAAACTTTTCAAACCATTTTTACTCTAACACTGATTGACCTCCCATACATTCCCTTCCCTTTATTTAAAGAAAAAAAAATGCCTCATATTCTGAGACCCCCTTTGGAACTGAAAAGTTAAGCATTTGAAATTAAACGAAAAATAGATCCCAAAATGCAAACTTTTTGTTGCAAACACGGATATATCTGTCCGCAGAGGTAATAACAAAAGAACGTTTTTTCCCGTGACACCGCTTTTTTAAATTCAGTTTTCTTCTTCGGCAATGTGTTTTTTAGTCAATAATAAAGTTTATTTGGATATTTTATTTTTATTTTTACAATTCTAATCATCACTTTTTAAAACAACAGCTAAAGAAAAAAAAAAGGTAAGTTTTTTTCGTTTTAGGTCCCGAAGGCCCCTCTTAAAATTTATCCAAAATAGCATTATTTCTGTGCAAATGTATATATGTTGAACTCAAATCAACAATTAGTTATTGAAGAAACCTACCTTTATTGATCTTAACAACCAGAAAAAATCGAACTACATCTCCCATTTTTTGTCTCCCGTAACTCTCACGAAGTCACGAAGTCATAACTGCAGAATGACTTTTGGCGTAGGCAACAAATTTCGGCCTATTTACTTCCTTTACTGAAATTTCTGCCTTACTTCCTGTAATGAAAGTAATATGCGTAGAAAAAAACTTGCGTATTACTTTCATTACAGGAAGTAAATACGTCTATTGAACAGGTGAAGAGGCTTATCCCTTGTTTCCTGTTTAGGATGTGGTTTCCGGTTTTCTCCTTTCCAATCTTCTCACTTTTTTTTTTTTTTTTCAATTGGAGTAGATAGACTAAACTATCGCCCGGTTCACACTCCACCATTGTCTATTGAACAGGTGAAGAGGCTCATCCCTTGTTCCCTGTTTAGGATGTGGTTTCCAGTTTTCTCTTTTCCAACCTTTTCACTCTTAAGTAGCCCCCTGCACATCAGTGGCGTTATCGCCTTGCTTGGGGTGATATGATTAAAAAAAAAAAAAAAGGAAGTAAATAGGCCGCAATTTGTAGCCTACAGTGTCCCCCAGCTCTCTACTACCTCTCAATTTTCATAAGGTAGTATTCGTATAAAATACAAAAATGTTATTGTAACCTAATTATGTACAGCAATTCAACTAGAAAAATCGAAAATAAATACAATGTATCAAAATACAAATTAGATAATTGTCATCATTGATCATTCTAAAAGAACAACAATGTTTTGTGACTAACATCAGTATGAAATTTTTCTTACTGAAATGTTGAATAATTTTTTTAGCCCATTAATTTTAACATCTAAATCAAAACTTATATAATAAATGGATCTTTGTCTGTGTGTGCATCTGTGTGTGTCCATTACCTATAGACTCCAAAACGGCTGAACCAATTTTCTTGAAAATTTACACAGTTGTACTATAAGCGTCTGCAAGTGTTCTTAGCAAGGTTTTGTGTCGAGGCACCCCGATAAATATCAAAAATCGATAATCGAAAAAATCGGGTTATAGAAGGAGTGGTCTGATTTTAATCAAATTTGATACACTCATAGACAAAGACATAAGAAACGATATTCAGAAGTTTTAAGGTTGAAGTTCTTACAATAGTGTAGAAAAACGATAATATATATTTATATAAAAGGCAAGATGTTTGTGCGTCTGTCTGTTTATCTGCCTGTATGTCTGTATTTTTTTCAGCTTTTTTATTTTAGTTTTTGCTTTGGGTTAGGGTCTAAGTAGGTATAATTGTAGTTCTTAGTCTCAGCCATGATACTATTCACTCAGAGGAGTTATTTAGCCTTCAAAATTCAGTTTACCATGAAAAAAATGATTTGATATCGATACCAGGAAATCAAAATTTGACTTAAATCCATTCATTTTTCTTTCGGTCTACGGTTTCGCTTTAACTGGAAACAACTATTGCTTTTTAGTCTTTCGTGCCAACGTCCAAAGAGTCTGAGCTCCAGGACCATGGATTAGTTTTAAAGCTTTCATTACACCCAAGCAACGCCAGGCTATACTGCTAGTATTTTAATAATTTTTTAAATGTTTATAAATTTATGAATAAGAAATAGTCTTCACATTTATTTTTTTACAAATTGGTGTAAATGATAAATATTCCATGAGATTCCTTAGTTCTAATCAGAGCTGATCCATACTAACTAACCTTGAGCCTACCAGCTGGTGACTATGGGAGTAAGCCTCATTGGGGGCAGTGCTTTATGACCTTCACTATCTTATCAACATTTGCATTTTTATGTATATGCTACAAATTAATTTAAGCACAACTGTCTGAGTTTTGTGTTGAACAACATATCAACTTATGTGGGTTATTTAATGCCAAAAAGGTGGGGTTTTAAGGTATTTTTATTTTATAATGTTCGGTCATAGTGGAAAGGTTGATTTAGTCAGATTTTAATGAAAACTTTTTCTTTTTTTATTTTAGAAAACTGAAAATGTCTTCTAGTTTTGTATTCGAAAATGTTTTGCTGAGAATAATTTTTTTCCTTCAAAAATGTGTTATGTTAATTATTTTTTTTCTTTAAAAGTGGTAATATTTTTCTTTCAAAAATGTATATTGGTAATGGACACACACACACACACAGAAAAAGTTCCATTTATAAATAAGTTTAGATTAGATTTAGATATCCTTGGGATAGGCATGAATTCAACTCTTATTATTATGTGTGCTTATTAGGAGGCACAGTAGAGTAATGGCTTGAGGAATCAGAGAGCCTAGTTCGAATTCCAGTCGGGTTCATTACATTCACTTACGTACTAATACTCTTAGGAAAGGCATGAATCCAACTCTTCTTTCTTTCTTATTATTATGTGTGCTTATTAGGAGGCACAGTAGAGTAATGGATTGAGGAATCAGAGAGCTTAGTTTGAATTCCAGTCGGGTTCATTACATTCACTTACGTGCTAATACCCTTAGGAAAGGCATGAATCCAACTCTTCTTTCTTTCTTATTATTATGTGTGCTTATTAGGAGGCACAGTAGAGTAATGGATTGAGGAATCTGAGAGCCGAGTTCAAATTCCAGTCGGGTTTATTACATTCCCTTACATGCTAATACAGCTGGGGAAGGCATGAATCCAACTCTTCTTTCTTTCTTATTATTATTATGTATGCTTATTAGGAGGCACGGCAGAATAATGAATTGATGAATCGGCGAGCCATGTTTAAATTCCAGTCAGGTTCATTACATTCATTTACATGCAGAAATCCTTATTTAATATTTTATAAAGTTTGAATCGATTGGCAGTTAGTCAGTGTTTTACCAATCATTCCAATAAATGATATGGTGTAATATCCCTTGTAGCTCTTAACATTTTTTCTCTTGATGTCTCTCCCCTAAAACCTGCTCCACCATCTAACTTGCTCAAGCTCATCAAGTATGTCTTGCATTGCTTGCTTCGTCTTCTTTCCATTTATTCATTCCATGAGTGTGAGATTATTCAAGTCCTCCTTCCTCAATATGGGTTTTAGAAACTTCCTGATGTTAAGTATGTAAGTTTTATTTTCAACAGACCTGAAGGAGACTACCACCACCTTTAAATTTGTTGTTTTTCTTTTCTTTTCTTTTTTTTTTTTTACTGTTTTCAGCACAGTCTTACCAATTATTACATAAAGTTTTTCCGATTATCAAAAAAAAGATTGGAAAAATTTCAATATTTAAACAATATTAAGTAGGGGGCTCAGTTTCTCATACAACATTATAGTAAATTGATCCTTCATTTTGGAACCACTCACATTGGGATCGCTTTGTTTTGTTATTTTTGGGATGATTTGTTGCTCTTGTTTTTTTGTCTTTTTCAACTTTTCTTCAGTTCTTACTTAATGGAATCTTTTTTGGAAACTCCAAGAATGACTTTATTAAAAAATTTCATAAAGGATTCAGTTGTTGAATATGCACAAACAAAAAAGTTAATTGCACATGATCAATTTACTATAAGGTTGTATGAACCCCCCCCACATACACACACACCTAAATTGTTTAAATATTGAAATTTTAAAAAAAATTTTTTGTCAATCAGAAAGTTAAGGTGTAATTGATAAGATTGCATTGAAAAAAGTAAAAAACAAATGAAAAACAACAACTTTAAAGGTGGTGATAGCCTCTTCCAGGTCCGCCCATTTTTCTTCTCAAAAATCTGTTGTGATATATATATATATATATATATATATATATATATATATATATATATATATATATATATATATATATATATATATATATATATATATATATATATATATATATATATATATATATATATATATATATATATAAAGGTGGTGGTAGTCTCCTTCATGTTTTTCTGTCTTTTCATTTACATCCTCTACAAAACTTTCTTGCTCATCAGGGTCCATGGCATCCTCAGCATCCTTCTGTAGAACTACATTTCTGTTGTTTCAAGTCTCTCATTCATTTTTGAGAAAATTGTCCATCATTCACTGCCATATAGGAGGACAGATATCACATAACAGTCCAGTTTTGGTGCAGTGGATATCAGCTCGGAACAAGAAATCGGGGAGCCGAGTTCGAATTCCAGTTGAATTCATTGCATTCACTTACGCGCAAATACCTTTGGGAAAGGTATTAATCCATCTCTTCCTTCCAGTTATGGGTTAAATAACAGGACAGATTGGGTTCTATAGCCTTGGCTGGCAACCTACTGTGGGATAATCTTCTGCCCAGTCAGTCATGTCTCTTTTGAAACATGATCGCCCAAGCGTGTATCACGTACGGCACTTAACTGACTGACTCTTTTCTTTGTTTCTGTTGCTTTGAGTCTTTCCTTCATCTTTGAGGAGATTGTCCATCATTCGCTGCTATATAGAGGACAGATATCACATAACAGTCCAGTAATCTTTTCCTTCTTTCTCTTGCTTCGAGTCTTTTCTCCATCTTTGAGGAGATCGTCCATCATTCATTGCCATAGAGGAAGACATATATCACATAAAAGTCAAGTACTCTTTTCCTTGTTTCTGTTGCTTTGAGTCTTTCCTTCATCTTTGAGGAGATCGTCCATCATTCGATGCCATATAGGAGGACAGATATCACATAACAGTCCAGTAATCTTTTCCTTGTTTCTGTGGCTTTGAGTCTTTCCTTCATCTTTGAGGAGATTGTCCAGCATTCACTGCTATATAGAGGACAGATATCACGTAAAAGTCCAGCTCTCTTTTCTTTGTCTGCAACAAAATCATTCTGTCTCTCAATACTCTTTTGCATCCTTCAAATTTTGTATGAATACAAAATACTTATCAGCCAAAAGCAAAGCTTTGAACATAAACACAATTTTTATTACCTATTGAGAAAGGTTATGTTTAACTGTTTTCTGTTATATTAATTTATCTTCAACAATCACTGTTTGTAAAAATTCTTTGTTAGGCAACAGTTTCTCTCCTAATATTTATGCCAGGAAAAAAAAATATTTCCAAATTATTTCTTCAAATTCTTAACCAAAAAAATGTATAAATTCACTTTCATATTTAGGTTTTGTTACAATTCCAATCATCGCTTTTTAAACAATGAACATTGCTGAAGAGTGAAAGTCATTAAAATAATTAGCGTTAATTGATGTGTCAGGTGCATTTATTCGTGTTTGACCCTGTTTTTTTTTTTCCTGGAATTAAAATTTTTCTTTTTTAGGTTATTAAGTCACTCAGTTTTTTTATATAAAAACCTTAAAATCCAATCAATAATAAGATACAGAAAACCTGGATCTGTCTTTTTAATAAACTAGCAGAATAGCCCGGCGTTGCTCGGGTTTATTGAAAGCTTTAAAACTAATCCATGGTCCTGGAGCTCAGACTCAGCCTAAAGAATATTTGTGTGAAGTTTGGTGAGAATCAGATAGAAATTGTGGATGTGTATAAAGGACATACAGACAGATAAACAGACACACACACAAACATCTTGCCTTTTATATATATATATTATCAATTTTCTGCACTATTGTAAGAACTGCAACCTTGAAACTTCTGAATATCATTTCTTATGTCTTTGTCTATTAGTGTATGAAATTTGATTAAAATTAGACCACTCCTTCTATCACCTGATTTTTTTGATTATCGATTTTCGATATTTATCGGGGTACCACAACACAAAACCAAGCTTTAACGGGGACACACACACACACAGACACACAAACACACACAGACAAAGTTCCATTTATAAATAAGTTTAGATTATTTGTTTGTTTGTTTCGAGGTTTAACGACCTATCATTTTAAGGTCATAACCAATGATTTTGTGTAAGGTTATTTTATTTTTACAACATTTTTTTTTCGAGGATCAAGATTCATTGGGATTTTTTTTTTTAAGAGCAGGGTCCCCAAGCCCTACTCTTGTTATTTAACCCATAACTGGAGGGAAGGGACAGATTAATACCTTTCGCAAGAGTACCAGTGCTTAAGTGAATGCAGGGTATTCAACTGGAATTCGAATTCGGCTCACCAATTTCTCTTTCCGAGCCGATATCCACTGCACCACAATGCACATCCATCACTATACGCTTACAGCACCTGGTATTCCTAAGCGATCACCCATCTAAGTACTGACCAGGCTCAACGTTGCTTAACTTTGGTGATCAAGCGAGAACCGGTGTATTCAACGTGATATGGCCATAAGCACGCACATCCGTCACTAAACGCTTACAGCACCTGGTATTCCCAAGCAGTCACCCATTTAAGTACTGACCAGGCTCAACGTTGCTTAACTTCGGTGATCGAGCGAGTACCGGTGTATTCAACGTGATAGGCCGTAAGCCGAATTATTTGTATTTGCAAATATATATGGATATTTGTACAGGTATACCTTACATTATGTCAGTAATTTGTTCTTGGAAAAGCAACGTAGGTTAAAAGTCAAATTTACTTTTCACTAGGCTAAACCAAATATAAGTTCTGTATTTTATTTATAAATGCATTTTTAATAATATATAGTCCATAAGAATATATTTTAAGCTTACAATCAAATAAATTTTAGTTTTTAATACAGAAAGAAAGAAATCTAAATTTATGAATGCTTGTACGTACATATTTGTAAGTGTAGTTATTTACAATTTGGTAATCATTACAATGCATCACAGACTCTTTATTTGTGAATGTGTTTTTTTTTTTTAATCATATAACCCCGAGCAAGGCGGTAATGCCACTGATGCGCAGGGGGCTATGTAAGAGTGAAAAGATTGGAAAAGAGAAAGCCGGAAACCACATCCTAAACAGGAAACAAGGGATGAGCCTCTTCACCTGTTCAATAGACGTGGGTGGAGTGTGAACCGGGCGATAGTTTAGTCTATCGTTTGCTCTAAGACATTATCAAATACAGTGATTTTGTAAGATTAAATAACGAATATATTTATTAAAATTATTTAGCGATAGTAGAAAATAGATTAATTTATGTTGAATTTACCAATATTTACATTACAAATGTAGATGGCTGTTATCATGTTACCAGTCTGCTACGGCTTACCTCCCTTCCAGCCCTCCTATCCAAGGGTCTCTCTCACCTTACTCCGGTTACTTCCGCCGGTGCCCTGGCCTTTTCGACAGCTTCGCTGACGGCGTGCGGACGGCATGCGCCTTCTTTCTTTCTTTCTGTTACACTAAATCCCTTCGACATCTCCGGTAAGCTTTATCTTTTTTCCTTTCCCAAATACAGACTGAATTTATCTCGCAATATTTCCCCCTTTTTTAAACGAACCGCGTTCATCTTCCCCCACGTGCAGACTTTCCATTTTTCTTCTCTGAACCCGCCGTTACGCAGCTTAACTTGAATGTTTTCTCCTTCCTTGAACTTTTACGACCCTTCCATTCATTTGTTGTTATATTGTTTTCCTAAACAATGTCTTTCTCTTTCTTTCAGTTTTTTTACCTTGTCCGAGTTTCAATAAACCTGTTTTGAAATGTACTTTGACTCAGAGTCTTGACTCTCGGCAGGAGTTAAATGCTAAATGTCTAAAGGCCCCTTACGTTCGGCGAACACAAGGCGGCCCGGAGGCATTATAGTAAAAAAACGGAGATAGATGTCCCGTAGAAATTCCAGTGAAAGAAAGACGTTTTCCCTCCTTACGGAAAGTTGTTTAACGGTCCTGGACCGTCAGAACTCGAGCGTCACGGTCAACTAGAGTAGTGTCTCTACACGGTCACCACCTTTTGCTCCCTCACCCCAACTATGGAAGAAAATTTGTCGAGTCGCTCGAGGACCCACTCCTCAACCCGCTCTCGGACTTCCCGAAGGTCGTCCACAGCGGCCGCTGCTGTTGCCGCCCAAGCGAAGGCGGAAGCTGCTAGAAC
The DNA here is from genome assembly GCA_037127315.1 of Ascarosepion bandense. Taxonomy (NCBI): domain Eukaryota; kingdom Metazoa; phylum Mollusca; class Cephalopoda; order Sepiida; family Sepiidae; genus Ascarosepion; species Ascarosepion bandense. The sequence goes on along the minus strand of JBBBDQ010001031.1, from coordinate 7,636,286 downwards.
ACGCGTGGCCTACATTGATGAGGAACTGAGGGTTAAAATGGAGCTAGAGAGGATAAAGGCTAGAAAGGAAGCGGCTGTAGCGGCAGCCGAAGCAGAAGTCTTAAGGGAAGCTGCCGAACAGGAAAGCGAACGGTCCAGCCATCACCGCATGAAACTTATCTCCGCTCCGGTCGACCCCAGTGCACGGGTCAGGGAGTATTTAGCCGACCAAGCGAAGCAACCAAAACAAGAGATGCCTGGACCCCTACCACTTCCCAATGAAGAGAGCGCTCAGGTAAGCCAGCTCGCCTCACATAGACTGGCTAATCTGGATAGACCCGCCCAAACGACACCCCCCGTCATAAGCTACCATTCTCCCAACTCACACATCGGGGGCAATGAACCACGCGACAACTGGTATCCCTCTCACACTAGGGACATCCTCCAGCCTCAACAAACCACGGAATTCATGAGGTATCTAACCCGGCGGGAACTTATGACCACTGGTTTGCCACCTTTTAATGATAGACCAGAAGATTATAAAAAGTGGAAACGGTCCTTCCAAGGCGCCGTAAGACGCCTCAGACTCACACGTGATGAAGAGATGGACCTTTTAGTGAGAGGGCTCGGCAAAGAGTCACGGGAACATGCCGAGAGGCTAAGGTCAGCCCACCTCAACCACCCTGAAAGGGGACTCCAAAGGATATGGGAGCGACTCGAGGAATGTTACGGCGCCCCTGAAATGATTGAAGACGCCCTCTTCAGAAGAATCGACAATTTTCCCAAACTATCGAGCGGTGAATTCCCCAGACTGAGGGACCTCAGCGACTTGGCCACAGAACTTCTGTCCGCTAAAGAGGACGGAGATCTCCCCAGCCTTGCCTTCCTGGACACTGCTCGAGGCCTTCATCCCTTTGTGGCCAAGTTACCACCCTCGCTTCAAGATGAATGGCTATCAGTCGGATCCGACTACAAGGAACGACACCGAGTCATGTTTCCCCCTTCGAGGTATTCGTGAGCTTTGTATCACGACAAGCTAGGATCAGGAATGATCCTAGTTTCAAAGTCAATCTTCTAGCTAGCGGGTTCTCCCGTAAAGAAAACAAACAAAAAATTGTAACGGTACACAAAACCGTGGTATCTCCTACGCCCTCCGACACCACACGTCCCCATAGTGAAGCAAGGGACTTGACCCAGTACTGCCCGCTTCATGAGAAGTCCCACCACCCACTGCTGAAATGCCGGGCCTTCCGAGAAAAGGCATTGACAGAGCGCAAGACCTTCGTCAGAAACAGGGGCATCTGTTTTAAGTGCTGTGCTACCACCGCGCACGTGGCAAAATTCTGTAAAGCAGATGTTACATGCAATGAATGCAACAGCAAAGATCACAACACTGCTCTCCATCCTGGACCACCACCAGAGACCATCAGCACTAAACCCGCCACTAAGGACGGCGGGGAGGATAAAACCCCTGCAGCTGCCGGAGTAGTTTCGCAGTGCACTCAAATCTGTGGCGGCGACCTCTCGGAGAACTCCTGTTCCAAGATATGCCTCGTCAACGTTTACCCTGCAGATCAACCCGACAAGGCAGTGAGGATGTACGCCATTATCGATGAGCAGAGCAACCGGTCTTTGGCAAACTCAAGCTTCTTCGATAGATTCAACAGCAACGAGCCCAGTTTCCCATACTCCCTTAAAACCTGCGCAGGAGTAACTCAAACCATGGGAAGAAGAGCGACAGGCTTCCAGGTGGAATCCTTGGACAGAAAGATCAGCCTTCCTCTTCCCAGCTTGGTGGAATGTAACAGAATACCCGACGACAGGTCCAGCATTCCCACACCTGAGGCAGCCTTCCACCATCCCCATTTGAAGAAGATAGCGCACCTCATCCCTACTCCGGAGCCTAAAACCCCTATAATGCTCCTTCTAGGACGTGATATCCTGAGAGTTCACAAGGTACGTGAACACATAAACGGGCCCCATGACGCCCCTTACGCACAAAGGCTGGACCTGGGGTGGGTGATAGTAGGCAACGTCTGCCTAGGGAGATTTCACCCACCCACCGTGGTGAAAACGATGCATACAAATGTATCCGAGGGAGGCCACCCTACCCTTTTCGAATTATGCCCGAACAACTTTAAAGTTCAGGAGAACTACATCGGCAACGGGCTTTACTCCACCGATAACGATGGCTATATATTTCAACGGACCAGTGATGACGAAAAGGTAGCCCCCTCCATTGAGGATATTGCTTTCCTCAACCTCATGGAACGAGAAGTCGAGAGGGACACCGACCACAACTGGGTTGCTCCCTTGCCGTTCAAAACCCCAAGACGCCGTCTCCCTCCAAACAAGATACTGGCCGAAAGACGGTTTACCGGATTAGTCCGTAACCTGGAAAAGAAGCCAGATACGAAGAAGCACTTCTTCTCCTTCATGGAGAGACTGTTCGAAAACAACCATGCGGAAAAGGCCCCTCCACACAAACAAGATGAGGAATGTTGGTACCTGCCCATCTTCGGCGTGTACCACCCTAAAAAACCGGACAAAATCCGGGTAGTCTTCGACTCCAGCGCTAAGCACGATGGAATATCCCTCAACGATGTGTTAATAAGCGGACCCGACCTTAACAACTCATTGATTGGCGTCCTCAGTCGTTTCCGAATGGAGCCTGTCGCCGTCATGGCAGACATCGAACAGATGTTCCACTGCTTCCTGGTAAAGGAAGAGCACAGGAACTACCTAAGGTTCCTTTGGTACCTAGAAAACGATCCTAGCAAGGAGATGACGGAATACAGGATGAGGGTCCATGTATTCGGAAATAGCCCATCCCCATCCATAGCCGTCTACTGCCTTCGGCAGGCGGTTAAGAAGGGCCTGCCTAACTACGACCCAGCAGTCGAGCAATTGGTCAATAACAACTTTTACATTGATGACTGTTTGGGATCCTTCACCACCGAGGAAGAAGCCATTTCCTTAATCAAGAACACACAGGACATCTTGGCGCAGTCTAATTTAAGGCTTCATAAAATAGCCTCCAACAGTAGAAGAGTCATGGGCGCCTTCCCTTCCACAGACCATGCGAGCGTTATGAAGAACCTCGATTTGGGCACAGATGAATTACCTAGACAGCGCAGCCTCGGGCTTGAGTGGGACATCGGGAAGGACATGTTCACGTTCAGCGTGCCAACATCAGAAAAGCCGTTTACACGCAGAGGTGTCCTGTCGACGCTCAACAGCCTGTACGACCCTCTGGGATTTGCTGCCCCCGTCGCTATCGAGGGAAAATTCATCCTGAGGGAGTTGACGGACAAGAACGCCGAATGGGACTCCCCCCTACCCAAGGAGATGTACGAACCTTGGTCGTTGTGGAGAGACTCCTTAAAGGCCCTAAACGAGATTCTCATCCCTAGGATGTTTACAACTCTACCTCCCTCTAAAGCGGCACGCAGAGAGCTGCACATCTTTTCCGATGCATCCACTAAAGCCATCGCTGCAGTAGCCTACCTCAGAGTCATCGACGGTAAAGGAAAAAGCCACGTTGGCTTCGTCATGGGGAAAGCAAAGCTAGCTCCACGGCCCGAACACTCGATTCCAAGACTAGAGCTCTGCGCGGCCCTCCTTGCAACGGAACTGAGTGAGCTGATCTCTTCCGAGATTGACCTGAAGCCTCATTCCACCACCTTCTACACTGACAGCAAAGTGGTGTTAGGCTACATCCACAACGAAACTAGACGTTTCTATGTGTATGTTAGCAATCGAGTACTGCGGATACGAAGATCCTCTCACCCCGATCAATGGAGATACATACACACAGACCTGAACCCCGCTGACCTCGGCACTCGTTCCGTGCCCGCATCTCACCTGCAAACCACCACCTGGCTCAATGGCCCCAGCTTTCCTCTGCCAGGAGGCAAGGACGACCCCGGCTACGATCTAATAAATCCAGAAAGAGACGCAGACGTCCGTCCTCAAGTGTCCACGTTAGCTACGTCTTCGGCAAATCTACAGCTCACTACGCTGCGTTTTGAGAGGTTTTCCACTTGGCTGTCGTTGACTAGAGCCCTAGCCAATCTCATACATATCGCTGGCACCTTCCACCAAGCTCATACCACCTCAAAAGGTGAATGTAGAGGGTGGCATTATTGCCCCAAAACACGCACTGTCGAGGAACTCTTACAGTCAAAAAATACCATCATCCGATCGGTGCAGGAAGAAGTCTACCCTGAAGAACTCTTGAGTATAGCACGCAAGGAGGATCTCCCTAAAGGCAGCCCGCTTAAAGACCTCAATCCTTTCATCGACAATCACGGCTTGTTGAGGATTGGGGGTCGCACTGGCAAAGCAGAGATCGAAACCAGAGAGAAAAACCCTATTGTCATCCCTGGGAGACACCACGTCGGATCTTTGATCGTGGGCTACTACCACGAGCAATCCAAACACCAGGGACGTCTGTTCACCGAGGGAGCCATCCGTGCAGCAGGATTTTGGATAATCGGTGGGAAGAGATGCGTGAGCCGGCACATTCACCGCTGCGTCACCTGCCAAAAACTCAGGAACCCCACCCTGACACAGAAGATGGCTGACCTTCCTGCCGACCGTCTCAGCACTAGTCCTCCCTTCACCAACATCGGCTTAGATGTGTTTGGTCCTTGGGTAGTCTCCTCACGCCGAACTAGAGGCGGACTCGCCAACAGCAAGAGGTGGGCGGTAATGTTTACTTGTATGAGCACTCGAGGTGTTCACATTGAAGTCATTGAATCAATGACCGCCTCCAGCCTCATCAACGCGCTCAGACGCTTCTTCGCCATCCGCGGCCCCGCTAAGCACATACGCTCCGATTGCGGAACCAACTTTGTGGGCGCTTGCAGGGAGCTGGGCATCGAGTCTCCCATAGATATAAGCTCAGTCTCTAGATACTTGGCAGGGCAGGAGTGCACCTGGTCTTTCAACCCTCCCCATGCTCCACATATGGGAGGAGCTTGGGAAAGGATGATCGGCATAGCAAAAAGAATATTGGATGCCATGTTCTTGCAGTACAAGCATAGGATGACCCATGAATCGCTCACCACATTTTTGGCGGAGGTCTCTTACATAATCAATGCCCGCCCCCTCATTCCTGTGTCGTCAGATCCGGATCAACCCCTGATACTTACCCCTGCTATCCTCCTCACTCAAAAAACAGGTGTTCCCTTCACGCACGAGCGTGAATACGGACCCAAGGACATCCTAAGAAGCCAGTGGAAATTCGTTCAGCATCTGGCCGAGATTTTTTGGAGCAGGTGGAGAAGAGAATATCTATCCTCGATCCAAAAACGTTCCAAATGGAGGTCGGAGGTACCCAACCTTGAACCGGGGAACGTGGTGCTGCTCAGGGACGAGCAAACCAGCAGAAACAAGTGGCCTCTAGGACTTATAACCCGTGTCTTCCCTAGTGAGGACAATCTAGTACGTAAAGTTGAGGTCAAGATCTACCACTGGGATGCGCTAGACTCCTCCTTAGACCCATCACTGAAATTGTCCTTCTCAGCGCCAAAGAGTAACTATTTATGACGTGTCATACGTCAGGCGGGGAGTATCATGTTACCAGTCTGCTACGGCTTACCTCCCTTCCAGCCCTCCTATCCAAAGGGTCTCTCTCACCTTACTCCGGTTACTTCCGCCGGTGCCCTGGCCTTTTCGACAGCTTCGCTGACGGCGTGCGGACGGCATGCGCCTTCTTTCTTTCTTTCTGTTACACTAAATCCCTTCGACATCTCCGGTAAGCTTTATCTTTTTTCCTTTCCCAAATACAGACTGAATTTATCTCGCAATATTTCCCCCTTTTTTAAACGAACCGCGTTCATCTTCCCCCACGTGCAGACTTTCCATTTTTCTTCTCTGAACCCGCCGTTACGCAGCTTAACTTGAATGTTTTCTCCTTCCTTGAACTTTTACGACCCTTCCATTCATTTGTTGTTATATTGTTTTCCTAAACAATGTCTTTCTCTTTCTTTCAGTTTTTTTACCTTGTCCGAGTTTCAATAAACCTGTTTTGAAATGTACTTTGACTCAGAGTCTTGACTCTCGGCAGGAGTTAAATGCTAAATGTCTAAAGGCCCCTTACGTTCGGCGAACACAAGGCGGCCCGGAGGCATTATAGCTGTTATTCTTGTTTATTGTACACTAACATGATTTTATGTACTTTTAATGTTTTTCTAATGACATTACAACTTCAATATTTGTGGGGGACAGACATAAAGTTGAATAAAATGATTTAAAATTGATCTTTATTTTTCCATATTTTGTTTTTAATAAATAATATAATAAAAAATAACATAACTCAAAACAATGGGTAAATTTTTTGTTTTGTTCCCCAAAGGCCTTTACCCCTTCAAATCTTTCCAAAACATCCTTATTTCCACGCAAAAGTAACTGCTGAACTCAAACTGGTAATTGTTTATTGACAAAACCTACCTTTTTTTCAATTTTACAACCAGAAAAATATCGAACTTCTTTTCGCTGTTTATCTCACCCCGTAACCACAGTTCAAAACATGTTATTCACTGCTGAATGACTTCACGCGTAGTTTGGCGATTTTTCAATCAATTTACTTTCTTTTTGCTATTCATGCACAGAAAATAAGTTCCGAACCCAAACAAATCACGGACTAATTGCTCAATGGAAGTAAACGGGCCATAAAAAGTATCCTATGCCCCAAGTCATTCAGCAGTGAATCAGATAAGAAAATGGTGGAAAGGGGTGAAATATAGTCCAACTTTTTTGTGGTTGATAACAGGAAAAATGGTAGGTTTCTTCAATAAACAATTATCGATTTGATATCACCATATACATTTGCACATAATTAAGGAAGTTTAGGAAAGATTTGACAGGGTAAAGGCCTTCGGGGAACAAAACAAAAATTTACCAAACAGTGTAACCTGAGGTACACCTGTACATGAATTCAAAAGAGCCTAAAAGAATCTACAAATAGTCTTTCATTAAGTTAATGTATTAAAGACAATAAAAAGAGAAGGATTCAAAAAGACATCATTGAGGTGTGATTTAAACTTTTGAAGATTTTAATTGACAAAAAAGCAAGAAGCTGGAAGAGAGTTCCATAGGCAAGAATTAAGACAAGAAACTATTAGAATAAAATTTACATTTAAAAATTTCAACAGTAAAATGATTAGACCAATCTGGTACTACACTTAAATTCAAAATTTGTTGTGCCATAGGTGCCCAAAATGACTTTGTTACACAACAAATTTACATAACTTGATTCTGTAAGCAGGTAGTTTGGGGATAAGATGATTTACTTAAAGTTTGCAATGAATTCTTTCAAACAAAAAATACAGATGTCTGTACATGAGATTATTAGAAAAAAAGGCCAATAACGACAATAGATTTAAAGCCAAAGTATCTAAAATTCAATAAAATTTTACAGAAAATATTTTTCTAAATTTTTAAGATTACTGAGTAGTTAAAAAATTATATAAAGAAATTGCTCACATTCCTGTTGTGGAGTCGTTTTTGCACTGAAAGTTATAATCATGCTATGTCAGTTGCTAATCGACTTAACACACCCTAAATGTTAGGAACTTGGGAATCTCCCAATAAAAAGCTGACTCCTTAGTATTCAGATAACTGCTGACTGATATCAACTGCCTAGTAGTTTTACTGAACTCCCATAGAACTCTAAAGAACTTCTAAGAACTCCTATGAACTTCTCGAGTTAACTTTCTGTTAATTCTTATTAATATAGGAAGGAGAGTCCATTATCTGAGGAATAGGTGTGTTTCACTATAACAACAATCGAGAGAAGAAACTATTAGCATAGGACTTGTAATAATATGGGAACAAAACATAATTAAGGCGAGAAAACAATAAAAGAACAGGAATTAAGAAGACAGAAGTTAACGATTGACAAGGCATTTAAATTTCTGAAGATCAAAGTTGACTGGAAAGCAAGAATCCGGAAGAGAGTTCCACAATTGTTATGGAGTAGTTTTTGCACCGAAAGTTATATTCGTGCTATGTCGGTTGCTAATTGACTTAATGCAGCCAAAATGTTAGGAACTTGGTAATCTTCCACTGTAAGCTGACTCTTTAGTATTCGGCTAACTGCCGACTAATATCAACTACCTAGTAGCTCTACTTAACTCCAATAGAACTCTAAAGAACTTCTAAGAACTCCTATGAACTTCCCAAAAATTTTTCGAGTTAACTTCCTATTAACTCTTATTAATATAGGAAGGAGAATCCATTATCTGAGGAATAGGTGTGTTTCACCATAACAATTCCTCAATTAATTTTTAATAGTTCATAGAAAATTTAGTTAAATTTCTGTCTGCCAATAGAATTGTCAACATGTACATAAAAACATATACCACTGTTAAAAACATGCATTTCTGCAATATTTTAAACTAAAAGTAAGTAATATTTGTTTCAAACCAGATCAACTAAATCAGCTGATATTCCTCAAATAAAGTTTTAGAAAAGTACACTTCATTTCTGAAATATTTTTTTAAGAGTTTCATTTTGCTGTCAGATTAAAATCAGCAATTTTTAGTGATTTTAAAGTAAATCTTTTACCAATCCATATTAAATAGTTTGCTGAAATGCAGCAAAGTATTTTGCTTAGTGGAAATATTAGATTTAATCTATTAGTTTGAAATTAAAACTTAAAGAAATATATATTTTTAGAAATTCATTTTAACCTTAGGTCAAGGGTCGGCAACCTACAGCCCACGAAGGCATTTTGACCGGCCCACGAGCTATGACTCTATTTTTAACATGAGAGATGAGGCTTTCGAATTCAACAAAAGGCCTGCTGTTATCTTCCTCTGATCCACCCAACTGAATTTGAATACAATGACCACAAAAACACGATCAAAACCCAATCACCTCCATTTCTGTGAAAAAAAATAAAAAAATAAACATAAAAAGCAGTTTTAAATACCGAAATAAAATTCAAATGAATGTGATTAGTGCTCTTCATATTTACTTATTCAAAAAGAAATAAATCCAGGATTTTGTTTCGTTTTAGTAATTTGTTTGAAAATTGAAAGAAAACCCAGAAAATATAAAATATATTGCAATTTTTGATTCCTGAATATAAACAAAAAAATAATTTTTAGTGATGTCATAATTTCATCCATTTCACTTTGTTTGATTTTTTTAACTGAAGTATTTTGACGTTCCTTGAGGAAAAGTAATTTTTGTTTTTTTATTTGAGATTTTATTTTGTTTATCTGATTTCTCAATGTTTATTTTCATTATGGTTATAAATATTTAGGTTGACAGGGGTCTGCATATGTAATTTTCTTTAATTTTTCATTAATGGCCTTCGTCTGGCCCACAAACCGTCATTATAACACGATCTGGCCTGCGAGGTCGAATGAGTTGCCGACCCCTGCTTTAGGTTATGTTTCGTTGGAGGTACCTAATAAAATTTATATTTTTTTTTGTTTTTTCCAGCTTATTTTTATTAGACGAACAAAATGAATTCTCCTGAACTGAAAAGATCCTCTTGCAGTGACACTGATGAACTGACAGTTTTCTCTCAAACAGAATATTCGAACAGAAGTAATGGAGGAAAATTTTTTCACTGTGGAGTTTGTGGGGCATCCTTTACTCGGGCTCCAAATTTAAAAAGACACATGCAATCACACACTGAAGAAAAAACTGTTTTCTGTGAGGTTTGTGGCAAAAGGTTTTATGACAGTTCAAACATAAGTGCACACATGCGAACACATACAGGAGAGAAACCTTTTAAATGTGAGGTGTGCAACAAAAAATTTTCACTCACATCAGCTCTCAAACAGCACATACAGACACACACTGGTGAGAAACCATTTCATTGTCAGATTTGCGAAGCTAGATTTTCCCAGTATTCACATCTTGAACAGCATATACGAACACATACAGGAGAGAAACCTTTTCAATGTGAGGTTTGTGAAAGAAAATTTTCTGATAGGTCTTCTCTCAAACGACATTTACGAACACATACAGGAGAAAAACCCTTCCAATGTGAAATCTGTGATAAAAGATTTTCCCATAGTTCAAGCTTATATAAACACATGCGAACACACACAGGTGAGAAACCTTTCCAGTGTGAAATTTGTCAAACAAAATTTTCACAAGGTTCCCATCTGAAAAAACACGTGCAGACAATACATAAAATGGAAGCATTTCCTTTTTAAGATTTTTGTTACAGAAATGTTGATCACTCAAAACAGAATATATAAAATCAGATTTTTATATTTTTAGATATTCAAAAATTTGTCTGTGTTTGTTTGTAAAAGAATTCATTTTTTGAGAATTGACCACCTTTAAGTAAAACTTGTTTCGTTCTAATGTTTATAATGTTTGTTCAGGTACCCTCACTAAGTTTTAATTTTAAAACATATTGCAATATTTTAAGCATCTTCAAATTTTTAATTTTGATTTTTAATTACAAGGAAACAGCATAAGGTTTGTTATTAAAAAAAATTACTTTTGTGTACTTAAGTTAGATTCTAGGTTTTTAAATCAGTGTAGTCTTAATAGCTTGAGGAGTGGAGGCTGGTCAACTATAGCATCCCGAAGCCTGAAGTCATGGGGTCTTGGCAACTGCAAAATCTGAATTGTTGCAGATATTAAATTAGATTATACTATTAAGTAATAGTAACAATGAGCAACACCAATCTCAACAGCCACCCCCAGCAACAATGTCACCTGCTATGGCAGTCTCCATCAGAATGAAAAGAGACACCTTTTGTGATACCAGGACAGAACCAGTTGCAGTTCTAGCCATTATTGATTGCACAGAGGCAGTATGGCACAGCTACTTGTTCAAACAAGCACAGTAATCATTGCTTTGATTCTCTGGTTCGTCTCATGCGAGATAGGATAGTTAGGGCCACAGCCAATTGCAAAATCTGGATTGTTGCAGATATTAAATTAGATGATACTTTTAAGTAATAGTAACAATGAATCAACAGCCACCTCCTAACAACAATGACACCCACTATGGCAGCCTCTAACAGAATGAAAAGATACACCTTTTGTGATACTGGGACAGCACAGGTTGCAGTTCCAGCATAGAGGCTTTCCGCCATTATTGCACAGCTACTAATTCAAACAAGCACAGTAATCATTGCTTCAATTCTCTGGTTCCTCTCATACTGGATTTGGCGAGTTGTGTGTGGGATGTTGATGGGGGTTAACAATAAGGGAATAAGTCTTGTAAATTGTCCATTAGAATCTTGAAAGAAGTTGGGTGGGTAGGGAATATATTTGATTAATGAAATGTCGGGAATTTTGTAGACAGATTTGACATTAGAAAGTTGGGTATAGGTTTATGGCCTCATGGCTAGGCTTTATTTTTGGGGTTTATTAGAGGGAGAGAGTAAGGATGGGAGGGATAGGATTGGATGGATCTTTAATGTTTATTTGTACAACTATAGAATATTTTAGTATTTAAACACAGTTTTTATAATTAATCTAATTTAGTACATTTCATCTTAATTTTGAATTTAAGAAATCACTTTTTTCTATAAAACTGTAAATTAGAAATTAGATCACAGATTGTGGTGTGTAATAGGTAGAATTTGATATAAGAGTGTTGTTAATATTATCAGAGATTATTGTCTCTCTCTCTATACATAATATATATATATATAATTCAGATACTTTAATCCAAGCGGAAAAAGCAGGAAGGTAAATTCCAAAAACCCAATCCTAATTAATATTAAAAATTTTATTTTAATATTAAAAAATGATACAGGAAGAGAGCTCCATGTAATAAAATATTACAGAGCAAATATAAATTAAATCAAATGACCTTTTTTTTTTTTTTTTACATTTTATTTTAAATCCTATATCTTTTTATTCCCTTTAAAAACAATTATGCCTTTTTAAGTAAAGGCCTTTTTCTAATACTTCAACATTTTTGGGAAGTTAGGTTTTTGAATATGTCCAGCGTCTGTAATATATAAAAAATTTTTTCTTTCTTTTCTTTTCATTTTCCCTCCCTTCCTTCCTTTATCTCTCTTATCTCCCACCTTTTTTCCGTGTTGCTTAACCTTACATCAATTCAACACGACCATCTGTTAATTTTTAAGTTACAATTCTCTTTTCTTTTTTTGTGAACCCAGACAATGTCAATTTTTTCTTTTCTTGTTTATTTGATTTTATTTTGTTTTATCCTTTTCTTTTTCTTTTTTTCTTTTTCTTTTTTCTTTTTCTTCTTTAATTTCTTTGCAAATCTATTTAAAAAGGAAAATTAGACTGATTTTTCTCCAGTTTCTGAAAGGATTTTTCTGTTGTTGAGGTGATGTGTTATCCCCTGTGGGGATTTTCATATCGAAATGATCATCCAACATCATTGAATTAATCCTTTTTTAATTTATATATATATATGTGTGTGTGTGTGTGTGTGTGTGTGTGTGTGTGTGTATCATAATACATGTCGATCAGTAAGATAAAACTAACCTGTCTCATGATGGTCTAAACCAAGTTCACATTCCCTGTCAGTTGGTGAACAATTCAATGAATTGGAGAATTCTGCTTCACAATCACAGAAAATGATGACATTGAAGGATCAAAAAGCAAAATTGCTACAAATGCTTGACTACCATAAACATTTTCTGCTAACTATTATTGATTTTTATCAAGTCTAGTAGAACGCTTCAGGTTTTATGCTTTTTAATGAAAACTGAATAACACCTTTTCTTTAGTCCATAAGAGTAGTCCAAAAGTATGGCAAGTAGAATTAGAACAATCTACCTACATGGATTAAATAAAGTATTGGGTTTGAAATTCCAACAAATATCACATGACGAAGACCATGGTGTACAACAGTTGAAACATTGTGAATATGGCAACAATGTAAATAGTGTAAATAATTACAATATCTCATCTCAGAAATATAGACAGATATTGAAGGTGAATATGGCAACAAAGATGAGGACAACAATCCAATGTAAATAGTGTAAATAATTACAATATCTCATCTCAGAAATATAGACAGATATTGAAGGTGAATAGAGTGACAAAGATGAGGACAACAGTCTGAACAATGCAAATTGTTACAATATCTCATCTCAGAAATATAAATAGATCTTAAAGAAGGTTGAAGCGTACAACGTCTGAAATGTCATGAATATGGTAACAATAATGTGGACAACAGTTCGAACAATGTAAATAGCATAAATAATTACAACATCTCATCTCAAAAATATAGACAGATCCCAAAGAAGGCTGGAGCATAAAACAGCTGAAACAATTGTGAATATGGCAATAATGATAAAGACAACAATCCAAACTGTTGTATTGTGGAATAAAGAGATACACATTGAAATGTAGATAAACTACTTTATTACCAAAGTGGTACAACTAAGAGGTATATACAATATTTACAGTCTCTCATTAGTTAGTCTGTTAAGTGCCATACGTGATACACGCTTTGGGCAATCATGTCTCAAAAGAGACATGGCTGACTGGGCAGAAGATTATCCCACAGTAGTTTGCCATTGCTTTCTGCGGTAGACTGGTTGCCAGCCAAGGCTACAGAACCCAATTTGTCCTGCCATTTAACTCATAACTGAAGGGAGAAGAGATAGACATTATTATATTAAGTATAATTAGTGGGGGTTCAGTTTATTACTTCATGACAGTAGAAAACCGATCCCCCACTTTATGCCCTTTAGAAGTTTTAGTTATGTTTCCAACTATTATATTCAGTTAAGAGGCATACGTGATACACGCTTTGGGCGATCATGTCTCGAAAGAGACATGGCTGACTGGGCAGAAGATTATCCCACAGTAGTTTGCCATTGCTTTCAAGGCTATAGAACCCAATCTGTCCTGTTATTTAACTCATAACTGGTGGGAAGAGATGGATTAATACCTTTCCCAAGGGTATTTGTGCGTAAGTGAATGCAAGGAATTCAACTAGAATTCGAACTCAGCCCCCCGAATTGTCGTTCCGAGTCGATATCCACTGCACCACAACGCACATCTCATTGGTACTCTTCTTTAAATCTGAGAAACCTGGACAACGTATGTTAGGCAGGAAAACTGAGTCCATTTCTTCTACCCACAACATATCATCAGTTTCATATGGCGAGAAAGAAATATAAGCATATAACTTACAGTTAGATCTAGCCATTTTATTTGTTAATTTGATGGGACCTTAGCGCCAATCTAGTACTACGTTTAAACTCATAAATTCTAGGTGACAAAGAAGTAATCTCATTAGAACAACCATGAAAATATTTACAGGAATGCGACATTACCTTAGTGCAACAGTGGTTGAAACCAAGTTAACAACCCTTGGGGCAGGCTGACCCTCTGAAGTGTAGAACTCCTTTGTCACCGTTGTCTTCAGTGACTGGGTTGCATACATTGAATGAATGATGGCTTTAATTTAAAAGACAGCATCTACAGTGAGTTGGTCGTGGGACGTTGACCGGTTGGCCACTTTACAATATGCTTCAAGGATTCTTGTAAGAGGAACCTGGAATGCAGGGGCATCGGCTCCAGTTGCTGCGATGCTGTTTATGATAGAGTTACAAAGACCGGGAAAAGACAAAACTAATTGTTGGAGATCAGATAAAAATGAAGGAAGCAGAGAGTGGGCAATTTCAGACCTGAATTTCATATTCCAACTTCGTCTGTCACATATGCAGTAGAAGGCCATCCCAGACATGGCTTACAATGAGACTGTATGTGGCAGCGTAGCCGGGGCCGGGATTTGCTGTCCTTTTTAATTAGGATCGATCCTGGTCCGAGAACAAGCCGTCAGCCCACACCCGTCGGTTGTGGATGGCGTTGACCTAGCAACTGGTCTTTAAGTTGACCTCTTCAATTGTAATTGTAATATAATAATCTGGCCCAACCCGAGAAGGCTGAGGAAGCGTGGGTGTTTCCGGTCATTGAAAGGAACGGATGTTTGTTTGACCCTATTTCCGACAGATGCGGAAATAACTCTGAGAAATTACGTAGGCGTCGAGTAGGCGTCGCGAATCGAGGCAAAACTTGGAAGATATATAAAGGCTTCGAAACACGGAGTCAAGAGTCTGGTCGGCAGTAGAGAAGCAGTTCACAGCTGCCCCCAATAGCATACATGCTATTGGGGGGAGTACGCATTCGTCATTCGTCCATTCGTCAACGTCGACCCTTAGAAGTATTCGTCAACCCATTAGAAAAGCGCTCCCTCAACTCTCTGTCCACTAGGCGACACGGTCCAGCGTTCATTAATAAAAATATTAATATATTTTTATATATACATGCTTGTTTGTTGTTTATCGATATACAACATAATCTCTTTTACCCACGTTGTGATTTTTTATGTTAAGCTGAATTATCAACCAAGCTAAACCAAGTTGAATACGCGCGCACAATTTTGGAACTAAAATGGACAACTCCTGAATAAATCATTAGATGGTATTTATATATATAAAAAAAATTTAATTACAGTTTTTTTTCTTTTCTTTTCCCAACCCGTTTCTAATAATTGGGCGACGGGACGAAGATTTCCACTAATTTCTCTAAGAATGGCCAGACTTGGTAACTAGATAACTGGTAAATTCAACTACTGTTATGTGTTCTTCGAAAATAGTACAAGGATATCGTCGGAGTTTTTGTTCTTTAGCAGATAACCATGATTATTATTATCATCAGGTTAGCACAACAGCGTTATGGCAAAAAAAAATATTTCTGGTCTCTCCGACGCGGCCTCCGTAACTCTGGACCGCTACTAACTCCAACTGACTTTAGCCCCCGTGAGCACTTGTATTTATGGGTGACCCTTTTGCTGGTGTGATGAGGGCGCATAAGGGCTTTTATGCAAATATCCTAAAATTTAGCCAGTCCACTTTTTCTGCTTCACACTTCCAATTCTGTAAGATTCCCCCTCCTCTGGGAGGAGCTACAACATGCCAATCCCCCTGACGTCTCTTTTTTTTCTTTCGTTTTCTATTTCACACTTCCAATTCTGGAAGATTCTTCTTCCTCTTGGAAGGAGTTATTACATGACGTCATCTCCCTGACGTCTAACTTTCTTTGTTCTATCTTCCCCAGGGAAATTTAGGATGATAAGTTTCTCAGAAAATGGCAATTGGTATTTCTCTTTCAACAAGACCATTTTAACCTCTGGCGCCTAAACCTGTCAGCTGTGTTTCGCTGAATTTCACCTGTTCTCAATCCCGGGTAAAAATGAATTAAAAAATAAAATCGTTTTCCTCCATCCTTTTCGTTCGTATGCAATACTAAGTACTGTTACATTTCTCTCAACAAGACGACTTTTAACCTCTGGCCTCTAAACCTGTCAGCTGCATCTCGTTGAATAGTAACGACTGTATTCTGTGATTTCATTTTACCTCTTTCTACTTGTTCTCGATCCCGGAGACAATTAATTGCTTTCCGACAAAAAAATAAAATAGTTTTCTTGAACCCTTTTTGTCTGTAAAAGATTAAATCGTTTATCTTTAACCCTTTTTCGACTTACGGACGAAAAAAGGGTTACAGAATAACGATTTGAAAAATAAAATCGTTTTCTTGAACCCTTTTTCGTCTGTAAAAATATAAAATCGTTTACAATTACTGTATAAACTGATCCCTCATTTTATGGCCACGGTAGTTTTCTATACATTTATATTGTTGACGGGACCCTTCCTTCGTTAAGGAAGACTTGTGGAACGGCAAATATTTTGAAGATCAGAAGGAATTTTTTATACGAAGCTTGAAGGTGTTGAAAAATTCCACAAACAATAAAAAATGTGCAAGAAACAATGGCAAAGAATAAATTAAATAATCGCAAGAAAACACAGTTTGAAATAAACAATAACACAAATTTATATACACAATTACAGGTTTTTGTAAGGAAGTGAAAAAAGGTGTCGAAAGTGATGGGATAGATTGATATTGTTCGTGGGTTGACGAAAAGTCAATAATTTGTGTCAGGCTGACAGAATTAAAGTTCGCGGAGTAAAATTAAATGTTCTGTATATAGTGATAATTTATGAAAGCCATAAATGACAGAAACGTGTGTGTGTGAGAGAGAGTGAGTGAGTGAGTGAGTGAGATTGCAAGTACGAGTTGCGTCCCTTGGACTGTAAAGTAATGCAGAAATGTAGTTGACAGCGATTATCAACTGTAATAAGAGTACTTGTAGTAGTCGTCGATATACCAAGCTACTGTCAATTCGAGATGTGTTTTTGGCGAACGGGTTTTGCCTCGTAGCTGGTGGTGAGTTAGTTCGGAACGGTCACCGCGTTTAGCGACAGGGATTCCGGAGGCAACTGGAAACTAACTGATTCATCAAACTGCTGTTTATATATTTGGTCCAATCTCCGCGTTCGTTAGAGTCGTTTGGGGGGGGGCATTGTATACGTTTGGTCAGTGTATCAAACGAAGGACTTGATTGGTTGAAGTTGTTAATGAACTGGTCCATTAATGAGTGAAGGTAAAATTGGTATATGGGCGATCCCACTGACTTTCTTTGTTTACCTAGTTAATGTAAGTGTCGTTCCCGGCCTGTTCCCGGCATTCTCTTTTGTTATGGTCTATATTAGGGATGGCGTTCTTTTGAAGGGTAGTTGTATGTTATTGCAGATTAACGGAATTTGGCCTCGTTGTAGATAGCTCACTATCAGTCATCAAAAGAATATAAATTAAGAAAAGCAGATTCAGTTGAAAATAACATTTTATATATACACATATCAATTAAGGTTTTGCAATTAAAGTAATTCTTTAAATATGAGTCCAACGAACGTTAAAATGTTCATGGCAATAAAATGCTGAAAAGAGAATTAATGCTTAGGAATGTGGGAGCGTTGTAAGTAAGGAAAGTCTTTGATGTATCCGCTCCTTAGGCCAGTAAGTAGTTTTGAGACAGCGAAGAAGGAAAAGATAGGTAAGGGAGGCGAGCATAGTAAGCCACTTGACTTGGCCAAGGAAGATACTAATTACCCTCGTCTCTCTCCGGGCGACAGTTAAGTCTATCTACTCCAATTGAGAACAAAAAAAAAGAGAAAAGAAAAAAAAAAGAAGTGAAAGGAGATTGGGGAAAAAAAAAGAAAGCTGGGAACCACACCCTAAACAGGAAACAATGGATGAGCCTCTTCACCTGTTTAAAAGACGTGGGTAGAGTGTGAACCGGGCGATAGTTACGTCTATCTACTCCAATTGAGAACAAAAAAAGAGAAAAGAAAAAAAAAAGAAGATTGGTAAAAAAAAAGAAAGACGGGTACCACATCCTAAAGAGGAAACAATGGATGAGCCTCCTCACCTGTTCAAAAGACGTGGGTGGAGTGTGAACCGGGCGATAGTTAAGTCTATCTACTCCAATTGAGAACAAAAAATAAAGAGAAAAGAAAAAAGTGTAAGAAGATTTGGAAAAAAAAAAAGACTTATTAAGTTTTAACTTAGTTAAAGTCAAGTCAAATAATTTTTTAAAAATAAGATCAAACCTACAGTTAGACATGAAAAGTTTTAAAATTAAGCAAACATATTGGGAAGAGAAAGAATTTTTTTCCCATGGACTGTTATGAAGTCGAATCTTCTTAGAAAGAAAGTCACTTGTTGAATGAAAGTTTAGGTTCAAGTTCAATGTAATAAAGTCTGTTTCAAATGAAAGAAGTGATACACACTGTTCATCAGTTGGCTATAAAATGTTCAAGTGTTCTTAAGTTAGAATAGATCAACAGATCTTGACAAATGTTTAGCAAAGTGACCACTGGTAATTTAAACAGTGTAAGTATGTGTTTGTGTGTGCGATTTTGTTGTGTGAGCAAGATCTGGAAACCAGCGACGTGGAGTCCAGGAACAACGACATCTTACCGAAGAAACAATGAATTTCTTCGCTTATATGGCCGGGAATTCCCACTATAAAATGACCATGTGTCACATCCAGCCTACGTGGGAAGGCTAGTAAATACAGCCTATATGCATATTTCTAAGAGGCTCTAGAAGGGTTCGCGGAAAAATTTCACATTTTTTTCACTTTTGCAATAAAATATCTGATTGGTCATAAATCGACCAATTGGATATCGTGTACTGAACCAAGTATGGGAAGTAGTTAGAATTATTCTCAGCTGCGATTTCAAAATTGTCTCGTAATGAATTGTACAGCAATTATTTAACAAATCACTGCCGAGAAAATTGTAATGCTTTTTGTGCGTGGGTGCGTGACACATGCACACACCTATGGAAACCTATTGAATAAATGTAAGCTGTTTGCTGATTGGTTTGAGCTTGTAGAGGACGAAGCGTCCATTACTAATTTAGGTTTACGAGTCGACTCGGCGTAACTGGGGTCATGAAATACAACAGGCAATAAGAAAGACGAGCAGGCGAAAGTAACAAGAAAAACAATATTTTAACAAAGGTTACATAGGGTTGACAGCATGCAAAAATTAAGGAAAGAAAAGTTCTTTCCCTTTGTCTGGACATAAACGTAAAATGTTCTGTAGAAAGTTATTTTATGTAAAGTCCAGTTTGAATGAAAGTAATGTTCACAGTGTTAATGTCTGTTTCCAATTGGAGTTTTTTTTAGTGTGGTGTGTGCATCGTTGGTGAGAAATAAAAATTTGCGCCCCTAATTGCTACCCGCAATTAGTGCGCGTGTGTTTGTGTGAGTTAGGGAAACATGTCTGCTCTTGCCCGGGACAAAATCCTAACTAGCGTACCACGTGACGTTCCCCGCTTTTTATTGGCATTCGTTTACGCGGGAACTAAGTTATCACGTGAACGCTGAATGACCATGTGTGTGTGTGTGTGTGTGTGTGGGTGTCAATGTATCAAACCCCACAAGCTAGCCAATCAGAATCAAGGTAAGTGAACCACATTTTTGCCGATAAATCGTAAGGATGGCTGAACACCCATATAAATGATTTGCTGCGTATTTTCATTGAGTTGCAGCAGCTCAATTGTAAGTTGGCATTTGCCTCTGCAACTATGACACTGTCAGCACTCTGTCTTCGGGTGGAGGGCGCTCTCTGCTTCCGAGCAGAGAGCAATAACCCAGTCGTGGTTCCGCCGAAGGGTAGAAGCACGACTGGGCAAAAATAGACAGACATTTTTTGGCCGGGCCATATAGCCCGGAAATCCCAGTCAGTTATGACTGGGATTTCCGGGCTATATGGCCCGGCCAAAAAATGTGTCACATGTTGTCACATGTGTCACATGTTGTCACATGTGTCACATGTTGCCCTTACTGGGAGGGACAACTAAATATAGTTGCAGCAGCTCACGATCGACACCAAGCAAGGCAACATTATTATTATTTTTGTTCAAAATTTGTTGTATTTTCAGTTTGTTTGTTTTGTTTTTTTTTGGGGGGGGGGGGGGTCATCCTCTTTGGCGGGGTTCATCCCCTTCCATCATTTCATTCTTCATTAATTTTTTTAAACTATGTATTATATTGTATATAAACACATTTTTATTGTCATGGGTTTGCTCCCGTTTTTAGGTGCCCCTCGTAAATATGTGGTATTGTGGTGTAAGAAGGAATGGGAGGTGATGGATGGGTTCTTTTGGTGATTGAGCAAATTGTAATGAGTGAATGGGTCGTGATAGTGTTTAGCTAAGTATAGGATAGTTAAGCGAGAACCAACCTCTACTCCTCCCCTTTTCGGCCTTGTGCCATAATTGGTATTTTTTTACCAATAAATAGTGACACCAAGCAAGGCAGTCACAGCTGCCCGCGATAGCGGCATGCTATCGTGGGGTTCGCGTTCTTCAATATCAAGTCATTCTCTCACATACCCGCACTAATTGCAAGACGCCATTAGATGTCTTTTATTTTAAGTCAACTCACTCTCTCTTACAAATGCATTCTTCAGTACACTACAAAAATGAACGTTATTCATGAACAATCAGAACTGAACAATTCTTTTAGCAATAATATTCCTCACACGAATTTCTTATCACACTGATAAATCTTTTTGCAACAATGAACGTTTCAAAGTTCTAAAACAATTTTCATACAGTCCATGGAAGACCCTTTCAAACAAACAAATTCAACATCTATGTAATGTGTGTATTTCTTGTTATTGTTAATACACTTTGTAGTTGCAAATTGATGCTTTGTCAATTTCATTCAACTTTCCATTTGCTTGTTTAATGAATGATTTCAACGCTTATAAAAATAATGGCGGTATGCAAGGATTTAGTGAGGAAGTTCCTTTTGTGCCATGTAAAAATCCAAATCTAAATTAACCTTGCATAGTAAGCCCCCACAGGTGTGAACAAATAAATGTACTTACACACTGAATTTTATATGAATTTTATATGAATTTTATATGCATTTTATATTTTATATGAATTGAATTTTATATGAATTTATATGAATTGAATTTTATATGAATTTATATGAATTAAATATATGAATTAAATTTATATGAATTTTAAATTTATATGAATTTTATATGAATTAAATTTATATGAATCTTTTATGAATTTTATATGCATGCGTGTGTGAATGTGTAAACTGCACACATCTTCCCTCATACCTCGTTTGATGTGGAAAATTTTATATATTTTTGTAATAAAATTTAAATCTTTTGGTTTGTAATAAAATTCCTTAATCTGTTTCCTTCAATCAACAGAGTAGCGTAAGTCAAACAATCCAACAAAACGTACTTACTCTCTGTCGCCTCTTGAAGCCCTTTTAATAGATTGAGTAACAGTTTACTCATGTTTAGAGATTCTCGTGAAAATCTGACTCCAAGATCTATCTTTTCGAATATGCGGTATTGTGGTATATGCTGGATTGAATGGAGAAAGATGGGTTCTTGTAGAAATTTTTAAAGAAAGGAAAAAGTATTTGTACATATTAAGAAATTTTTAACATTATCGGCGTTATATCAGGACTCCCTCTGAATAGGTGGATTCGTGGTACATAGTAGCGTAGGTCAAACAATCCAACAAAACGAGTCTCCTGTTTGCCATCACAATCGTACTTCTCTCTGTCACCTCTTGAAGACCTTTTAATAGATTGAGTAGCAGTTTACTCATGTTAAGAGATTCTCGTGAAAATCTGACTCCGAGATCTATCTTTTCGAATATGTGGTATTGTGGTATATGCTGGATTGAATGGAGAATGATGGGTTCTTGTAGAAAATTTTAAAAAAAGCAAAAAATATTTGTACATATCAAAAACTTTTCAGCATTACAGGCGTTTTATCATGATCTCTTCTGAATATGTGGATTCGTGGTACATATTGAATGAGGAAGGATGGGTTCTTGTAATGATTGAGGAAATTGTTAAAGTAAATGGGTCGTGAGTTGGATTAGCTACGTATTGAATAGATAGTGTAGACCAGTTGGTCGACACTGTTTATCCAACACTTAGCTAAGCAATACTACACCTAGCTAGTCTCCTCTTGGTCTTGTGGAACAATAACATGTAACCTACATTCCAACTGAGACCAAATCTCAGCTTTTCTTTTCCGTTCCTGAACAACAGCAAAAGATTAATGTTGTCAGCCGGAATAGTCGACTTTCCAAGCGCCACTTAGATGTGGCACAAGGCCGAAGATATGGAGTACCTAGTGAGGATCAAGCTCGCTAACTATTACAGTCATGCGGGGGCACCTTTGTCTTGCTAGAACCTATTACAACAGAGTAGTGAGTTCGATCCTCACTAGGTACTCCATATCTTCGGCCTTGTGCCACATCTAAGCGGCGCTTAAAATCAACTATTACACCACAAGGAGGTGCCCTTGTCAGCCGGAATACTTTGCGAAGAGAACACGTAGCTGTTCGACACCGGTTTCTCACTGCGACTGTTTGGCTTTAACAGACGATTCAAATTCTCGTCAGTAATTTTCTGAAATTATATAAATTTGTTATTTTTTTTTTTTTTTAATTCGTTTCCTTTCTTTAGTGATAAAAAACGTAGCGGACCTGAAGCAGACTACCACCACGTTTAATTTCGTTGTTTTTCTTTTCTTTTTTTTTAACTTTTTTCAGCGTAGTCCTATCGATTGTTACTTAAACTTCCCGATTGTCAAAAAAAATTTGAAAAATTACAATATTTAAACAAATTCGTTGGGGGCGGCAGTTTCTCATCCAACGTTAAAGTAAATCGATCCTCCATTTTCAAACCACTGGTTGCATCATGTGAGAAACTGCCCCCCCCCCCCCCCAAGATTGTTTAAATATTGAAATTTTTTTGCAAATTTCTTTTGTCATTCGTAAAGTTTAAGGTGTAAAAAAATAATATTGCACTAAAAAAGTCCAAAGAATTTGATTATGAACAAATTTACAGGTGGCGGTAATGTCGTACCTGCGACTGGTTCAAAAAATGGAGGCTCGATTTACTATAACGTTGTATGAGAAACTGATCCCACCCCAGAAAATGTTTAAATATTGAAATTTTTCAAAATATTTTTGTCAGTCGTAAAGTTAAGGGGATAATTGATAGGACTGCGCTGAAAAAAGTAAAAAAAAAAAAAAAAAAAAAAAAAACGCAATGAAACGTGGTGGTAGTCTGCTTCAGATCCTCAAAAAACGTTATTAAATAAATTAAAATTTAATTTAACAATAAGTTTATATTATTTTTTAATTATTGAATAATAATATTTTGTTAATCTTATTGTTAAAAAAATATCCTGACAGCAATTTAACCAAATTAGAAAACATTTATTATTTATTTTAAAAAAAAAAAAATCCTAAAATCAAAAGTTCGAAACAAGACTCTGGCTGGCTGGACTATCGTTTGTTTGGTTTTTCATTTTTTTGTTGCTATTTCTGTTCAGACCGCATAAGAAAGTTAAGTCATAAAATTAATTAAACAAAATTTAAAACTAAAAGTTTAATTACATTTTAGTCGTTGATTAGATGTTTTCATCAACCAAAATGTGTACTGCAAATGTACTTTTTAGAAAATATTTTTCTAGTAAAACAGTAGTATTCATTAAAAAAGCAATTGTTAAAAGAAATTGTGGTATTCATAATTCCAATCCAAAATATCGGAACTCAAGATATTGAAATTGAAGAAAATACATTTAATATTACAAAAAAAAAAAAAATACCTGTGTTTAACATGAATTTTCTCTTTTTTTAAGTTTATATTTTAATCTGAATTTAAAATTAATTCTATGCACAAGAAAATTAATTGATAAATAAAAAAATAAGTAAAATAACTTATGAAAAATTAATTTCATTTTATATTGTATTTTTCATTCCCCTCCAACCTTTTTTTTATAGGAGACAAACTGATGCTTGACACCGGTAGCAGAATAATTTTGTTTTTCGTTTTCCTGTCATCAAGCGATTGTTGATATTGAAGATGTCTTTAGAAATTTGATAAAGTCTGTGTTTCTGTTTTTCTTGTGGAATTATTTTCAAAGTGGACATTAGTATCAATAGAAATAACAGCCCAATTTTAGAGTGTGTGAAACATTGGAATTGCAACCCGACACGATAAAATTCATTTTAATAAGCATTTTTCTCAGAAGATCGATATTTGAAAGGAAGAAAAAGGTAAGAGATTTTTAAAAAGATATATTTTAACAATAATCTTTAACGATGTTCGTCAACATTTATATAGAAAATGTAACTATAAAGAAATATCTTTAATCGTTTTAAATACAATTCAAGAAGATAAATAAAATTTTAAAATAAAACCCCCTTTTTTCTTGTTTTTTTTTTTCTTTTTTTACATTTTTAGTGAATTTTTGCATTAATTTGGGTTCAAAATTTGGGTCATGTATGAGAAAGGTATTTATTTCCACTGCGGATAAGTAAAAATAATTGAATTAAAATTTAAATTGTTTTGCATTTTTAATTAATTTTTCCTTTTATTGATTCATGACGATGGATGGATGGAGTGGCTAATAAAATTCTTTAAAAACAAAATTTCATAGATTTACTCCAAAATTACGAATATTAGAAAAAATCTTATAAAATAATATTATAAAAGTTAAGGGTGCCCAGTTTCCTGTGTATATCCATCAATTGTTATTGTAAAAATTGCCCTCTCTTCGCTACAAAAAAAAGTCAACAAAACAGAACGACTTGAATTATAAAAAAATAAATAAATAAATAAACCTGAGGAAAAGAATAAAATTCAGTTTCTTATTTTACGTTGCTTAAAATTTTAAAACTGATAATCCATGAAAAAAAAGAATTTTAAATTACGAATTTCAGTTTTTTTCTAACATTTTTAATTTTTAGAAAACCATGTGGCTGTGAAATGTGGCATGAGCAAAAAAAAAAAATGTCTTAAAATTTCAAAAAATAAATGTTTCAGGCTTAAATAAACCACAAAGAAAGTTGACTCGGTCTCCTCACTGATACGCGATGTAACAAAAAAAATCGTGTTTAATGTGGGTAACCCAAGCTAAGCACGTGGACCGCCTGTTTGAATTCCCTTCCGCATACTTGCTTCCCCACCTCCCGACAGTTACAATCTTCAAGAATTCAAATGTAAGTCAATAGTCACCTCCTGTTTCA
Organism: Ascarosepion bandense; assembly: GCA_037127315.1. Taxonomy (NCBI): domain Eukaryota; kingdom Metazoa; phylum Mollusca; class Cephalopoda; order Sepiida; family Sepiidae; genus Ascarosepion; species Ascarosepion bandense. The sequence continues at coordinate 7,610,879 of JBBBDQ010001031.1, read as the reverse complement.
CTAACTTACATCCTCTCTGTCATGCTTTTTTCTCCGTCCATCTCATTCATCAATATTCTCTTCCTTCTCATACTCTCTTCCTGACACCCTCTGTAGCCTGTCACTCTTTCTCATAACATTCCTCCTATGTAACCCCCTACACAACAGTGGCAGTAAAATGCCTTACTTGGGGCCACACAATTATATATAAAAAAAATTTTTAAAAAGTATATGTATGCAAGAGGCACCTCAGCGTGGTGTAATGGTTAGCAAGCTCATCTCGCTAGAATCATTATGACTGAGTAGTGAGTTCGATCCTCACTGGGTACACCCTACTTTTGGCCATGTGTTACGTTTAAGCTACACTTAGAAACTCACCTTCCTCCAGGTTTGGGAGTTGGGTGCAGGGCTAACAAACCTGCCCCATAAAAAACTTTGTTACGGAAACAGCAAAAACACTGCTATACACACCATTAGGTGTAAGGAAAAGTTTATTTATTTCATATGTATGCAAAAATAATGCATGTGTCAAATATATATATATATATATATATATATATATATATATATATATAAATCTATCTAAATCTAAATCTAAACTTATTTATAAATGGAACTTTGTGTGTGTGTATCCGTTACCTATAGACTCCGAAACGGCTGAACCGATTTTCTTGAAAATTTACACAGTTGTACTATAAACGTCTGCAAGTGTTCTTAGCAAGGTTTTGTGTCGAGGCACCCCGATAAATATCAAAAATCAATAATCGAAAAAATCGGGTTATAGAAGAAGTGGTCCGATTTTAATCAAATTTGATACACTCATAGACAAAGACATAAGAAATGATATTCAGAAGTTTCAAGGTTGCAGTTCTTACAATAGTGCAGAAAATCAATAATATATATATATATATATATATATATATATATATATATATATATATATAAAAGGCAAGATGTTTGTGTGTATGTCTGTTTATCTGCCTGTATGTCTGTATTTTTTACAGCCCTTTTATTTTAGTTTTTGCTTCAGGTTTGTCTCTAAGTAGGTATAATTGCAAAATTTGACATACATCCATTCATTTTTCTTTCAGTCTACTGTTACGCTTTAACTGGAAACAACTATTGCTTTTTAGTCTTTTGTGCCAATGTCCAAAGAGTCTGAGCTCCAGGACCATGGATTAGTTTTAAAGCTTTCATTACACCCAAGCAATGCCAGGCTATACTGCTAGTACACAAATGAATAAGAATGAAAAAAATAATTGCAACATACAAAACATTAATTACCATCATTATTAACTACCAGATGAGACATTGTTCTTTCAATGTCAAAACAAAATGTACAATTTTGTAGTTTGCATATGTTCTAAAGTAATCATTAATAATATATATATATATATATATATATATATCATAAAAGTAAATTTAAATTACCTTTTAAATAGAATTTTAATTTACCCCATTAAAAATTCACCTGCAAACTATCATTTTGTGTTGTTTATTTTTTGAAAACATTAGGGTTGAATTCATTCTTATATTTACTTATTGAGGGAATTAATGTTGGTTTTGTTTCATGTATTTGATATATAAGCCTGTATATGTGTATAATTTATATTGTGTGTATAAGAATATAGTTTCTCTGTAAGTTTTGTGTGTGTGTATGTGGTTATGTAAGTATGTATCTTAATTTTGCTTTTGACTTGTTCCCATAATCGCTATACTTGACCAATGGAAAGTAAACTTCCCCACCTCTAGGACTTAGGACATCAACTTTATAACACCCGGGGACAAAAATTTTTCTGAGTCATACTGCTTGATTGCTTGTTTTTTTAATCTTCTGATAAAATTAAACTGTTTGTAATTTGTGGTCTGATGAGATGGGTAACAAAAACCTACCTGCCAAAATAAATCATAGTTTATAACCACCTTCGATGATGCGTTGAGTTTTATAAAGGTGCAAGATGGATTCTAATAAGAACATCGAGATGAATAGCAGGAGCACCCGACCAGTGATGGCAACAGTCTTCAATGCACAGACGAATGGTAGATTTTTAAATGTGGAAGATGGATTCTGACGAGAACCTTGAGATGAATAGCTGGAGCACCCGACCAGATATGACAACAGTATTCAATGCATGGACAAATGGTAGATTTTTAAATGTGCAAGATGGATTTTGATGAGAACATCGAGATGAATAGCAGGAACACCCGACCAGATATGGCAACAGTATTCAATGCATGGACGAATGGTAGATTTATAAGTGTACAGGATGAATTCTGACAAGAACATCGAGATGAATAGCAGGAGCAACTGACCAGATATGACAACAGAATTCAATGCACAGACAAATGGTACATTTACAAATGTGCAAAATGGATTCTGACAAGTAAAACTTCCTGGCCTGATACAGCTATGGATATAGTCATACCATTTGAGTTCATTTGAGAGATTGACGCCAAGGAGGTAAAATGTGTTGCTCTCTAGATGACTAGCATCATCCATGAACCAGAAAGTTTGTCTATTTTAATTAAAGAATAGTAGCTTAATTTTGGGGACATTAAAATTTATAAGCCATCTCTTACCTCATTCAAGCAGAGATTGGAGGTCCTTTTGAAGGACAGCAGTCAGGTTTAGTTTGTCAGCCTTGGCAGATTTCTTATTGAGAAGGAAGTAAATGGTGGTGTCATCTACAGATGCCTACTTGGAAGATCAGGAAGATCACTAATGAAGATTAGAAAGAGCATAGGACCTGGAATAGAGCCTTGAGGGATACCCACGTTCGTGTGATTTGACCTGCAAGATTGTCCGTTCCAAACTACTTCATTTCATAATTCAAGGGAAACGACTGGATTAAATGAAACATTCATCCAGAAATACTGTAACCCTGGAGTTTTTTCTAGAATGCCAGCATGCCAAATCCTTTCAAGAGCTTTTGAGATATTTAGACCCACAGCTTGAGATTTTCCGTGATTATCAAGAGCCTGATATATATATTTGATGATGGCTGTTAACATAACTCGAGTCACAGTAGCTATAATGTTTTTTAATTATTTCATCCCTAACAAGATGGGACCACCACTAGTGGACAGGGGGATACAGTGACAGAACCCGCTCTCCAATAAAAACAGGATACAGTGGGTGTCAAAGAAAGTATAAAAGATTGATGGGATTCAAGCAGACTGAAGATGACAATTGATATTGGTAGGAAAGTTTCTCTATGCTGGTTAAAGAGAGAACAGTCTCATTTTGAAGGCATTAAAATTTACTGTCCATTTCCCACCTCAGTTCATCACAGAACTGAGGTCCTTTTGAAGAGCAGGTATATTCTGTCAGCCTTGGCAGTTTTACTATTGAGACGGGAGTAAATGGTGGTGTCATCTGCATTGATGCCTACTTGGGAACTGATTACATCAGGAAGATCATTGATGAAGATCATTACAAGTGTAGGTCCAAGGATAGATCCTTGAGGAATTCTTGTGTTCATGTAAAAGGATTTGATAGGAATGATTGGATTAAAATGTCAAATTCATTCGAGATATCAACAGCTCAAACTTTGCCATTCTTATCAAGAGCCTGGTATATATATATTCAGTGATGGTCCATCGCACATCAGTAGTAGACCTGGCAAAGTAGAAGTCATATTGATTGTCAGAAAGAAAACATTGATAATAGCCTCGAATATTTTGCCAAAATGAGGTAAGAGGCTAATAGGGTGATAATTAGAGGGGTCAGAGGGCTCCCCAGAGTTTTTTAAAAACAGGAATTACAGAGAAGGACTTACAACAAACATGAAGCAGTGAGGCAATAGTTTTTGAGTTTGGAGAAGACTGGAGCCAGCTCAGGGGTATATTTCTTTACGACAATAGCTGGAACTCTATCACCTCTTCTTACCTTATGGGAATCAAGCTTAGAAATTATATTATGTTTGAGACCAGAAATGGATATATATATATATATATATATATATATATATATATATAGAGTTTATAAAGGAAAACTCAACACATCATGTTAATTATAAACTATAGTTAATTTCAATGAGCTTAAACAGTTCATCTCATCAGACAATTTTACAATATTCCTCCATCTGGCATAAAATTTCTGCCGGAATGAGCTTTTTCTTAAAATGAAGAGGGAACATAATAAAAATAATAATAATAATAAACATATAATTACAAACAAATAATTAAATGACAATATTTGTGAGGAGGAGGAGGAAAGAAAGAAATGAAGGAACAGGAGGGGAGGGGAGAAAGAGATAGTCCCAAATATGGGTAGTATTCGTTTGAAGTTATATGACTGTCTTAGATGGTATGACCTCTGAAAAAACCCAATTCCCCTGACTTTAGGCATATCTTTGACCCCTTCAGGTCAACCCACTTACTTATATTAACTTAAATCCATATATACCTATGTATATATTCCCACCCTGTAATTTTTTTTTTAATTTTACATATCCACTGATTTCTTTTTTTATCTTTTTAGGTTTTAGCGTTTTCATACTCATATATATATATATATATATATATATACTCTTCATAAGCATAGGGCTTTTGTGCGCCCCCGTAGTGCGGTGTATATACACACTTGCATATCACGTTACCTAAATTGACGTATTCTCAATCTCGCATATATTTATATATATGAGATATATACGAGATAATTAAGTACATATTTAAGCCCACATAGCCAAACACACCTATATATACATATATATATACACATATATACACACACACACACAGAGATATATATATATATATATATATATATACACACACTTGCACCTATATATGTGCATACGCACACCAACATGACCACATATGCACGCACACACCTATATACATAACTTATAACTTATACAAGTTCACTAGTAGTTTACTATTTCCCCATGTATAAGGACCCTGTATAATGACCCAGTGTGTTTGTGTACGTTTAATTTCTAAATTAATTGGTAATAGTCTTTTTTTATTTTTTAATTCGTAATATATATTATTCCTTGTTACTCTGTATTTATACCATTTTACTTCATTTGGGTGTTGATTTATCTATATATTGGTGGAAATACATCACACTAGGGAAGTTAAGGTTCGAGCCTTTATAATTGATTTTATCTAAAGTTGTCATACTTCGCCTCTAATTAGGTTTTCCCACATGATGGAAATATCATCTATTTTCCCTAATTGAGTTTGTTCCTACCTATAGAGTACACATCTTTTTACGTGCCTATTTTTCTTACGTTAATGCATCCAGTGATACACAATACATAAAACATGATACATAAAAGTGTGATACATAAAACAATACATAATACATATGAATTTTCACAAGATTTCTAGGATCATGCATAAGTTTAAGTGGATCCTGTTTTTTTTGTTTTTTTTTATTTTTTTATAAAGAGACATATCTCGCCTTATATTTGGGTACCTCATTTCTCCCGGGGAAGTGTTTATGTTCAAGTCAATATTTTGAGCATTTTTCATTTCATAGTTTGGGGTAGGATATTTCTTTCACATATATTAATTATAATATAAAGTTATTGTTTGTCTAGATGGGTATGTCCTTCTATTGAATGGTGGGTTCTTTCCCTCTTTACAATTGATCTGCACATTTTACCAACTAATGATCTATCAGTTTAGGAGGGTTGGTAAGGATGTCGGAAGGTGGTGATTCCGGTATTTTATGTGTCGGATAGTTTAAATTTATTTCTATGACGGCACTTGTAAATTATATCGTTTCTCTGATTTAATAATTGGCTAGATTCTCTGAACTTGATAATTCTAATCTTCTCATCTAAGCATAAGTTGCATCTACCTCTAAAGCTATTGGGGGTTTGAGATTTCCCTATAATCTTCCATTCGATCTGAGGGGAAAGATTTTTGCGTTTTAATTCCCAGAAATA
>JBBBDQ010001031.1:7517500-7602500 GCA_037127315.1 Ascarosepion bandense | reverse complement strand
ATGCTCACTATTATTTTTCTCTTCATTGCCATTTTTTCCAAAACCTCATCATTGCTCACATGTTCAACCCATGATATCCACAGCATCCTTCTGTAAAACCACATTTCCTCTGCTTCAAGTTTTTTCCTCATCATCGATGATATTGTCCAACATTCACTGTCATATTGAAGAACTGACATCACATAGCAATCTAGCACTCTCTTCTTTGTTTCTAGTGAAGTTTTCTTGTGTCTTAGTACTTTGCTCAGCTTCTGGAATGCATCCTTTGCCATGCCAATTCACCTTCGAATCTCTGTGTCACACTTTCCATCTCCTGTTTGAACACTTCCTAGGTATTTAAATTTTTGTACTTGCTTGATTCTAGTACGCCCCCCCCCCACCTGTATTTGGCATTTTGGGTTGCTCTTTTTCCTGATGACCATGCATTCAGTTTTCTTGACCCATCATAAATTGAAATGCTTAGTACAATTCATTAAACACCAATATTTTTAAAATATTTTGAATTTTCTTTTTGTATGTGTATAAATGTGCTGATTTTTATAAGTAGGAGCAACCATACACAACATTATCAGAAAATAAGAGTGATAACTATAGTAAATTTATAACCAAAGTATCTAAAATTCATAAAAACATTACATAGAATATTTTCCTAAATTTTTAAGATTAGTGAGTACTTAAAAGTTGTATAAAAAAGACACTCATTATATTCTTCAATTATTTTTTACAGATAAAATCTATCACTTGTAGAAAAACATTAGATAAATATTGGTCATCAAGGTGTCAACATTTTAAATAAACAACTACCATGTTAAAAAAAATGCATTTCTGTGGTATTTTAAACTTAAAGTAAATAATCATTGTTTCAAATCAGATTAATTCTGCTTTAAAGCAGCTAGTGTTCCTCAAATAAAGTTTCAGAAATGTATATTTTATTTTTGAAAGATCTTTTGATAAAGAGAATGTAGTTTGAGAAAAATTTCTTACCTCATGGATGTTTGTATGCAAAAAGAATCTCGTGGGAAAGCCATATTGTTTTTATGCTGTCAAATTGACGCAAAATCACAGCAACCACGAGATTTGAGGAGATATAAATATGGCTGTTTGGGAAGAACTTTTGGTGTTCTGAACTACACTGTCTTTGGGAAAAACTCTTGTGGTGTTCTAGTGTTTGAGACTACTAATCTACACTCTCTTTGGGAAGAACTGTTTTAGGGTTTCTCATGTTTGAGACTACTAATCTACACTATCTTTGGGAAGAACTCTTTTAAGCTTTCTCATGTTTGATACTACTAATCTACACTGTCTTTGGGAAGAACTCTTTTAAGCTTTCTCATGTTTGAGACTACTAATCTACACTATCTTTGGGAAGAACTCTTTTAGGCTTTCTCATGTTTGAGACTACTAATCTACACTATCTTTGGGAAGAACTCTTTTAGGCTTTCTCCTGTTTGAGACTACTAATCTACACTGTCTTTGGGAAGAACTCTTTTAGGCTTTCTCATGTTTGAGACTACTAATCTACACTGTCTTTGGGAAGAACTCTTTTAGGCTTTCTCATGTTTGAGACTACTAATCTACACTATCTTTGGGAAGAACTCTTTTAGGCTTTCTCATGTTTGAGATTACTAATCTACACTATCTTTGGGAAGAACTCTTTTAGGCTTTCACATGTTTGAGACTACTAATCTACACTCTCTTTGGGAAGAATTCTTTTAAGCTTTCTCATGTTTGAGACTACAAATCTGCACTATCTTTGGGAAGAACTCTTTTAGGCTTTCTCATGTTTGAGACTACTAATCTACACTGTCTTTGGGAAGAACTCTTTTAGGCTTTCTCATGTTTGAGACTACTAATCTACACTATCTTTGGGAAGAACTCTTTTAGGCTTTCTCATGTTTGAGACTACTAATCTACACTATCTTTGGGAAGAACTCTTTTAGGCTTTCTCATGTTTGAGACTACTAATCTACACTATCTTTGGGAAGAACTCTTTTAGGCTTTCTCATGTTTGAGACTACTAATCTACACTGTCTTTGGGAAGAACTCTTTTAGGCTTTCTCATGTTTGAGACTACTAATCTACACTATCTTTGGGAAGAACTCTTTTAGGCTTTCTCATGTTTGAGACTACTAATCTACACTATCTTTGGGAAGAACTCTTTTAGGCTTTCACATGTTTGAGACTACTAATCTACACTCTCTTTGGGAAGAATTCTTTTAAGCTTTCTCATGTTTGAGACTACAAATCTGCACTGTCTTTGGGAAGAACTCTTTTAGGCTTTCTCATGTTTGAGACTACTAATCTACACTGTCTTTGGGAAGAACTCTTTTAGGCTTTCTCATGTTTGAGACTACTAATCTACACTATCTTTGGGAAGAACTCTTTTAGGCTTTCTCATGTTTGAGACTACTAATCTACACTATCTTTGGGAAGAACTCTTTTAGGCTTTCTCATATTTGAGACTACTAATCTACACTGTCTTTGGGAAGAACTCTTTTAGGCTTTCTCATGTTTGAGACTACTAATCTACACTATCTTTGGGAAGAACTCTTTTAGGCTTTCTCATGTTTGAGACTACTAATCTACACTATCTTTGGGAAGAACTCTTTTAGGCTTTCTCATGTTTGAGACTACTAATCTACACTATCTTTGGGAAGAACTCTTTTAGGCTTTCTCCTGTTTGAGACTACTAATCTACACTGTCTTTGGGAAGAACTCTTTTAGGCTTTCTCATGTTTGAGACTACTAATCTACACTCTCTTTGGGAAGAACTCTTTTAGGCTTTCTCATGTTTGAGACTACTAATCTACACTCTCTTTGGGAAGAACTCTTTTAGGCTTTCTCATGTTTGAGACTACTAATCTACACTCTCTTTGGGAATAACTCTTTTAGGCTTTCTCCTGTTTGAGACTACTAATCTACACTCTCTTTGGGAAGAACTCTTTTAGGCTTTCTCATGTTTGAGATTACTAATTTACACTGTCTTTGGGAAGAACTCTTTTAGGCTTTCTCATGTTTGAGACTACTAATCTACACACTCCTTGGGAAGAACTCTTTTAGGCTTTCTCATGTTTGAGACTACTAATCTACACTCTCTTTGGGAAGAACTCTTTTAGGCTTTCTCATGTTTGAGACTACTAATCTACACTATCTTTGGGAAGAACTCTTTTAGGCTTTCTCATGTTTAGACTACTAATCTACACTATCTTTGGGAAGAACTCTTTTAGGCTTTCTCATGTTTGAGATTACTAATTTACACTCTCTTTGGGAAGAACTCTTTTAGGCTTTCTCATGTTTGAGATTACTAATTTACACTCTCTTTGGGAAGAACTCTTTTAGGCTTTCTCATGTTTGAGACTACTAATCTACACTCTCTTTGGGAAGAACTCTTTTAGGCTTTCTCATGTTTGAGACTACTAATCTACACTCTCTTTGGGAAGAACTCTTTTAGGCTTTCTCATGTTTGAGACTACTAATCTACACTCTCTTTGGGAAGAACTAATTTACAGAGAATTACATTCCAAAGTCAGACAACTAAAAAAAAGGGGCTAATTGGCTGTTTTAGCAAAAATTTAAAAAAATTCTTCCTAGTCAATTTAAATTAATCTTGAAATAGAGCAAAGTATTTTGCTTATTGAAAATATTAAATTTAATCTATGAACTTGAAATTAAAACCAAAAAAAAAATCTTCAAGAAAGATTTTTTTAAAAATTCATTTTAAACCTTAGGTATTGGAAATCTGTGCCAAGACCTAATATATATATATTGTTCTGTTATGAATAATATATATATACATGCACAGAAAAGATGTAATGGCAGAAATAACAAAATGGACACAAAATTTTCAGGATTTAAAATCTGTTCCTTAATTCTCATTCCTTCTTATTCTTGGCATGATTGTCAGTGAAAGAATAATGCCTGTTCTTTATGCACAAGTTCAATAGTAGATGTATACACAAAGACTCAGGATTCAAAAAAACAATTTTCAACATAATCTCCTTCTGTCTGAATTTTTCAGATGAGTAGTTATTATTTACACCATTTTCATTCAAACTATTATACTAATTTTTTGTTGTTATCACATTTCAGCCATTGTAGCCACCAGCCCTCTTCAGATATACATAGATCCGAGTAACCTACAGGTACTTCCAAACTGAATCCTGTACTCATTCTACTGTCCATGTCTCAGCATATCTCATCTAATTCGTATTTTTAGTACTGCTCAGTAATTGTTAGCCCTGTAGGTTACCCAGATGGATATATTCAAGGATTTCCAAACTGAACGCTTTATTTAATCTACAGGGTTAAACTGTTCTCGTTCTATTGCCCATGTCTAAGGATATCTCATCTAGTTCTTATTTTTAATATTGCTCAGTTACTGCTCGCCCTTTAGGTTAAACAGATCAAGATATTCAGTGATTTCCAAATTGAACTCTTTATTTAATCTATGGAAGTAGACTGTTCTTGTTTCATTGTCCATCTTTCAGAACATCTTGTCTAGTTTTTATTTTTAGTACTTCTTCGTTATTAAGAACTAGTTGAGATATGGACATCGGAATGAGAACAGTCTACCTCTGTAGATTAAACAAAATTTACATTAACAGAATCCTTATGGGTTAACCAGATCAATATACAGCCAGAGGGTGCAACAGCTAAAACATTATGAAAACAACAAAGATGAGGACACTAGTCCGAATGTAAATAAACTCCTTTCTTTTTAATTGCATGATGTTCTGAAACCATCTCCGTATAGTTTTGATTTCAGCAATACCATTACCAAAGACCGCCTTGATATTCCAAAGTTCTTTAGAGGCAGAATGACAATTTCTACTTATTTAATAAGATTACTTGACACTGTATCATTGTAATCTTAATAACCGTCTCTTCTTCAGTTATAACAAGTTTCAAAGTAGAACATCACAAAGATTCCTAAATGAAAATTAACAAAATTAACAGGGCTCCAAATCTAGTTTTCAACAAAGTTCACATCTAAAGCTGGATAGAAGTTTTAGCCAAAAACTCAATGCCTGCTTTTTTTAACAAATTCAGTTAATGCGGAAGTACAAAATCATACCAAAATGAACAGAAAATTCTCATGATTTCAAATCTGTTCTGCAACATACTCTTATCCCTTATTCTTGCCATGACCGTTGGTTAAAGAATAATGTCTGTTCTTTATTTGAAACAGCTTTAATCATAAACCATGCCAAAATGAACAAAAGAATTGAGATTCTCAAAACAATTTTCATCATAATCTTCCATCTCAATTGTTGTGTGAGGATCAGTCAAAAAGTAATGACTATTTTTTTCTTTAATGACAACAGGTTAATAATAGAAAAACACTAATATTTCTAAATAATCCCCAAAAAATGACAGGACTCTAAATCTAGTCTTCCACATAGTCAACTTCTAAATCAGGATAGGAGTTTTAGCTAAAACTTAATACCTGTTTTTCTTTAATAATAACAGAATTTATAGCAGATGCATGCAAAAAAATGAGCATAAAAGTTTCAGGATTTCAATTCCATTCCTCAACATAGTTGATTTTTCAATCAGCATGGGAGTTTTAACCCCAAAATAAACAATATTTTCTTGTGCATGTATTTGTTGTTTTGTATTTTTTTACTTCAATATTTTTTCTTTAATTTTCAGTTTCACCTTGAACTTGGATACAATGAATGTCAGTGAGAAAGAACGATCTTGGCATTGTGAAGTTTGTGGATTAGTATTTCCATATAAATCAAATCTTAAGCAACATATGAGGAAACATACTGGAGAAAAACCTTTCCATTGTGAGGTTTGTGAAGCAAAATTTTCTTACAATTCATGCCTCACTCGGCACATGCAAACACACACTGGAGAAAAACCTTTCGAGTGTCAAATTTGTGGAGAAAAATTTCTCTTCACTGCAAACCTCAAAGTGCATCTGCGAACACACTCTGGAGAGAAACCATTCCATTGTGAATTTTGTGGTGCCCAATTTACAATTAGTTCAAATCTCAAAAAACACGTACAAGCTCATACTGGAGAGAAGCCTTTTTGCTGTAAGGTTTGTGAAAAAACATTTACCCAGAGTACACATCTGAAAGAACATATGAAAACACATACTGGAGAAAAACCCTACCATTGTCAGTTATGTGGACAAAAGTTTTCTCAAAGTTCACATCTTAAAAGACACACACAGATTCATACAGGACAAAAAAATTTACTCTAAGATCTTTAGAGTAAAAACTTTTGCAATTGTGCTCATTGAAAGAAAATAATACAATTGAACCTATGTGCCTGCACAATGTTTTTTTTTTTTTAATTTTCTTAATATAAATTTGGTTTAAATTTATTGCCTTTTAACTTTCAGGCGAGTCATAAACATTCCAGACTTTATTTAAACAAGTTAACCGTATGTTTGATGTTGTCAACACAATGTTTTGGCTGATCTCTTCTTCAGCTATTATTAATTCAATATGCACTCACAAAAAAGAAAAAAATTATAATCCAAAAATGTTTTGGCTTTAAATAACCCAGAAAGGGTTGATAAACTGTAAAAAAAGAAATCAATCAAATCTGAGAGAAGTTGGTCTATAGTGATCAGTACTACATCAGGGCATTAAAAGGCCTAGTTATTAAATGCATAATAGGGTCTCAAAGGGTGGCAATGGGTGTGCCAACATAAACCTGCAAACCAACCAAGTAGAACATCTGAAACAGCCAGATGACAGTAAGTTAGATACATGTTGACCTCTTGTGGGTAGAAACAAAATCATTTAGATCCTTGAAAGATGATCAGACACTCTTAGAAAAGTGTCAAAGACATTATATTTCTCATAGTCAACGTAATTTAACAGTTGAGAAGTGAATAAATGATTATTTTACATACAAAAAATTTAGTCTTATCAGACATGCTAAGATAATTACATCTACAAAGTAACCAAAAAAGTTCTGTCCGTTTTTAAAAGAAAAAAAGATGCTTCACAGTATGTGTAAGTTATATTTAGTCTTTGAAGTAATCGTCATCGGCATCCAGCAACTTCTGCCAATGTGTCTCCAGCTGTTCAATGCTCTTGCCGTACAACTCGGAGGGTTTTGACGCAAAGAAGTCAGTGAGAGCTTTGCGCAAGTCTGCTTCATTGGTGAAGGATTTCCCATGAAGATGATTATCCAGGGAGTGGAAGAGGTGGTAATCGGATGGCGCAAGGTCAAGTGAATAAGAGGGATAACCCAAAGTCTCCCACCCAAGTTGCTGTATGATATCCCTGAAAACTCGTGCAAAATGCAGCCTGGCGTTGTCACGGTGGAAAAGCACACCTTTGTGATTCACCAGTGCTGGTTCCTTCTGGCGCAATACCTGTTCCGCATGTTTCAATTGCTCCGAGTATAGGTTTCCAGTGACCGTTTGGCCAGTTGGTAGCAGTTCATCATGAATCACTTGACGACCTGTCCACCAGACAAAAAGCATAATCTTGCATGGGTGCATAGGCAGCCTTGCGGTGCGAGGGACAACATCCTGAAGAGACAACCAATGTCTGGAATGCTTTGGAGTTTCATACAGAACCCACTTTTCATCACTGGTAAGCACTCACTTGAATAAGGATGCGGTATGGTGGTAAGAAAGCTGCGATACGCAGGCTGCCACTCGTCTCTTGTGGACTGCCAACAGCGTTTGTGGAACCCACTTGCTCAGTTTGTACGTCTTGCCTAGGCAATGCAGGTGAAGTCTAACTGTTTCATCGGAAACGTTGAACTGTCTTGCAAGTTCACCACATGTTAGACTATTGTCCTCTTCAATGGCCGCCTTCAGGACTCCGTCATTCAAGACCTGCGGTCGTCCACTGCAAGGCTCATCATAGAGAGACAAATCTCCCGACTTGAATTTTCAAAATCAACGCCTTGCAGTACGTTCATCCACAGCTCTTTCCCCAAATGCTTGACATATGCGGCGACTTGATGCAGCTGCTGATAAACCCACTTTAAAGTTGTAAAACAAATAGCCCCAAACAAGATCTCTAGACACAAACATCCTTCTCACAGCTGTCCAGCTTATAACTGATGGCTGGGCATGGTGCGCATGTTTTTTATAACATCTGATGTTCCTACTTCTGGCTGTCCGAATTTGAAAACAATTGCTACACACATTTCGTATATATTTCAACTTCATTCAATGACTAATCAAAAAACGGACAGACTTTTTTGGTTACTTTGTAATTTGGAATCACCTGTATATTTTAGTGGTGGTATAGCAAGGTCTGTGTTTCTAGAACTGTTTCTGGGAATTTCATAGTGTAGTGAGTTCAATCGTCACTGGGTTCTCCATATATGCGGACTAGTGTCTTGTCTAAGTTATACATGCATAAATTTAAGCAAATGGAAATTAATATGTAATTAGTGTCATGGGTGAGCTCTTCTGTTGGTTTCAGCTTTTAAATGAACTCTGCAAAAGAATAAAATTTAATATATCTTTAAACTAGCAGTATAGCCCGGCGTTGCTCGGGTGTAATGAATCTTAGTCTCAGCCATGATACCATTTACTCAGAGGACTTATTTAGCCTTCAAAATTCAGTTTATGACGAAAGAAACTTATTTCATATTGATACCAGGAAATCAAAATTTGACTTACATCCATTCATTTTTCTTTCAGTCTACGGTTTTGCTTTAACTGGAAACAACTATTGCTTTTTAGTCTTTTATACCAACGTCCAAAGAGTCTGAGCTCCAGGATCATGGATTAGTTTTAAAGCTTTCATTACATCTGGGCAATGCCGGGCTGTCCTGCTAGTTAGTCATAAGGGTATGTGGGATTTGTTTTTCAGGGACTTAGTTCAAACATTTGATCATCATCTCATGAGGATGTGAGGCTGCTCTATCTTTCCCCTCATCTGACTTCTTGTCATCCGGTTGTCTTTTGGGTTAACTTCCAGTTTTATGTTACTAGAGCTAACCCTTGATGTCCGCTTGAGGTTACAAGGACACCTTCTAGGTCAACCTTCTGAGATACATTGCTTTTTTAATGTTTCTGATGACTTTCTGAATTAACAATGAGTACAAAATTTACTATTTTGGTATCTCTTAAGGTGAAGTCAGTATATATTAGGTTTACCAAAAATCAAGTCTTCTTAGGCTTAGTGGCTTTATTGCCTTACTTGCAGTGATAATGATTAAAACAAAGTTCAAGGGTCCATGATTAATATTAAATGGATGTTTTTGATATAAATCACATACTGCAGTCTATTCATGAGTGCACTTTCTTTTCTTTTTTTTTTTAACATATTTCTTTTGTAGAAGAAGAAAAAATGTTTTCCTTTTTTTTTTACAAATGTTGCACCTATAAGCATACTGACGAGTGATTAGAATGTTCACATTCTGACCATGAATCCCAAATTCAAATTTCATCATAGTCAATTTATCAGGAAAACAAATTCTTGCTGTTATTGGGCTGGGGAGGGGATTTCAGTGTGCAGCATCTTTGGAAAGTTCCTGAAAACCATACAATAGTTCAACCTAAGGTCTCTCAGTGAAATTGGCTAGATGGGAACAACCAATGGTTGTGTTAGCACAAAGTTGCAAGTCATCATGACTGAGGGTAATGACCTTTTTCAGATACTGATCATACCAGATAATATACTCACTCTTATAAACTGTAACTAAGATTTGCTCAGCATTGTATAAACCACTGTGTGTTGAACAAACACAAATGTGCCTGAGCAGGCGTCTACAACAGGGATTGGCTTGTAGACAGGCATACTCGAATACGAGCGACCAGCCACAACCACACCCTATATAAACTGAAGAATATATCTGAAATATTGTGTTGGCAGCATCAGGTGTACAAAAATAGGGTTCGGGTTGAACCAAATGTAAACATTATTTCAAATATTTAAATTCCGATTATTTTGATGGATAATTTTTTTCATCGTTTTAGTTGCTTTCTCATCACATTTTTCTTGAGCCATCAGTCGACATCAGCAAGAAAACCTCATGGCTGGGAAACAATGAAAAATAAGTTTTTTGTGTCACTTGAACTCCTGTCCTTTTTGTCTATCAGGAAGAAGAGTGGGTTAACCATATCAGTTGCTCTATGATCAGCAGAAAATCAAGTTGAATCTTATAAAACCTATTCATTAAAATTACACAGTTTTTCACATTAAAATATGTTGGCCTTATTTTTTATTTAACCTTTTTTTATTTTTGCTTTTTTGTATTGTTTTTTTATTTTTGCCTTTTTTATTTTTGCCTTTTTTTTTATTTTTGCCTTTTTTTTTATTTTTGCCTTTTTTTTTATTTTTGCCTTTTTTTTATTTTTGCCTTTTTTATTTAACCTTTTTTTATTTTTGCTTTTTTGTATTGTTTTTTTATTTTTGCCTTTTTTTATTTTTGCCTTTTTTTTATTTTTGCCTTTTTTTTTATTTTTGCCTTTTTTTTATTTTTGCCTTATTTTTTATTTAACCTTTTTTTATTTTTGCTTTTTTGTATTGTTTTTTTATTTTTGCCTTTTTTTATTTTTGCTTTTTTTTCTTGAGCCATCAGTCGACATCAGCAAGAAAGCCTTTTTTTTATTTTTGCCCTTTTTTTATTTTTGCCCTTTTTTTAATTTTTGGCCTTTTTTTATTTTTGCCCTTTTTTTATTTTGCCTTTTTTTAATTTTGAATTATTTTTTATTTTCACATATTTTATTTTTTTAAATCTTTTATTTAATTTTAAAATTTTAACTTATTTTTTAATTTTTGCCTATTTTACAGTATTGATATAAAACCAATGTAATAGAAAGTGGAATCAGCAAGCAGAGTTCTAACCCCAGGCTAGCCTTGCATTCACTCTCGCACAAATACTCTTCTCCCCCACTAGTTCCGGAAAAAAAGATTCTGCTGGACATAAAGTGGGTGGGGGTGATTTTTTTATTGTTGTTAAGTAATAAACTGATCTCTCTGGAATTACAATATGTAATCTATTTATTTCACTTTTGCACTTAAGCCTTTCGGAAAGGCATGAACCTGTCTCTTCTCCCTCACTAGATGTTAAGTAGTAGGCTTGACTGGGCTCTCTAGCCTGGCCTCTGGGTAGCAACCAGTCTAAGAAGAAGAAATCTCTGAATTCCAATCCGGCAGCAAGGCTTCTAATTGGGAGGTTGTGAGAAGCATGGAACCACCTTTTAATTGCTGTTGTTCCCATGTCCACCCTGACCCGGAGTGATAGCACCTGTTAGGGTCCCAGCTATGGGCAAATAGTTAACCCCCACAAAACTGGGGTCAAAACACTATGAAAGTATAAAAATACACTTTTATAGAAATATATACATAAAAATAGACTTTTATAGAAAAATATACATTTTTGAAAAAAAAAAATATTACCAACAATACATTTTTGAAGAAAAAAATATCATAACACATTTTCGGAGGAAAAAAAAATTATTCTCAACAAAACATTTTTGAATTCAATACTAGAAGATATTTTCAATTTTCTAAAATAAAAAAAATAAGAACAAAAGATTTTCTTTAAAATTTAACTAAATCAACCTTCTCACTATAGCGGCACATTAAAATCTACCTTCAAATCCCACCTTTTTGACATTAAATGACCCACAGAGGTGTTGATATGCCATTAAACAAAACTCAAACTGAAACTTTCCCACTGCCATAACATAGCTTCCCTGTGTTTTTTCCATAAATACTTTCATGGTAACTTTTCTTATGAGCTTTCCGCTATTGGTGTCGAGACTTTATGAACTTAAGCCCAGCTGACTCTTCAATTTCTTATTCCATGAGTAATCAGTGAGCCAAGTTTGAATTCCAGTTGAATTCACTGCATTCACTTATGCACAAATACCCTTGGGAATGGTATGAATCTGTTTTTTCTCTCTTGGAGGGAGAAAAAAACAGCAGGACATTATTCTGCAGGACACTATTCTGGCTGAGTGGATCTCAAAGTTACTATATCTACTGATGCAGTATTCTCTGTGGAACTTCAGTATCTTACGGATTGGACACTGATCTTTCTGTGACAGGAGAAAATGTATACTCAAGTCAGGTCTCTTATCATAGAAAAAAAGGGAGACCCCACAACAGAAAGAAAGGAAATTTTTGGCTAAGGACAGAGTTAAGAAGGCAACCAGCCTATGACAATCCCTAAAGAGGATGTTCCAGGTTGTTTTTGAAAGTGAAAAAATGAGATAAGTGTTAAAGGTGCCAAAAGAAATACTTTGAAATGGACTAAGTTGCCATTATACTAGGTTTTTTTTTTTGCTAGTATGAAATGCTAAGATACATACTTGACAGGCTTTAGCAAGTGGATGGCAGAGCAAGGTTTTGGAGCAGTAACAGGGTTAGTGAGAAAACATGTCGGGGGTGTCCACCACTTATGTGAGAGATTGAGAAGTTCAGTGTTTCAATGACAGATCGGTGACAGTGTTTGGGCCTCTTGGCATGATGGCACTAAAGTCACTTGGGATAGGAAGATGTGCAAGGCCATGATTATATTATTGTATAATCATGATTATATATAATTATGATTATATTATTGTATAATATTGTATTGTATAATATTGTATAATAATGATTATATATATTATGTGAGAGATTGAGAAGTTCAGTGTTTGAATGACAGATCGGTGATAGTGTTTGGGCCTCTTGTCATGATGGCATTAAAGTCACTTGGGATAGGAAGATGTGGAAGGCCATGATCGCAGAAGAATAAGAATGAAAGGAAAGCCACGTTGAGTAATAAAGCCACAGATCCTGTTTTCAATATTAGACATTGGTGTTTTATTCAGAGTTTTGCCTGTTCATCCAGGTGTCGGAGTATTTTGGTATGGTTGTATTTTTTTTTTTTTATCATATCACCCCGAGCAAGGCGATAACACCACAGATGTGCAGGGGGCTACGTAAGAGTGAAAAGATTGGAAAAGATAAAGCCGGGAACCACATCCTAAACAGGGAACCAGGGATGAGCCTCTTCACCTGTTCAATAGACTTGGGTGGAGTGTGAACCGGGCGATAGTTTAATCTATCTACTCCAATTGAAAAAAAAAAAGAAAAGAGTGAAAAGGTTGGAAAAGAGAAAGCTGGAAACCACATCCTAAACAGGGAACAAGGGATGAGCCTCTTCATTTGTTCAATAGACGTGGATGGAGTGTGAACCAGGCGATAGTTTAGTCTATCTACTCCAATACTTTTATTTAATATCTATAAGCAACACATTTATGGCACAAAGCCACTTTGGGGAAGGAGAAACAAAACTCAGGGTGGTCTTACATACCTATCCTATACCTAGCTAATCTGACTCACGACCCAAACATACTTTACAATTTTCTCATCCACCACAAGAACATGTCCATCATCATTCAAACCTTCATACACCAAAATACCTCAAACATACCAGGAACCTAAAAATACCCAAATGAGCATAAAAAAAAAAGAATTTGACTGAATTCGAGATTCCCAGTTAGGACCGATTACATTGCAAATCCTTCTATGGGTTTTATTGAGAATCCCAAGATGAATAGCAGGAACACCCGACCAGGTATGGCAGTAGTATTTAATGCACAGACGAAGGGTAAATTTGTAAATGTTCAAGATGGATTCTGAAGATGAAAATTTTCTGGTGCAACACAGAGATCCAACCTTCCTAGCAGTAAATGCAGCTACAGATCCGATATATAAAGTGAGGCCAAGGAGGAGCAGGGTGTTGCTCTCAAGGAGACTAGCATTTGCCATGTGGACAGGAATATTTCTCTATGGTAGTTAAAGAGCATTGTTGTTTTGGAGACATTAAAATTTACAAGTTATTTGATGCTCCAGTTAACCACAGATTAGAGATTTGTTTGAGTATTATCATACATATTATACATATACATATTATCATACATATTATACATATTAGACATATTCACTGATGGCTGTTAGCACGTCAGCGGTAGAGCTGGCAAAGCAGAAGCCATACTGTTTGAATATTATCATACATATTATGCATATACATATTATACATGTATAATATTATACATATTAGACATATTCATTGATGGGTCAGCGGTAGAGCTGGCAACGCAGAAGCCATACTGTTTGAATATTATCATACATATTATACATATACATATTATACATGTATAATCTTATACATATTAGACATATTCAGTGATGGCTGTTAGCACATCAGCGGTAGAGCTGGCAAAGCAGAAGCCATACTGTTTGAATATTATCATACATATTATACATATACATATTATACATGTATAATATTATACATATTAGACATATTCAGTGATGGCTGTTAGCACGTCAGCGGTAGAGCTGGCAAAGCAGAAGCCATACTGTTTGAATATTATCATACACATTATACATATACATAGTATACATGTATAATCTTATACATATTAGACATATTCAGTGATGGCTGTTAGCACGTCAGCGGTAGAGCTGGCAAAGCAGAAGCCATACTGTTTGAATATTATCATATTATGCATATACATATTATACATGTATAATATTAGACATATTAGACATATTCAGTGATGGGTCAGCGGTAGAGCTGGCAACGCAGAAGCCATACTGTTTGAATATTATCATACATATTATACATATACATATTATACATGGCTGTTAGCACGTCAGCGGTAGAGCTGGCAAAGCAGAAGCCATACTGTTTGAATATTATCATACATATTATACATATACATATTATACATGGCTGTTAGCACGTCAGCGGTAGAGCTGGAAAAGCAGAAGCCATACCGTTTGAATATTATCATACACATTATACATATACATAGTATACATGTATAATCTTATACATATTAGACATATTCAGTGATGGCTGTTAGCACGTCAGCGGTAGAGCTGGCAAAGCAGAAGCCATACTGTTTGAATATTATCATATTATGCATATACATATTATACATGTATAATATTAGACATATTAGACATATTCAGTGATGGGTCAGCGGTAGAGCTGGCAACGCAGAAGCCATACTGTTTGAATATTATCATACATATTATACATATACATATTATACATGGCTGTTAGCACGTCAGCGGTAGAGCTGGCAAAGCAGAAGCCATACTGTTTGAATATTATCATACATATTATATATATACATATTATACATGGCTGTTAGCACGTCAGCGGTAGAGCTGGCAAAGCAGAAGCCATACTGTTTGAATATTATCATACATATTATACATATACATATTATACATGGCTGTTAGCACGTCAGCGGTAGAGCTGGCAAAGCAGAAGCCATACTGTTTGAATATAATCATACACATTATACATATACATAGTATACATGTATAATATTATACATATTAGACATATTCACTGATGGCTGTTAGCACGTCAGCGGTAGAGCTGGCAAAGCAGAAGCCATACTGTTTGAATATTATCATACATATTATGCATATACATATTATACATGTATAATATTATACATATTAGACATATTCAGTGATGGGTCAGCGGTAGAGCTGGCAACGCAGAAGCCATACTGTTTGAATATTATCATACATATTATACATATACATATTATACATGTATAATCTTATACATATTAGACATATTCAGTGATGGCTGTTAGCACGTCAGCGGTAGAGCTGGCAAAGCAGAAGCCATACTGTTTGAATATTATCATACATATTATACATATACATATTATACATGTATAATATTATACATATTAGACATATTCAGTGATGGCTGTTAGCACGTCAGCGGTAGAGCTGGCAAAGCAGAAGCCATACTGTTTGAATATTATCATACATATTATACATATACATATTATACATGGCTGTTAGCACATCAGCGGTAGAGCTGGCAAAGCAGAAGCCATACTGTTTGAATATTATCATACATATTATATATATACATATTATACATGGCTGTTAGCACGTCAGCGGTAGAGCTGGCAAAGCAGAAGCCATACTGTTTGAATATTATCATACATATTATACATATACATATTATACATGGCTGTTAGCACGTCAGCGGTAGAGCTGGCAAAGCAGAAGCCATACTGTTTGAATATTATCATACATATTATACATATACATATTATACATGGCTGTTAGCACATCAGCGGTAGAGCTGGCAAAGCAGAAGCCATACTGTTTGAATATTATCATACATATTATACATATACATATTATACATGGCTGTTAGCACGTCAGCGGTAGAGCTGGCAAAGCAGAAGCCATACTGTTAGAGAGTAGGTCGTGGGAGATGAGATGCTTAACTACTTCCGCATTGATTAGGACCTCAAATACTTTTCCAAAAATGGTAAGAGGGTAATAGAATGATAGAGGGGTCAGAGGGTTCACCTGAATTCTTAAAAACAGGAATTACAGGTGAGGACATTCAACAAGCAGGAAACAGAAAGGTAATAATTGTAAAGTTGGGAGGGGCACTAGATCCAGCTCAGGGGCACTTTTCTTTAGGACGATGACTGGAATTACATCACTTCCGCTTGCTGTACGGGAATCTAATTTAGAAATGATATCCTAGACCAGAGACTGGGTTATGTATATATCATTCTGTTGAGCCTCTGTTCTAGGTTGGAAATCGAGTGCTGGTACTCCAGATGAGTCAAGTGTAGAGTTGGAAGAGAATTTGTGAGTATAGCATTCAAATTTGTCCGTTGTAAATGTGAGGACTTCGAATTGATTAAAAAGAGGAGGGTTTGCTGTTTTTCAGCACACTGATGCAGATATAGTGGGTTAGCCAATCTGTATTGGTTATAAATACACATAAAACTGACCCTCTACAATTTTTACAATATCAAATGTAACAAAAACAACAAGAGAAATAATCAAGTAGAAGAAATTGTTCAACAATAAGTATTTATTATAAACACAACAAATACATAATATATGATGCTAAAGTTATTAAAACACTTTAGAGTCCTTTGGTGTGTGATACTGAAAGAATTTAAGTTGATTGTAAGAAAAATGTTTGTAAGAAAAATGAGAAGATGTAGTTAAGTATATTTGTTGTAGGAAAATTAAACAGTTTTTTTTTATTAAATAGAAAAAGACATTGTTCTTGGCTCACAGATTTTTACAGTCGCTCTTTAACTGAAGATGCTTGTTGTCGAAATAGATATTTTGGGGAAGTGAGCTGTCTTGAATTCCTTGTATTCACTTACGCGCAAATACCCTTGGGAAAGGTATTAATCCATCTTTTCCCTCCAGTTACGGGTTAAATAACAATAGATTGGGTTCTATAGCCTTGGTCGGCAACCAGTCTACCGCAGAAAGTAATGGCAACCTACTAAAGTGGGGGATCGGTTTTCTATTGTTATGAAGTAATAAACTGCTCCCTCACTAATTATACTTAATATAATAATATAATCTATCTCTTCTCCCATCAGCTATGAGTCAAATAACAGGACAGATTGGGTTCTATAGCCTTGGTCAGCAATTAGTCTACCACAGAAAGCAATGGCAACCTACTGCAGGATAATCGTCTGCCAAGTCAGTCATGTCTCTTTCAAGACATGATCGCCCAAGTGTTTATCACATATGGCACTTAACTGACTGAGCGGTCTTTCGCAAGCTGGAGTTATGTTAATTTTAGTAATTAACGTTAAGCCTGGAATTGGTTGACAACGTTCGTTGTCGTGTTGTAGGATTTGGTTTATAGTGGGTTGCTTATCTATTATTTTCTGTTAGTAGTGGAGAGTCCGTTCTAGTGAAGGGTAGTTGTATGCTGTTGCAGGTTAACGGAATTTGGCCTTGTTGTAGATAGCCCACTATAAGTCATAAAGAAAGGTTATAAACCAAGAAAAGCAAATTGAGTTGAAAGATAACATTTTATATATACACATATCAATTAATGTTTTTACAATTGAAGTAATACATGTTGTATAGGTCCAACGGAGGTTAAAATGTTCATGGCAATAAAATGCTGAAAGAGAATTAATGCTTAGGAATTTGGAAGCGTGTAAGTAAGGAATATCTTTGATGTATTCGCTCCTTAGGTCAGTAAGTAGTTTTTGAGGCAGGGAAGAAGGCAAGAGGTAAGGGGGCGAGCGTAGTAAGCCACTTGACTTGGGTCAAGGGAGATACTAATTACTCTCTTATCCTCGAGTCAGTCTGCCTGCCGATGCTTTCTGTACCCGCTTTTTATATCTTCTTTTTGGATTACAGCAGCTCATTTGGGATTTCACACTTGTATTTGGTTCTGGGCTTTCCATTGGCTGATGAATAAAATTCGTGTAGGCCCGCAAACTGGAAATTTAATATTTAATTAATTTTTAGTTTTCAACCGGAACATCTGCGTGGAGCCCGCGGCGCACGGACGATTTTTGGTCATTTGCTTTTTGGTCGTGAAAGCGCAAACATCCGGTCCATCGCTTTTGCTCGGTATCACCACAGGTTCATCTCCTTTGCTGTGTTGATTTCCAATAAAGTCAAATGAACAACTTGAACATTTTAAGGGGCCACTCCTCAAGTCGCGTCAAAGTTTCGTTTTTATTAGTTATTATAGATCGTGATTGTTTACATTTTGTAGCGTCAACTAGAGGTCAAAATTTGGGTCGGTACCTTGGGACGTAGTTGACAACACCTACTTAATATTTTTCAACCAATCAGAATGCATCAGTTGTTATACTTGCTTGAGAGTCTCTATGTGTTCAACTTGTAGGAAATTGATTCTACAAGAGTCGCCAGTAATCTCTATAATTGAACGTGCGAGATGCTATATGTTGTTTTATTTTATCAGTAGACAATAACTTTGCATAATTTAGAACACGCTTACATTTATTACGAGCGGAGACAAAGAGATGTCTATTGTAATCAGACATCTCATTCTGGTACGACTGCAAAAAGTGATTCCTGTGGGAAATAGCAGCAGAGCATGCGGATGAGAACCAAGAAGATAAACGAGATTCAATTTGGAATTTTCTTACTAGAAATAAAGCACCGATACTGGCTTTCACCCAGGAGAAGGCCTCAGAAGTGCAGTCTTCAACAGGAAAACTAAAATCTTTGTTCCAAGGGATGTCAGAAAGAAAATCACGGAATGAGTTCCAATGCGCACGTTGTTAACAGAAAGAGTTTTCGTTGGTAGGAGGTTCTTGGAGAGAGGGGGGAGCAGTTTACAGACACCAACACATGATCAGAGGTGCCAAGAGAGCAGAGCTGCATAACATGACATGAGTCGGCGATTGAAGCAAAGACGAAATCTAAAAGTGAAGTGTGTCCTTCAGGGTTAGAGAGAAAACGTGGGGGTGTCCACCACTTACGTGAGAGATTGCAAAGTCCAGGGTTTGAATGACAGTAAGATCGGTGACAGTGTTTGGGCCTCTTGGCATGAAGTCACTGAACATATATATTTACAAACGGATTTATGTCAATAACCTTGTCTATATTGTCAGAAATACTATCGAGCACGCAACAGTCATGAGAAGAAGGGAAGCAGTAGAGAAAGAAGATATAGCTGACTGAGTTTAATAGAGAGACGGAGACACATCGAAGAATGGTCTAGAGACTCAAGAGACATCTCCCTAGCCAGAGGGAGATGTTCGCGGACATAAACTCCCAGATCATGTGTGTGAACATTAGTCCTTCCTCATAAGAAGGTAACCAGGAATCAGAGGAGGGAGTTGCAGAGTTAAGGTTAGTTTCACAGAGTGTTAGGGTATCTGGGGACTTTTCCATGAGGTTCCTTTAATAAATAAAGTCAGTTGTGCTTAGTTTAATACGTAACGTCTATAAATATAGGTAAAAAAAAGCAAATGTTGGTAAGAACGCGACGGTCATAAAGCATTTGTCAGGGGACCCCAGTCAGATTTCTCCTAGTCGGTAGTGCGTGTGTTCAGAGGGTATACGCACCGGCCTTGCTATTATGCATAAATTTAAGTTGTTGAGCATATATTTTTACAAGAGTTTACCATGGGTAATGCAAGAAAACCATAGTAAACTTTGGTAAAAATTTGGTCACCCACTGACGCAAAAAAAAAAAAAAAAGATTTTGAACCAAACTTTCGAACGTGTTAGAAAGGATCATAATTTAATAGTTTAATAGAGAGACGGAGACACATCGAAGAATGGTCTAGAGACTCAAGAGACATCTCCCTAGCCAGAGGGAGATGTTCGCGGACATAAACTCCCAGATCATGTGTGTGAACATTAGTCCTTCCTAATAAGAAGGTAACCAGGAATCAGAGGAGGGGGTTGCAGAGTTAAGGTTAGTTTCACAGAGAGCTAGGGTCTTTGATCTTTCCTTTTAATAATAACGTAAACATTTTAACGGACAAACTTTGTTTTTATTCGGTTTGGGACATTTTTTTTTCTTCATGTTACGCTGTTTTTCATCGAATTAGTGGAGATACTTAACTCAAATATTTAAATTTAATTAGTGGTAGGGTAATTTATACGGATATTTTATTGTCATAGAACTAGCCATGAGCTTATTCAGTGATTAAATATTTTGTTATGACTTGTATCCCTGCTACAAAGAATTTCACAAAGAAAACGGAAATCGAAATTTTCTGACCATTTAAGCGTTTACAAAAACAATTGCAAAGAGAACAATAGTAATCGTTCCGGTGTAAACCAACAATGTGTCCCTTCTGTTAAAAAAGAAATAGACTCACATAGCATAGTGCAGCAAAGGACTTCAGTTGTGGAGCAAGTTTTGGCAAATTGTCTTTTTTGATGCCAAATTTCTGAAATCTGTTTTTTCCCCATTTTGGTTTGGTGTAGCAGCCACAGATCTATTTCCTTTAGCGAATCAATGTCCCCGACGTGAGATTCGGTCACTCACTGACCAATCAACGGGCGGAGCGCATTGATTCCTCTCTAGAACTATTTTTCCTAGTCCTGTTTGTAGAACCGCGGAAAGCAGAGAGCCATGAGCCAGCGAGAGTAACGGACGCCTCTCTCACACCGCTGCCACTGATTCCCCATGGAATGCTTTCGCGGCAGACGCTGCTGCTAGCTTCACCATGGACACTTACATGCTACCAATCTTGTACGTTTACTGTATAATAAACCATTCTTTGTTGTTATTCTAAAAGCAAGTTTCGTCATTCATTTGTGTGCCTAAAAAATATAGTGTTGGGGAAATTAAGCATTTCCCAATAACCCCTATATTGGCATCAGAGAATTAAAATAATTAAATAAACTTTAAATTTAAAACTGCTATGCTGCAACCTTTTTTTAATCCTCATTAATAAACCTGAATGGGAGATTTTGTAGGGATAAGAAATTAAGAACTAAAAGCATTGTGGAAAAACCCAACTAAGAAAAATTCACAAGTCAGTGCGAAAAGCAATTCTGAATCCTGATTAGATTAAAAACAGCAAATTAACGTATTTTCACGCCTAGATGTGAAAAGGCTCGCTGGAGCCGGCATCATAAGAATTTTCACTATTTAACCGACGACGCTAACCTGTCAAAGTCAGTCAGATGGAAGCAGTAGCTGACAGCCTTTCACCATGTAAAAAAGAAACTTCAAACTGACTCGCCTTTGCGGCCAATTTTTTTTCTTCTTTTTCACTCCACGCCGCTAAAGAGGACAACAGTAACAACAAAATGGACGTGTTAAGTACAACTTCTTTATTTGTTTTGCCTTCTCTTTCTCTCAACCTGTCGCGACGTGCTAAAAAGAGGAAGGAACAAAGACTTTACATTCTGCTACTACACAACCATAAACTCTAAACTTCTGCGGACATTTTAAATACCTATATTACTACTACAAACATTTTCTACAACATTTGATACCCTAAACTTTCTAACTGAGCATTAATTTCTACGAATTCTTGTTATTCATTTCTTTTAATACATTTCTATTTTAAATGCAAAATGTACATTTTATTCTTACACTATTCCACACAGTTTCACATATTCCAACCTGCTGACAACCAACCTTCTGATAACGATGAAACCCTGATAATTCTTCTGATGATAATTCTGGATAAAACTCGTAAGCTGTAAGGAGTTCGGTTAAGTCTGACACAAGGCCGAATCAAACAAACATTAACTATCTCCCCAAGGCTACAATTTCAGCCCTCATTCTTGTTAATCCAGAAGGAGAAGGGTTTTGTTATGTCGTGAGTAAGAATAAATAACTCAACAACAGGAATAGGTTAATTGTTGTATTCCGTGAAAATAGTATTTACAAAGGTTATTAGTATCCAATACAAGAATAAAGGTTAATCGTCTCAACCGTCGTAAGACGTAGTATCAGCAATGGGGTACTTCCGGGCCGTCACCGGAAGTCTACGACTGACTTGTCGATCGGCTGCTCGGCACACTGTATTTATTCTTTGTATAAAATACAAAAAATTATGGCACAAGGCCTAAAAGGGGAGGGGGAGAGGTTGGTTCTCGCTTAACTATCCTATACCTAGCTAAACACTATCACGACCCATTCACTCGTTACAATTTGCACAGTCACCAAAAGAACCCATCCGTCTACTCCCAATCCTACATACACCACAATGCCAGAAACTTATAAGGGACACCTAAAAATTGGGGGAAATTAACCCATGACAATAAAAATGTATTTATCTACAATATACAATAAATGTACAAGATAATGTACAATATTATAAAATATTTAATGAAAAATGAAATGATGGGAGGGGAATGAACCCAAAAATCAACTGAAAATACAACAAATTTTTAAACAAAATAATAAACAATGTTAGTAAGAACCGACCATCCCAGAAAACAGAGTGGCCGCTGTATTCCGCCCAACGGCGAAATCAAGAAGCACACTCGCTAAGGGAGTGGGGAGGGGGGTAAAAAATTAGCGGAATGGGACAATAAAAGGCTGAACCAGCCGAGATAAAAGGAGACCAAAACAAACTGGGGAGGTTGGGAATCTCGACATGGATCATAACAAAAGAGAAAGCCGGGTACAGGCTAGGAACACATTCATTCACTTTAACTAGGTACACAAGAGAGAACTAGCTTAACCAGGGGAGGGTTCCACAGGAATCCACCCCGATGTAACCAGCAGATCTAAAAGAGAAAATCAAGATTAGCCCCGTTCAAGCGAACCAGGCTCGCCACATTTACCCACCTTTTGCTGAAGTCTGTCGAAGTCAAACGTTTCCAATCAGTTCTAATCTTTATTTTGAGCTGATGCTCAAAATAACAGATCAGATCCTGATGTGAAAGACGCTGACCTCGCAAGACCTCCTCCATTCACGTCGTCCAAATCACCATTCGAGCCGTGGCTAGCAGCGACAGAAACACCATACGCTTCATCCCAGAGAACGGGGGCGACACATTATCACAGGCGAATGCACGATCAATGAGCACAAGCTCTCGCGGCGCGATACGAGCAGTCAACTCGCCGACCCGGTCCCATAGAGGGCGAACCCGCGAACAATGGTAGAAGGCGTGCGAAGCCGTTTCTTCCAAGCCAAGGTTGCAGCGTTCACAATCTGGCAAATCCGCCAGGCCCCATATGAAGGCCTTGTCATTGAGAGGCAAGCGATTCCGAGCTAATCGCCAGGTGAGCGAAAACTCAGAGTTGTTGAGATAATCATTCCCTGGCGCCCAAGACCAGAACGAGCGAAACTCGTCCTCCGACAAGCGCAGCACATCACGTAATGAATCCTTTGCGACGCCCTCCACTAACCCACGATAGAAGACTCTCCTAGGCCGTGAAAGGTCACTGGACCGTGGAATGGCCCGCAGGGCCGCCAGACATTCGAGGAGAAAACTCGATCGCTCTCGAGGCTTACGGCACCGCCTCGAGATGGGGGGAGTGATAGTAAAGCTAGGGAACATGTCCCTCACTATCCCCCTAAGCAATGAGTCTTCGGAAATCGCTCGCCTGAGAAAAACCAACCTTGACGCAACCTTATGGCCCATCAGGTATGGCATTCCCAGACCCCCATGACACGGACGTTGGTAACAGACACGTTTGTCGACATAGTGTTTGCGTCCTCTCCATAAAATGGAGGATAGCAAACGCTCGATCGCCTTCCTATGCCGTTTACAAAGTGGAAGTACTGACAACTGGTAAAGGATAATGGGAAAGACGTATGTAGCACACGCCTCAGCCATACCCTTTAAGGACAAATTCCTTCGGCGCCAAGTCTTGGCCGACGCGCCTACCTTTGCTAGTACTTCAGACCAATTTTTCTCCAACTGTAGGTCGGGCCTGAACCACACTCCAAGAATGCAGACCGGGCCGTCCGTCCAGTCAAAGGGCCCCGGGAGGGTCAGACCCTTCCAGGCGCCTAACCGCAAGCCGGACGACTTGTTACGGTTAATCTTGGCCCCTGTCACCTGTTCGTACCGTTCAAGCGCCTTCTGTACCACCTCGATGTCCCTGCGGGAGGACACGAAAGTAGTGACATCATCGGCGTACGCGGAAACCCTGGCTCGAGCACCAGCAGGGACAGCGATTCCACGTAGGGCCGGACTGCCCGCCCTGTCCCTTAGCCGGCGAAGGAGGGGCTCCAACGCCAAAGCATAAAGTAGGGGCGACAGTGGACAACCCTGTCGGACCGACCTAGACAGCGCCAGAACGCCCGACAACTTTCCGTTCACCTGTACCACAGCCGTCGGGGATTGATACAGGAGGCTAATCCAGCGGCGGAAGTTGGTTTCGAATCCAGCTGCCTGCAGGACAGCCGCCAGGTAACGATGGTCAACCCTATCAAATGCCTTGGACTGATCTAAATGGATCAGCGCGGCTTCGTCGTCGTCTTTTATCCCCTCTATGATCGTGCGTATCAGATGCAGGTTGCTCTGAATTGTTCGGCCCTTCACAGCACAAGTCTGCTCAGGTCCCAACAGAGACTCGGCAACTAATTGCAAACGATTTTGCAAGATCTTGGCCAAAATCTTTAACTCTGAGTTATGGGCCGGTAACCCTCTAGCTCCCTCCCCACATCCTTGCCTTTTCTCAACAGCGTGATCACACCCCTGGTGAACCGGTTGGGGATGGACCCCTGCCGGAACCAGTTGTTGAACACGACAGTCAAAATCGGGACAAAGATGTGCGACAGCCTCAAGTACAATTCATAGGGCAAACCATCGAGACCCGGCGATTTGCCACTGCCGACCTTCTTCAGCGCCGCGTAGACTTCGCCCTCCGTAATCTCTCCCTCGCAGCTAGCTGCATCAGCCGGCAAAAGCCGAGGGAAGTCAGCCAAATAGCTGCGAAACTCCTCATCACGGAGACCAGGCTCCTTGGTAAACAGGATCTCGAAATGTCGCCGAAACGCCTCGCACATGTCATCAGTCGACCGCAGAGTGTGTCCCTCCGGGTTGCGAACCTCTCGAATGTACCGGTCGCCTCCGCGGCGAATTTCTTCCTTGCGCAGTTCTGCGCCCATGTTCACAGCTTCGGAAGACATCTTGCTTAACTTATGTCTAACTACCTGGCCCATGTAACGATCGCTATTCGACCGGTCCACGGCCTCCTTAGCTATGGCTATCTCTAGGGGATCCCCACCAGCCACCGCCCGGGAGTAATTAGCTCTAAGTGTCTTCACCTTGTCAGCCTTATCTAGTTTGAGCCGAATGCTGAACTGAGTGGTGAAAGACCTAATACTATCCTTAAGGTTCTCCTACCACTTATTCCCGATGACTCCCCCAGTTAACGCCCGCTGCACTAAGTTAATTAGCTGGCGCCGGAAGTCCCGCCTGTCCAGTAAGGACACGTTGAACTTCCAGTAACCAGCCATTCTAACCCTATTTTCTAAATTTACCCGGGCACAAACGAGTTTGTGGTCGGAGTAACCTAGCCAGTGGAACGTGGGACAATCTAAGAAATCTATCTCGGCTTCACGAACTAACATTCTATCAAGGTAGCTAGCCTCCTTGGTAGAAGGCCAACTATTAGTCCACGTCCACATTCTCCCGCCCTTGTGATCGGCCCGGTATCTATCGACTAGACCGAAGTCCTCGATGAGATCGACCAAGCTACGATCACGTGCCTTCCCTCTAGCTCCCCGCCCTCTATCGGCTGCTCGGCACACTCTCCTACGTAGATGCCACCATTACTTTACATAGTAATGGAATAGTCCATTATAGCCGAATAGGCGCGGGCGTCCCAACAGGTTTCCACAAATTTATTGAATAAAAAAAATGAATGAATAATGATTCCTTTTGAAAACCTATGTAAATTTCAGCAGGCAATAAAAAAAACACATTTCGCTTTCATAATCTAAACTTATTTATAAATGGAACTTTGTCTGTGTGTGTGTATGCGTGTGTGTGTGTTACCTATAGACTCCGAAACGGCTGAACCGATTTTCTTGAAAATTTACACAGTTGTACTATAAGCGTCTGCGTGTGTTCTTAGCAAGGTTTTGTGTCGAGGTATCCCCGATAAATATCGAAAATCAATAATCGAAAAAATCGGGTTATAGAAGGAATCGTCTGATTTTAATCAAATTTGATAAACTCATAAACAAAGACATAAGAAACGATATTCAGAAGTTTCAAGGTTGCAGTTCTTACAATAGTGCAGAAAATCGATAATATATATATATAAAAGGCAAGATGTTTGTGTGTGTGTCTGTTTATCTGTCTGTATGCCTTTATACAAATCCACAATTTTTATCCGAATTTCAGCAAACTTCAGACAAATATTCTTTAGGCTGAATCTGAGCTCCAGGACCATGGATTAGTTTAAAAGCTTTCATTAAATTCGAGCAACGCCGGGCCATGGTGCTAGTATATATATATATATATATATATATATATATATATATATATATATATATACTAGGTGCGATTAATAAATTGTCGCAATTATTTTATTATTTCAAATATTCTTTAGGCTGAGTCTGAGCTCCAGGACCATGGATTAGTTTAAAAGCTTTCATTACATTCGAGCAACGCCGGGATATGGTGCTAGTATATATATATATATATATATATATATATATATATATATATATATATATAGGTGCGATTAGTAAATTGTGGCAATTATTTTATTATTTCAAATATTCTTTAGGCTGAGTCTGAGCTCCAGGACCATGGATTAGTTTAAAAGCTTTCATTACACCCGAGCAACGCCGGGCTATACTGCTAGTGCTAAATAAACTAATGACTGTTTTTTTTCCTGTGGTAAGAAATATAAAGGAGAAACGATAAGACTACAAGAACACCACGAGGCCGTAACACAAGGGGAATATAGAGAGAAAAAGAAGGTCACCGTCCCCTATAGGATGAAGTTGAAAATCAGAAAACTCAAGGAATCAGCGTATTTGCTGAGCCACAAAAATCTCCTAAGCTGGCCAAACATAGAAATGAATACAATATTAGAACCAATAATACGGCGTGCTAGAGAAAAACAATTGCAAACATCAAGATTGTAATATGAGCTCCGTTAAAACATGTTTGTTGAGATATTAGATTTATAAGTCCTAAATATACAACGACGTTCTGAAAGACACATGGCCCAGTGGAAAAAACTAAAAGCGTTGGTTGAATCCAGTTACTGGACCCAAAGAGTTGTGTGCTTAATATGTAACGACAAATAATTACTTAAAATGTTAAGTTAAATGGTGATAACTAAGACATCCTGAAGTGACATGACTCATGGAACGAGAACGATCATTCCCACTGATCGAAATAAAGGGTTCGATTCAAAATTCTAATCATCTGAAGAAGGTCGGAGCGTACAACGGCCGAAACGTCGTGGGTATGACAACAGAGTTGAGGATAAGAGTCCAAACATCGTAAATGATGCAAAGATTTCCTCTCAGAAACATAAACAGATTTCATGTTTATTTTTTGTTTTTTCTGCCTTTAAATAAAATTTAATCGGCTTTATATATATATATATATATATATATATATATATATATTATTTTTCTGTTATTTTTTATCATTTTTTAATTTTCTCAATTTATTAATTATTTGATTATTATTAATTTTAGGTTTGCAGATTTTAATTAAGTGTTCTAACAGAAGACGGAATGTGCGACAAAGAGGTCGGAAGGCGAATTGGCATAGCGAAGGACGCGTTCCAGAAGCTGAGTAAAGTATTAAGACACAGAAAAGCTATGTTATGTCAGTTCTTCAATATGATAATGAACGCTGGACAATATCGTCAAAGATGAAGGGAAAACTTGAAGCAGCCGAAATGTGATTCTACAGAAGGATGCTGCGGATATCATGGACTGAGCATGTGAGCAATGATGAAGTGTTAGAAAGAATGGCAACGAAAACAAAATTAATACAACTGGAGTTTCTGTGTCATGCAATGAGGATGGAGGGCTTGGAGAATCTGATACTAACAGGCCAGATAGAGGGGAAAGGAGACAGAGGAAAACAGGAGATAAATTATTTGAAGGACCTGAGCAGGTGGATGACAGAAGGAGGGTTGTGTGGTGTAACAGGAGAAAGCGTGCTAAGAGGAAGGGGGCTTGGAGAACCTGATACTAACAGGCCAGATAGAGGCAAAAAGAGACAGAGAAAAGCAGCTGATAACATATTTGAAGGGCATGAGCAGGTGGATGACAGAACGGGGTTTGCGTGATGTTACAGGAGAAAGCGTGCTAAGAGCCACCAGGGATAGGGAGACGTGGAGAGCCATGATCGCCTACGTCCTGAAAGGATACGGCACATAGAAGATTTTAATGTCTTTATGACCACGTTTTTATTACTACAAATATAATAATATAATACTAATTAAAATTAAATCGAATAACTAACAATTAATTTTTCTAGCATAAATTCAACCCCTAATTTTTAAATTTTAAATTTCAATGTCATACATCAAAAACAGACAACTCAGGTCAAAGTTCATTTTTTTCACAAACGAAAAGTCTTTTGTGAATCTAGGTCAAAGACGCTGCGCGAGGCTAAGATCTAATACGTTAAGTTAACCCCTCTTCCCCTCATTCTTCTCTTTTCCTTTTCTTTCTCTTTTGTCTTCTTTTTAATATTTCTTTTTTCTTTTTCTTTTTTATATTTCACTTGACTTTGTCTAAATAAATTTGAAACATTCATTGTTGTATGAATTTGCTCTGACGAGCGACGGAGCCAGCCTCGAAATATGTTATTACAAATGGATTTGTGAAAATATCTAACTTCTGTTTCCTGAGTATATATATATATATATATATTATACGCACCATTTTGGCTTTAAACGAACATTTAATCTGTCGACTTTAGCGTGGAGCTCTTAATCAAGCTCAAAATCATTAAATACTACTACTAATACTACAACTACCAATAATAATAATTCCATATGTAGTTAGGACCCTGGTTTCAATGGTCTGGAGAAATGAACCATTGGTCAGGCGGGGAAAAAAGCAGTGTAATTACATTGTATATACAATTTTTTAACAAAATTGATTAAATCCGACATTTTTTTTTTTTTTTGCTCAAATGTGTATTCGAAAATATTATTAGGGCTTTGTTTGATCAGAAGTTGTGATAAAAACAACAAAATCCGTGTGCCAACACAAAGTTCACTCGCAACGGAACAAACAGGCAACGTAGTGACAAAACGGGGTCAGAAATCCAATCTTCCCCTCACAGCAGCGAAAATCACACTTTCACCGCCCCCAAGCTCAACAATCGTGCTTTCTCTCGCGAAGCTCAAAAATCTTTCTACCACCCAGTAAACAAAAACAACGGCCTTTATTTACCGAGCGATTTTTCTGATTGGCCACTCCAGATACGGAGGGAAGAAAATTAGCATAGGTTCTGATACTCATTGCAGTTCTTTTTGTGCTAGCAATTCTCTGTTGTTTATCTTCGGCAGAACACAAATTCCTTTTCGGGGTAGGCGATTTTCTCTTGCCTTACAGAAGTTGACATGGTCGAGCGGTCTAAGACACGTCAGATCTAATGACTGTTTCCCTCGGAGACGCAGGTTCGAATCCTACCGGAAGACACATATTTCCCTTGCAAGGTTTCTCGATTATTCAGGCTAGTAGATGTAAATAAATATACTGTTTAACAAAAAAAAACAGATCTAGGGGCCTCGGGGATGCTTGTCAAATTGGTCTTGTGCCAGACACAACCGAAGTCCCCACAATTTAAAATATAAGAAGGTTTAAGGTTTGATATTAAAATGTGTAAGGATAAAATATTTCGTTTCTATATTGAAGTAAAATTTTTATTAACAGAATAATAAAATTGTAAGAAGAAAAATAAAATGTTCATAGAGAAAATGCATGTAGGTTTTTTTTTTTTAATCGTATCACCCCGAGCAAGGCGGTAACGCCACTGATGTGCAGGGGGCTACGTAATCGTGAAAAGATTGGACAAGATAAAGCCGGAAACCACATCCTAAACAGGGAACAAGGGATGAGCCTCTTAACCTGTTCAATAGACATGGGTGGAGTGTGAACCGGGCGATAGATCTATCTATCTATCTATAATTGTTTAAAGAGAAATGTAAGTATTTAAATGTCCCACAGAAATTAAGAGAGTTCATGATTAATAGTAGTAAGCAGCTAAGTGTCCCGGGGAGGAAAGTATATGTTCCTTTCACTTTTTTTTGGAGGGGGGGGGTGCGACAGGGTTAGAAAGAAGGTGAAACAAACAAAGAAATTGTACTTATCGCAGTAGTTGGAATGCCCTGCTGTTTTTGTTGTTGTTGTTTTATTTTTCGGCGTAGAGTAAAAACGAAGAAAGGAGAATTGGTAAAATGAATATGTGACGCGCCCTTACGTCCGGGTCGGCTTCTTGAAATTTCTTTTGTTACATTGCCACGTGGTCCGTAAGCTAACAGTTTTCATGTTGGACTCCTTTTGACCGTTCACAGAACGTGGTTTAAATAGTGAAATTTATCATGTGACCGGCTCCAGCAGGCATTTTCATTTTTTAGGTGTGAAAAAAAAAATTGACTAGTGTCATATATCAATTTTCTATTTCCTATCCAATCAGGATTCATAATTTTACTTTTCACACTGACTTGTGAAATTTGCCTTGGTTTAGGTATTTACAAAATGTTCTTAATCGTTTGAATCCGATTTTGCGGATGTGCAATTTTACTTTGCGTGTTTTAGTTTAACTGTTGGATGATATATGATTTGTATCCTATACAGAACACCGGGATGTGCGTTGTGGTGCATTGGATATCGGCTCGGACCGAGAAATCGGGGAGCCGAGTTCGAATTCCAGCCGATCTTACGCGCAAATACCCTTGGGAAAGGTATTAATCCGTCTATTCCTTCCAGTTATGGGTTAATAACAGGACAAATTGGGTTCTATAGCCTTGGTCGGCAACCAGTCTACCGCAGAAAGTAATGCGGGATAATCTTCTGCCCAGTCAGTCATGTCTCTTTCGTGATGTTGATCGCCCAAGCGTGTATCACGTATGGCACTTAACTGACTGACAGAACATCTACTCAAATATGAGTATCCATTAAAAATAATTCTTAAACAAATAAATTAAAAATAATTAACTTATGTTGCTGAATGCTTATTAAACAAAAAACCTGGTATTTTTTAAGTAACGCTGAAGTGGTTACGTGAAAGGTTATATGTGTTCCTGATGTTATATAAAATGAAATGAATTCTATCTCTTTTTATTTCTATTAAAATTTGCCTTCCGTGTAATTATAGTGGGTTGTCTGTTATAGCGTAGCGTATGTGTGTTGAAACAGTTTGATTTGGCCTTGTTAGTTAGATAGCCCACTATAAGAGGGGTGTAAAACAAGAAAATCAAATTGTATATAGAAACAACAATTTATATACATATAAATCAATTAAGGTTTTTACAGATAAAATTAATGTATTTTCGTTGATACAAGGTTGTTAAAATGTTCATAGTCCTTGCAGAAATGAGTTTATGTGTACGTAGGCAGGAGCGTATGTGTGTATATATGTGTGAGCGATATTGTTGATAAGAGTGTCTTTGCAGTATTGGCTCAGTCTTAAAGGGTTCCGTCCGGTTATCAAGTATAAGAAAAGGCAGACGGGTGAATCGTGAGAATAAGGAGGTGAGGGAGAAAGATAAAGATAATAATAACGATCGCTTGTCGTTTGTGGAGGGACGTGCTAATTATTCTCGTCTTCTTTTCTCTCTGGTGACCGTCGTCTTGTTCCGTCTTTTTATATCGTTTGCTTGGGCTCCGAACAGGTCATTCGGGAATTCACTCCCGGATGTGATTCTGGCCTTTCTATTTTGTTTTTAGATGTTTCCTAGTTTTCTATTGGCCGAAAAACATTTCGCATCGAGGTGTGAAATTTCGCAAGTTATGTGTGTGTTAAGCAAAATTTGTAAATTTGAGAACATTCGTTTATTTCTTACAAAATCAAGAAGTCAGTGATTAGCATTTGAATTTTTAAATCTTAAACTTGTTTTGTTCGCTACATTATCAGACGGCTACACGTCGCAGAAAAATGGCAGTATATATTTGCAACTTAAGTGTTTACACGATTTACATTCTTCGGACTGTTGCCCTTGCCTTTGTTGCTATACAGCAAAGGTGAACAAAAAACTTAGAGAGTTGAGTTATAGGGAGACTAGCAGTATAGCCCGGCGTTGCTCAGGTGTAATGAAAGATTTAAAACTAATCCATGGTCCTGGAGCTCAGACTCTTTCGACGTTGGCACGAAAGACGAAAAAGCAATAGTTGTTTACAGTTAAAGCGAAACCATAGACTGAAAGAAAAATGAATGGATGTAAGTCAAATTTTGATTTCCTGGTATCGATATCAAATAAGTTTTTTCGTCGTAAGCTGAATATTGAAGGCTAAATAAGTCTTATGAGTAAATGGTATCATGGCTGAGACTAAGAACTACAATTATACCTACTTAGAGCCAAACCCGAAGCAAAAACTAAAATAAAAGGCTGAAAAAAAATACAGACATACAGGCAGATAAACAGACACACACACAAACATCTTGCCGTTTATATATATATATTATCGATTTTCTGCATTATTGTAAGAACTGCAACTTTGAAACTTTGTCTATGAGTGTATCAAATTTTATTAAAATTGGACCACTCCTTCTATAACCCAATTTTTTCGATTATCGATTTTCGATATTTATCGCGGGTACCTCGATACAAAATGGAGCTAAGAACACTCGCAGTACAATTGTGTAAATTTTCAAGAAAATCGGTTCAGCCGTTTCGGAGTCTATAGGTAACGGACACACACAGACACACACAGACAAAGTTCCATTTGTTATATATGTTTAGATAACTAATACTGAGACATGTGGAAGAAGCATGACTCGTGGAATGAGAACAATCTACCTGAATGAACTGAAACGGAATAAAGTGTTCAGTTCGAAATTCCATTTACATGAAAAATGTTGGAGCATACAACAGCCAAATCGTCGTGAATATGCCAACAAAGATGAGGACAACAGTCTGAACAAAACAGTGTAGACTGTAAATGATTACAATATACCCGATCTCAGAAGTATAAAATAGATCCTAAAGAAGGCCAGAGTGCTCAACGGCCAAATCATAGTGAATATGACAATTCGAATAATGTTTAGTGTAAACTAATTACAATACCTCATCTCAGAAATATATAGACTTGTCCTAAAGAAGGCCGGGGTGTACAACGGCCGAAACATTGTGAATATGGCAACAAATATGTGGACAATTGTCCGAACTGTAGGGAAACGGAATTCTGTAATATGTCTGTGTTTCAGGTAAACAAAACTTTTGACGACAACAGGTACTCTTATAAAATACACATTCACGCATTTACATATATTCATTATTACAACTACGCTTACTTTTGTTAGGCGTGATCTCATCTTACTTATCGCGCATTTTGGCGTGGTTTTTTAAGGAGTCACAGACGTGTCTACTGGCAGTTCAGCCGGCGATAGCGGAAGCGAATGTGCAGCAGTTTCTCAACTAGAGCGAGACTCCCTGTTATCCAGTATGGGACATTGGTTTAATTCTCGTATAGTGGGTTATCCGTTTTAGTGAAACGTAGTTGTATATTGAAACAGATTAACGGAATTTGGCCTCGTTAGTAGATAGCCCACTATAAGTTATAAAAGGAGTTATAAAACAAGAAAATCAAATTGAGTATAGAAACAACATTATTATATACACAGATATCGATTAAGGTTTTTTTTACAAATAAGGTAATGTCTTTAGGATGGGTTCAAAGGACGTTAAAATGTTTATTGCAGTAAATGCTGAAAAGAGAGTTTCTGCGTATGTATGTGGGAACGTTTGTCCGTTGGGAATGTCTTTGATGTCTCCGTCCGTTGGTCAGATAAGTAGCTCAGGAGACAGCGAAGAAGAAGGTGAGAGGGAAAGGCGAGCATAGTGGATCGCTTGACGAGGTCAAGGGACGTGCTAATTATGCTCGCACTTTCTCAACTCTGGCGATGCTTTCTGTGTCGGCTTTTTATTTCGTCTTCGTGGGTCCCAGCAGGTCATTTGGGAATTCACACCCGTATTTGATTCTGGGCTTCCCATTGGATAATAAATAAAATTCGCGTAGGCTCGCGAACTGGAATTTGATATTTATTAATTTTTGGTTTTCTGCCGGAACATATGCATGGAGCCGGGTGCGCAAAGACCAGTTTTGATCATTTGCTTTCTGGATCTCTGAGGGCAAACATCCGGTCCCTCGCTTTGTTCGGTATCACCACACTCGCTCGCACATAACGCACTAATTGCAGGTCGCAATTAGGCGCGTTTTTATTTTCATACACATGTGCAGACGCACACACATTTCCCTTTTCAGATTACTTGGAACTAAACAACTTATTCTGAACACTCAGAACTTTACCAAGTTGAATTTGTTTCAACCTTATATCCTTTGAACAATAATAACCAATAACACTACAATTACAATTCATTTCTACCATGCAAACAAACTTTCTTTCATTCATGAGAAACTTTCCTCTAACAAGTTAAGCGTTTCAATCAACGGGGAGAAACTCCTGTTTTCTTGTCTTTTGTCGAATGTATTGCATCCCCTTTTTCAATCAATAATGGTTAATACATTTGTTGTCCTTAGTGTTATTTCTTATTTTCTATGCCATCTTACGCCGAATCGAATCTCTAAATATCTACACTCTATTGGTTTCCTGGTCTTTCCAACGTCGTTGTCTTCTTCTTCATCGTCGTCTTCTTGCTCACACACTTCGTCTCATCGTTTTATGCCTTTTCTCGGCTGCTTATTTGCATACGATTTACAACGGACGGCTCGTATGTCGACATGGCTGCCTGTCATTTGCATACCTCGTAAAAAACCGTATGCCTTCGCACCGGAACAAGGCGTTAGATCACCCGGATGAAAACACGAACAATAAATTTAAATAGTGTAAATAATTACAATACCTCGTCTCAGAAATATAGACAGATATTAAGGTAAGTACTATTGCTTTTTTTTTTTTTTTTTTTACTCGGCCTGACTCGTCTCTGTTTCGGGGTATCGAAGCATTTTGTCGAAAATGAAAAGATTTCTGAGAAAGGCTCTTTGAAGAGATACACTGCAGCCCATTTTTCAGGAGGGAATGGTTGTTGTCTTACACCGCCTTTTGAAGTATGTTTTTTTATTTTCGTTATGTTATAATTAGTATTCTTTTAAATTTTTTAGATGTTCAGATTTAAATTGACAGATTTTTAATTTTTTTTTTAATAAAAATTCAGAAATCACTGTCACCTTTATAAATCATTTAACATTCCCAAAGAAAAAAAAATATAAACTTTTTAGTTGGGAAAACAGGATTTTCGACTTGGTTGATTTTTTTTGTTGTATTGTCTCGACTTGAAAGGGTAAGTAGAAATATTTCTTTAATTTTTTTAATCTTATGATGATCATATTTAATAAATTACTATTCAGTGATATTTTTTTATCTTTTCCTTATTGTTGGTGTTTCGTAATTACCTCCAAGTCATTACATTTTTTTTTTTTTACAACCGTTTTTTTTTTTTTTTTTTTTTTTTTAAATAATCTAAGATTCTATCTACAATTATAGACATTTACTAACACTGTGGTTTAAAAAACTCTGATGGTCCCAAAAATAAGCAAGATTTTTAACCAAAATTTCAAACGTGTTAGAAAGGATTAAAAATTATTTTTAAATAATTGAAAAATACTTTTTTTCTCTTAATAAAATTTTTAAAAAATTTAAAAACCAACAGTTTGACGATAAAACTTCATTTTTATTAAGTTTAAGTTTTTCTATGATATTTTTTCAGCGAATTAAAGGTGTTGTGGTGCAGTGGATATCGGCTCGGAACGAGAAATTGGAGAGCCGAGTTCGAATTCCAGTTGAATTTATTTGTTGCATTCATTTACCCTCAAATACGGTGGTATTTTGTACATTTCTTTATGGATCAAATAACAGGACAAATTGAGACATGATCGCCCAAGCGTGTATCACGTATGGCACAAGTGACTGACTTGAATAGCAGGACAGATAGGGTTCTATAGCCTTGGTTGGAAACAGTCTACCACAGACAGAAATGGCAATCTACTGCGGGAAAGTCTTCTGCATAGATAGCTGTGGATAAAAAAATAGCTACCCAAGCATGTATCCTACTTGTCATTTAACTGATTTGAATAGCAGAACAGATTGGGTTCTATAGCCTTGGTTGGGAACCAGTTTACTGCAGAAAAAAATGGCAATCTACTGCAGAAAAAAACTTCTGCCTAGTCAGTCATGGATTGAAAGAGACATGATCGCCCAAGCATGTATCATGTATGGTACTAAACTGACTGATTGATCGGGAAGCAATAGCTTCTCCCCCACTACCAACTTCAGCTATTACAACTTTTAGAACGTGCATAAATATTGTATGTGTGGCGGATAGGAAATTAAGAATTAAAATCAACCTTCTTCACTTTTACAAAAATTCATGATGATGTATGAAATCCTAATTTTTCCTAAATAGAAAAAAGGATTGACCCTGTGCTTAAAGAAAAGGTCAAAACTGAATTTCAAAAGTAGGTGTTAAACTGATTTTGACCAATGATAGCGAATTACAAGACCCAAAAGGACTTTGCGAGTTAGTGTAAAAAAACTAGATGACAATATAAATGACTTGATCAGCATCTGTCAGTCAGATGGGAGCAGCAAGAAAGACAAAACTAAAATGTAACTTCAAACACGACTGACCTTGACATAGGTCGCTTCACACATCATCCTCTTTCTCCTTCTTTCTCATATGCTGATTCCTTTTACTTCTTCTTCTCCATTCAAAGACATTTCTACCAAACAAACGCATATGTACGTGTGCATATACTCTTTCAACAAATTACTACTACGAACATTTTCTACAAATCTTGATACCCTTAACTTTCTCATAGAACATTTACTGCTACGTATCCTTGTTATCCTTTTCATTAATAAATTTCTATTTTAACATACAAAATGTATATTTTATTCTTACATTATTCTACACATCGCCCAGTTCACACTCCACCCCTGTCTATTGAACAGGTAAAGAGGCTCATCTCTTGTTCACTGTTTAGGATGTGGTTTCCAGCTTTCTCTTTTCCAATTTTTTCACTCTTTTCTTTTTTTTCAATTGGAGTAGATAGACTACACTATCACCTGGTTCACACTCCACCCCCGTCTATTGAACAGATGAAGAGGCTCATCTCTTGTTCACTGTTTAGGATGTGGTTTCCAGCTTTCTCTTTTCCAATCTTTTCACTCTTTTCTTTTTTTTTATCTTTTTCAATTGGAGTAGATAGACTAAACTATCGCCCGGTTCACACTCCACCCATGTCTATTGAACAGGTGAAGAGGCTCATCTCTTGTTCACTGTTTAAGATGTGGTTTCTGGCTTTCTCTTTTCCAATCTTTTCACTCTTATGTAGCCCCCTTCACATCAGTGGCATTACCGCCTTGCTTGGGATGATATGATTAAAAAAAAAAAAAAATTCCACATATTCCAACCTGCCAATAACCAAACTGATAATTCTGATGATTGTTCTGGATAAACCTTGTAAGCTTTAATGAGTTTGGTTATGTATAACACAAGGCTGGATCAAAGAAACATTAACCATCTCCCAACAGTTAAATATGCATTACAAGTTTTAGAAGCTCAAAAAATTAACAGTTTCTAGAATATATAAAATATTAGGTAAACAAAACACTGGAGAGAAACAGTAAATACGTATATAAACAAAATATCAAAAAGTTGGTTAATTTTATTAAAAGATAGCAAAAACAATTAATGAAAAAATATTAATTGAAATTAGAAAATTGAACTCTCTCTCTCTATCTCTTTCTTTTTTTATTTATAATTAAAGTTTTTGTTTTTATGATTGTTAATCACTTGTAACCAGCCTTTGAGACTTGATAAAGAAATCACTCAACCAGCTGTCAAGTGCGAGGGAGAATTTACTTTCCCAAAATCATTTTACTCGACCGATTCCATTTTCTTAATCATCGGCTTACGTAAACATTGCATGAATTGCTGACAGAAAACAAAAAATGAAATGTTAATTAAAATTTTGAACGTGTTAAAAACGATTTTAAAATTTTTTTAAAAGAATAAAAACAAAATTTGCTCTTTCCTCTTAATAATAGCATAAACATGTTGATGATAAAACTTTGTTTTTATTAAGTTTGAGCCTTTTTAAAATCATAATATGCTGTTTTTTCGGTTTTTTTTTGTTTTTTTTGGCAATTGAGTGGAGGTAGCTAAATTTGTATTTTCCTTTTTCTGTTTGACTATAACCTCCATCTCATAGATGATAAAAAAATAACAAATCTGATTTTCTCAACAATTTTTTATAATAAAATTACTTACTTGTATAATTTGTTTTTCGGTGCGTGGTTGAAAGAAGTATGCATATGTTTTTCCTTCTTTCAAGTGTTCATTTTTACTTTTCAGGGAGGAAATATAGGATAATATATTTTCAGATGAGTTTCTAAAAATCTGTGAGACAGACCTTTTGGCTTCACTCTGAAAGCATTAATTAAATGAATGTTACACTAACTGGGACAATAAAAGCGAGACCAAAGAGTTCAATAATGTTATTGTAGGTCATTCTAAGTAACTTGTGAACCTTCAATGGCATACTTTTGGGTTGTAAAAGGAATCAAATTTCTTTTTTTATATTTGAAGGGACACATTTCATTTTGAGATTTTTAATCAACTGCGGGTGAGTAAAGTAATAAACTTTAATCGCCCAATTAAGTTTTTAATCAACTGAGTCGATCGGGCGAGTGGAATCTCAAAGGC
Organism: Ascarosepion bandense; assembly: GCA_037127315.1. Classification (NCBI taxonomy): domain Eukaryota; kingdom Metazoa; phylum Mollusca; class Cephalopoda; order Sepiida; family Sepiidae; genus Ascarosepion; species Ascarosepion bandense. Next base: position 7,563,443 of record JBBBDQ010001031.1, on the reverse strand, counting down.
TGCTTGTGACTTTAAGGTAAATTTTATATTTTTAATTTGTGCATTGTTTGTTTTTGATTATATTGTATAGCGGGTTTGTACCAAAATGCAGGTAACTCTACACTTTATATTACAATTTGTCCACTATACGATTCAAGATAATAAAAATAGCTCCAATTTGTAACCAACAAATATACAGTGGAACCTGTTGCATGCAACCACCCCTACTACCATCAAAACCGGGTCACATATGGCTGGCAGTTGCTCACTAAAGACTAGTGACCTATCCTCTCCCCACGATCGTATATTTCACTTTCCAGAATGTACATATTTTAATATTTTACCATGTAATCTAGTAATAAATAAATGAGAACATAAGATGGTCTAACTTTGAAAAAAATTATTCAGCGTAATTATTTTTTTTCGTGCCTGTACTAGCCATTTCTTATAAAATATGTATGTTGGAAAAGTTTGCAATGTATACGTTTTCGATTTTTTTCTTAGAAGTGAGTGATAGTAAAAGAGAATCTGCTATAATATATGGAAAAATAAACAAACATACAAGAAAAAAAAAAATGACAACGATGAGAGAGAGAGAGTGAAACAACTGAGAAAAAAATAAAGATAATGAAAGAGATAAACATTGAAAATTTAAATTTCACACAGATATGATTTTTTTCCCCTACGCTGAATTTATCCAAGTTGGTATAGAAACTGACAAATCTATTGAATTTGTCAAATGTAATAAGTACATGTTAATACAGGACAGCCGCCATTTGACCACCACCATTTCAACAAATAATAAGAATTTGACACTTTACTACAATAACAAAACTATGAGAAACTGTTTCTGGCTTAGATTAAAGGAAAATGAAATAGATTACCAACTTAAATTTTCCTAATTTAGAAGTTAGGACTGTACAGCCAAAATTAATTTTTGTTAAAGTGGTGATGAACCAGTGATTTTTATTCTTTCAGGCTGGTCAGTGGTCACGTTTTGAAAGAGGTCACTCACTGGGGGTCAATTAACATTAGCAAATCGTCTGTGCATAGAAAAACAGTCGTTAATAGCAGGTGGTTGCTGAAGATGGGTGTCGCATTTACCAGGTTCCACTGTGTATATTAAATCAAATATATTAAATTAAATCAATATTAAATCAAATATATTAAATCAAATCAATATTAAATCAATATTAAATCAAATATAACAATGAAAAACAAAGTATGTAGTATTAGTACACATAGAGTGAGACGAAAAAGTTGTTCCCCTTTGACTGCTGGTTGATCGAAGTCAACTGAGCGAAGAAAATTCTTTCCTGTGAAAAGATGTTCTAAATAATTGTTAGAAATGCTTGCACGTAAGAAGGAATAACACGAAGAATATAATTTCTTTGAATGTGTTGCGTATAAAACAGGTTTGAGTTAACAATTTTTTTTTTTTAATCATTTCACCCCAAGCAAGGCATTCCACTGCCACTATTGCACTTGGGGCTACATAGGGGAAGGTAAATAGGAAGAGTGGTTAGATATAGGAAATGTCAGAAGTGGGGTGATAGATAGTTGGGTGGGTGGGAAGAGTGTTTGAAAGAATAGAAGTTAGTTTGTTAGGTGTCTATTGACCTTACATTTAAACTCCTGGAGATTGTAGCCGTCGAGGAAGCAGTCATGTGGAAGAGAATTCCACAGTCGGGAAGTGCGAGAAAAGAAACCGTTGGAGTAGAAGTTGCGGTTGCATTTTTATTGGTTTCACTGTAAAAGGGTGGGATCTAGTTGCTAATCTAGTATCTCATGCAAATTCGTACCTAGGGGGCACCAGTGATCTAAGTTCATCGGAGCAGTGTTCAAGTGAAGTGCTTGGCAACATGTTCAGAGAGAAAATTGTGATTACAAAGTTCTGTGTGTGTGTTAAAGTGTGTTGAGCAAGATCAGCACAGATTTGAATAGCAGCTTGGGATCTTACTGACAAACTTGCGAAAACATGCCGTATATAAGGAAAAGCATTAGACTCCAGGAGGAACTGCGGGAAAACTTGATTTTACATTTAAAAATATGTGAGGGGTTAAAAAATTAACCAATTAGTACACACATACTAAACAGATTAGGTAAATAGACTCAGAGCTGAAAGATTCAAAAGGTGACTGCAATTGCTAAATTGTACTATAAAAAAACAGTAGTAATTTATTAACCAATCGCAGACGAGTAAAATGACTTGGAGTGTATGTGGGTGAAAAAACATAGCAACCGCTATACACAGTATAGTAGTGTCAGTTGGGCATCATCTGGCAGAAATTTGGAAATGGCTTTCTGTACTGCTTGGAATTCATGCTAGAAGCTTCCATAAAGACATTGCAGAGTGTTTGGGTGTCGATCTGAAGATATTGAAGAGTCTTCAAGAGGAGCTGGATGATATATCCAGTCAACATCATGGTGTTTGTTGTGATCACTAGTGATGGCGACATTATGCCTCCATCCATCTTCCCACACAGCCTCAGACTTAACACGAAGGCCAACATTTAGTGCCTTGAAGAGGTAGTGCTGCACTGGGTCAAAAGGGTGGCTGCTGGAAGACCCTATATCTGGCAACAGGACTCTGCACCATGCAACACAAGCAGGAAAACCCAGTCATAGTTGTTAGACAATTTCTACAACCAGATCATCCATTACATCTGGCCACCTCCCCCACCCCAGACTGCAATCCCCTTAATTATTATGCTTGGGGTGCAGTTGAGTGAGAGGCCAACAAAACTCTTTGTAACACCAAAGATGAACTGAAGGCAAGGATTATGGCAGCAGCAGCAGCTTAAACAAAGAGACCATCCAGAAGAGTTGCAAGAGATTCCAAAGGCAGTAGTTTAAGCCAATGGTGATTTTATTGAATAAATTTACTCTTTAGTATTTCAAGATAGTTTTGTGGAATTTTGGCAAATATATCTGTCTAAATGAGATGTCAGTGTTATTTTCATTTTGTCCTCATTTAGACGACAATTTATCCATCGCACACTGTATATCTGTTAAAATGAGATGTCAGTGTGATTTTCATTTTGGCCTCATTTAGACGACAATTCATCCATCGCACCCTGTATATTTGTTAAAATGAGGTGCCAGTGTTATTTTCATTTTGGCTTCATTTAGACGACAATTCATCCATCGCACCCTGTTTAGCTGTTAAAATGAGATGTCTGTGATTTTCATTTTGGTCTCATTTAGACGACAATTCATCCATCGCACCATGTATATCTGTTAAAATGAGATGCCAGTGTTATTTTCATTTTGGCCTCATTTAGACGACAATTCATCCATCGCACCCTGTATATCTGTTAAAATGAGATGCCAGTGTTATTTTCATTTTGGCCTCATTTAGATGACAATTCATCCATCGCACCATGTATATCTGTTAAAATGAGATGTCAGTGTGATTTTCATTTTGGCCTCATTTAGACGACAATTCATCCATCGCACCCTGTATATTTGTTAAAATGAGGTGCCAGTGTTATTTTCATTTTGGCCTCATTTAGACGACAATTCATCCATCGCACCCTGTTTAGCTGTTAAAATGAGATGTCAGTGTGATTTTCATTTTGGTCTCATGTAGACGACAATTCATCCATCGCACCCTGTATATCTGTTAAAATGAGGTGCCAGTGTTATTTTCATTTTGGCCTCATTTAGACGACAATTCATCCATCGCACCCTGTATATCTGTTAAAATGAGATGCCAGTGTTATTTTCATTTTGGCCTCATTTAGATGACAATTCATCCATCGCACCATGTATATCTGTTAAAATGAGATGTCAGTGTGATTTTCATTTTGGCCTCATTTAGACGACAATTCATCCATCGCACCCTGTATATTTGTTAAAATGAGGTGCCAGTGTTATTTTCATTTTGGCCTCATTTAGACGACAATTCATCCATCGCACCCTGTTTAGCTGTTAAAATGAGATGTCAGTGTGATTTTCATTTTGGTCTCATGTAGACGACAATTCATCCATCGCACCCTGTATATCTGTTAAAATGAGGTGCCAGTGTTATTTTCATTTTGGCCTCATTTAGTTGACAATTCATCCATCGCACCCTGTATATAATGTATTTTTATTTTAAATTTTCAGTTTGCATCTTATAATGATCTTGAGGAGACCAGATTTTATGGATCAGCCATTGTTTGTGAAACACTCTTTAAAAAGCCAACACAAGAATGAAACCTTCACAGCCGGAGGTTTGTACAAATAAATTTTCTATGAATTCAGCTTTGAAAGAAACAAATGCAGAAAAGACTCCAATAGATTCTACAAACATGATAGACTCTGAAGTAAAACCTTACCAATGTGAGCTTTGTGAGAAAAAGTACATAAGAATATCACACTTGAGAAGACACATGCGAACACATACTGGTGAGAAACCATTCTTATGTAATATATGCAGAAAAACATTTGCCCTGAGTTCTATTTTGAAAGAACATATGCGATCACATACAGGAGAGAAACCTTTCCAATGTGAAATATGTGGAAAAGGATTCACTGGTAGTTCAAATCTTAAGAGACATACACAAATACACACTGGAGAGAAATCTTTCCAATGTAAAGTGTGTGGAAAATATTTTTCACAGAATTCAGTGCTTGCAGTTCATATATATACACATACTGGAGAGAAACCCTTTGAGTGTTTAGTCTGTGGAATGAAGTACTCTCACACATCATTACTGAAAAGACACATGAAAATTCATGCTGAAGAGAAACGTTTCCAATGCAAAGAATGTGGAAAGAAATTTTCTCACAGTTCAATTCTTACTGAACATATACGAACACACACTGGAGAGAAGCCTTTTCCTTGTGAAGTTTGTGGAAAAGAATTTTCTCAGAGTTCAAATCTCAAAAGACATATGCGTACACACACTGGAGAGAAACCTTTCCCGTGTGAGGTTTGTGGAAAGGAATTTTCTGTACATTCAAATCTAAAGACACACATACAAACACATACAGGAGAGAAACCATTTCAATGTGAAGTTTGCAACAAAATGTTTTTTAATAGTGCAGTTTTAAAATTGCACATCCGAACACACACTGGAGAGAAACCGTTCCAGTGTGAGATTTGTAAAAAAGTATTTTCCACTTGTTCATATCTCAAAAAGCATACACAATCACATATTATATAGAACATTTCTTACTGTAGTAAATCTACTACTGTACAGTAATAGATTTTACAAGCTTTTGACTTTTATGAGGAATTTCAGTCTCTTGTAAACAGTGTCTAAATGTGCTAAACCTGTACAAATTTACAAAAGAAGTAAAATCTTTATTCACAGTATTTGTGTTGTTCAGGCTATTGTCCTCATCATTGTCATATTCACAATATTTTGGCTATTGTTTTAGCCTTCTTTAGATGATTGGAATTTCAAACCAAACTCTTTATTTTGCCCATTGGGGTAAATTGTTCTAGTTCCATGCGCCCTGCCTCCTTCTGGATATTTCAGTTTCGGTTATTTCCTTTTAACTCAAATCACAAAGTTATTTGTTCACTTCTAATGTGGTAAGCAATTAAACTCATGATTCTTTGGGTCAAGTCACTGGATTATGAATGTGTATGAGGGTCATTCAATAAATAAGGTGAATTTTTTGCTATAAGGGACTTCTAATATAAATAGAAGATTACTCTTTTTTTAATTTTTTCCTTTAATTCTTTTTCAAATGGATTTGATTTTTTTTGCAGATTAAAAAAAATCTTTGAGAGTTTTGGAGATTAACAAAGATGGCCAACCAAGAAGCATGCTCCAAGATTGAACAGAGGTCAGTTATCTAGTTTTTGGTTGCTGAAGGATGCAAACCAATTGAAATTCATAGGAGAATGTCAACTGTGTATGGTGCCACATGTTTCAGCCCAAAAAATGTCTGCAAGTAGACTCAATTATTTAAAGAATTTTGGAAGTGACGATGAAGTCAAAAGTTCTGTGAGCGATTGGCTGAGACATCAGTCCAAAGATTTTTATGCTGAGGGAATACGAAAGCTTGTGCGCAGATAGGAAAAGTGTGTGACACTGCTGGGAGACTACGTTGAAGAAAAAAAAAATAAAAGTAAGCTTTTATCTGTATTATAAAAATTTACCTTATTTATTGAATGACCTTCGTGTGTGTGTGTGTGTGTGTATATATATATATATATATATTTATATATTTCAATGACTTGAAACCAATCTACCCCAGTGAGCAAAATAATGGTTTAGGTTCAAAATTCTAATCGACTGAAGGACGGAGAATATATCGGCTGAAACGTCATGAATATTACAACAAAAATGAAGACAACAGTCCAAACAATGTAAATAGTGCAAATAATTACATATTTCGTATCTCAGAAATATAGATATTAAATCCTATGCTCAGGTTTAGTTTTAGAGCTGAAACACCATTTCCACTAACTCTATGAACCACAGCAATACCTCACCATATCACAAAGTTTATATTTTATGTTTTTTTTTATATCAGAAAGTGACAATTTTTGATTAATCTAGAAGCAGCCTTTATCTGATCATGGAGCTAATGGGATTCTTATGCAGGAAAGAAACATCTCAAGTTCATTTCCCTATTAGCATAATACATGATATATTAAAACCTTAATACATGGATGGAACAAAATTACTGAATAACAAAACTGTGGGAGAAAAGACTGAATCATCACTTTTTAAAACAATAGACATTACTGAGGAGTGAAGGTAGTTAAATTAATAGGGGCATCTATTGAAAAAATGAATTTTTCTCAAAGAGATTTTTATACAGATGTATACATGCTTATCAAAAATGTGACCTATATAAAAATAAACTATAACATATATAGACAACAGGAAGTGAATGAATGAAAAGAAATAGGGTCTTACTTGTATTATTTTCTAGTGGCAAAAAAAGAGCAGATCTGTGGCGTCTTCCATGTATCTTTCTTTTTTTTTTTTTAATCATTTCACCCAAAGGAAGGCAGTACTGTCACTGATGTGCAAGGGGCTACATAAAAGTTAAAGTTTAATACAGGAAAAGAATGAAGACAGAGACGAACCAGCTACAGGGGGAGAAAAAGAAAAGGCAAAAGAAGGATATGAACACAGGAGTGAAGACACTTACAAAGGTAGAGAGAAAGGAAAGGAACAAGATACACATGGTGATGTGGAAAGGCCTGGAGTTAAGTGGATAAGAGATGGGAATTGACTTTGCATTTAAATTCTTGGAGGTTATAGCTGTAAGGAAAGCAAGTATATGGAAGGGAGTTCCACAGGTGAAAAGTGTGAGAAAAGAAGCTGATGGAGTAGATTGTCAACTGCATTTGATTGATCTAACTGTAAAAGGGTGGGACCTTGATGCCAGTCTGGTTGCCTGAGTAAATTTTTGTGGAGGGTCATTAGTGACTTAAGTTCGTCAGAGCAGAAGCCATGAAAATATTTGTAGAAGAAATAGAGGGAAGCTACGTCCCACTAATGAGAAAGTGGCTGGAGTTGAGCTGCCAGGTCAAGACCAATCACATTGCAGATTCTTCTTTGGAGCCTATCGAGAATACTGAGGCGAACAGCAAGGGTGCCTGACCAGATATGACAACAGTATTCCAGTTTTCTCTGTATGCTTTACTGCTGTGAGCTTGTCATTCCTGTCTGCTTCGCAGTTTACATAGCAAATCGTATGAGCAGTTATGTCTTGACTTGTGGAAAGCTAACTAAAAATTGGTTGAAAACATGGATAAACATGCTCATGAGAAGACGAAGTGTCAAAAATATGGTTGTTGTAGATTATCAGAGCTGGTGAATAATTTCCTGAAGAAGTGTATTTTTATTAAACAGCAAAAAATATATGCAAACTGCTAGCAAAAGAAAAATAGACATTATTGTGATAAATATTTGATTGCTGTCAAAGTTAAAAATGCAGGCAAAATTTCCTGTGTCAGAAAATACATTTTTTACATTAATGATCTCCCTGATTCCATAAGAGCCCAAGTAGGTTTGTACGCCGATTACACCACAGTTTACTCTCGCCTCCTACAAAAATCTGGTGTAGGTGTCAAAGCTAACCTCGCAGCCGAGATTGAAAAAGACCTCCAATCCATACTGGACTGGGGTAAGAAATGGCTAGTAAATTTTAATGCTTCTAAAACGAAGCTACTCTCAATTAACCATCATCGACAATCTCACCTACCTCCCATTAGCATGGACCAGGCTTGCCTCCCAGAGAGTAAAACACTACGCCACCTTGGTCTCACACTTTCAGCGGACCTCAAATGGAATGACTATATCGAATCCATTGCTAAATCCGCTGCTATGAAAGTCGGTTCTCTGTGTAGGGCCCGGAAGTTTTTTCCGTCTGAATCTATCCTGCACATATATAAATCTACCATCCGCCCGTGCATTGAATACTGCTGCCATATCTGGTCTGGTGCCCCTGCTGTTCTCCTTGGGCTTCTCGATAAGGTTCAGAGGAGGGTCTGTAATGTGATAGATACCGACTTGGAAGACCGCCTGCAGTCTCTCTCCCAGCGGCGCAATGTGGCTTCCCTGTGTCTCTTCTATAAATACTTTCACGGCTTCTGCTCCGATGAACTTAGATCACTGGTGCCCCCTAAATACGAATTTGCATGAGATACTAGATTAGCAACTAGATCCCACCCTTTTACAGTGAAACCGATAAAATGCAACCGCAACTTCTACTCCAACAGTTTCTTTCCTCGCACTTCCCGACTGTGGAATTCCCTTCCACACGATTGCTTCCCCGATGGCTACAATCTCCAGGAGTTTAAATGTAAGGTCAATAGACACCTCCTAACACACTAACCTGCTCCCATTCTATCAAACACTCTTCCCATCTGCCCAATCCTCATCCTCGCTATCCTTACTCATCTGTCACCTTCCTCCTGACATTCCCTATGTCTAACCACTCCTTCTCTTTACCTTCCCCTATGTAGCCCCATGCGCAATAGTGGCAGTGGAATGCCTTGCTTGGGGTGAGATGATTAAAAAAAAAAAAAAAATATTTGATTGTTTTGAAACCAGCGTAGTCAAGGTTAGATAATGTGAGCTTTGGAATTATGTAAACAATGTGTCAGGACATAACGTAATTGCTTATATGAAGAGACGAAATGTAGTAGTAAGCAATCGATCAAAAGTTGAGATTGGAACCCAGACCGAGAAAGACACAGAAAATCGTGGACAAGCGCGGCTTCTGGCCACTTGATGCGTATAAGATGATATTTTTGAACATACCTTCTACTCAGCAACACGTCATCTGATGAGTCCATAAATGATGTTCTGTCTACATTTGTTTATACAGTGTAATCCTGATATAAAAGAGTTGTCGGGACCGGATAAAAGTTCTCTTATATACGGGTTCGGTCTATTTTATATACATTACCACAGGCTCTAATTTGGGACCAGAGAAAATATATCTTATATCCGAGTTTCTCTTATATCCTGGTCATGTTTTACAGTTGTCATTGAGAAGATCATCATTTTATCAGCATAAAAAAGGCAAGCGATTTTATAATAGAGAAGATAACAAGTTTTGGGACCCTGTTGTTGAATTAATAATCGTCGTTCCATCAAAGCATATACAACATTTTGTTTTCATTTTGTTTTCATTTTAAATTTCATCATCCTTGGCTTCAGGCTATGCAACATGTTGGTCAATTTTGGTATATGTCACTGGTGTGCACATATGTCAAATTGGTACATATATATTGAATTGGTGCATATATCAAATTGATATATTACATAGTTTTTCTATGACATCATTTCTTTATGGGGTCCTGGGTATGACGGTAAGCTGCATCCAGCAACAAGGCCTCTGATTGGGAGGTTGTGAGGAGCATAGAACCACCTCTTAATTGCTGTTGTTCCCAGGTCCACTCTGACCCGGAGTAGTAGCACCTGTTAGGGTTGCAGCTATGGGTAAATAACCCAAAACTGGGGTCAAAACACTATAAAAGTATAAAAATACAATTTTCTAGATATATATATATATATATGAAATGATTTGTTTGAACATAATTTTTTATCGATACTCATATTTAAGTAAATATTCTGTTTTTTTAATTAAACAGTATTATATATTTATATCTACCGGCCTGATTATTTACGATAAATTTTCATTACGAAAATGTGTGTCATTCAGCAGGATTTGAACCTGAGACCCCTATCTACATAGGGGAAGCTACCATGTGATCTGGCACGTCTTAGACCTCTCGACCACGAATGACCTTCAGTCTAAACGAGGTTTTAATCAAGCCTATATAACACAGTTTTCGATTCATCGCAATAACCATATCTACTCTGAAATGTATCGTAATGTCAACAAATGTAAACATGTTAAGGAAATTAACGAAGATTAACGAAACTTGGTTATAAACAACCGACAATTTAAAATGATTTGTTTGAATTAAAAAAATAGAATATCTACTTAAATATGAATATCGATAAAAAATAATGTTCAAACAAGTCATTTGAAATTGTCAGTTGTTTATAACTAAGTTTCCTTAATCTTCTTTAATTTCTGTAACATATATATAATAATTATATAGTTATGAATTAATTGTACATTGCGACACAGAAATATCTATGTTTCGAGATAGATTCTCATCATCAGGCAATGTTGTTGTTGGTTGTGCAGATGATTTACAATAAAACATAAATTAAATGTAAATGTTTAAATGTAAATCATCTGCACAATTAACAGCAACATTGCCTGATGATGAGAATCTATCTCGAAACGTAGATATTTCTGTGTCGCAATGTACAATTAATTCATAACTTTATAATTAATACTCATTATATTGAGCACTGTTCATAATAAAATAAATGCCAGAGTACTCAAAATAAAATAGCCTTCAGTCCTCTTCACCTGGAATTATATATATATATATATAGATAGATAGATTTTTATAGAAAAATATGCATTTTTGAATGAAAAATATTACCAACAATACATTTTTTTAAGAAAAAAAATTCCCATTACACATTTTTGAAGAAAAAAAATTATTGCCATCATACATTTTTGAAGGAAAGAAAAAAAATATTACCTGCAATACATTTTTGAATACAAAACCAGAAGTACATCTTCAGTTTTCTAAAATAAAAAAAAAATTTTTTTTCATCAAAATCTGACTAAATCAACCTTCTGAACGTTAAAAAAAATATCTTTAAACACTACCTTTTCGGCATTAAATAACCCACAGAGGTGTTGATATGCCGTTAAACAAAACTTAAACTCAAACATTTCTTTAAAAATTTTCACTTTTCAGCAATGTTGATTATTTTAAAAAATTTTTAATTTTTTATAATTCTATTTTGCATAAATAAAATTATAAAAATAGAATTATAAATAAACAAACCATATCATGGAAATGGATTTATACATTTTCTTTGTTTTTGAGTTGTGTTGAGTTTTGTTTAATGGCATATCAACACCTCTGTGGGTTATTTAATACCAAAAAGGTAGGGTTTTAAGATCTTTTTTAATATTCAGTTATAGCAAAAAGGTTGATTTAGTTAGATTTTGATGAAAAATTTTATTATTATTTTTTATTTTAGAAAACTGAAGATGTCTTCTAGTTTTGTATTCAAAAATGTATTGCTGGTAATAATTTTCTTCCTTGAAAATGCATTATGGCAATAGTTCCTTTTTTTCTTTTTTCCTTCAAAATCTGTTATGGTAATAATTTTTTTCTTTCAAAAATGTTTTGTTGGTAATATTTTTCCTTTGAAAATGTGTATTTTTCTATAAGAGTCTATTTTTATATTTTCATAGTGTTTTGACCCCAGTTTGGGGGTTAACTATTTGCCCATAGTTGGGAACTTAACAGGTGCTACCACCCCAGATCAGGGTGGACCTGGGAACAACAGCAATTAAGAGGTGGTTCCATGCTCCTCACAACCTCCCAATCAGAAGCCTTGCTGCCGGATGCAGTTTACCGTCAGACCCTTTGATTTTGAGAATTGACAACAAAAATAATAAACACTTTATTAGATCTTGTTATGATTTTATTCATAAATTTATAAATATTTTTTAATCATTTTACCCAAAGCAAGGTGGGGCCATCACTAGTGTGCAGGGGTTTACAGTGGGGAAACAATAGACATTACTGAGGAGTGGAGGTAGTTAAATTAACAGGGGCATCAAGTGAAAAGCCGTTCTCTTGACAGGCACAAAGGTCCAAGTTTGCACAATCTCCATTCATCATCAGTCATTTTTATTTCACTTCTGCTGTTTTACCCAAGATGCCCTATTACCGAACTTGAAATAGAATACACCATGTTAAATATTTGCAGATTGTAGTTATCGAGGAATCAAGTAAACAGAGGGGGGTGTTTCACAGGTAGGACATGCAATAAAAACGAAACTGTTGGAGTATAAGTAGTGGTTATATTGAACTATTTCAATGGTAAAAAGGTGGGACCTAGATGCCAATCTAGTAGCTTGAATTAGAAGCTACTAGATTGTAGAGTTAGATAAATTAGAACGTGCCACATTACTGAACACAATCTGTCCACCTATTCAAGTCCATCAGTTAACTGCCATACGTGAAACACACTTGGCTGATCCTGTCACTTTTGAGACATTGTTATATATCACCGTACGACGACAAAACAACAAACACGCATATATAAAAATATAAGGTTATATTTTTATTAATGACGACGAACCGTGTGGAATAGAGAACGGAAGGGTGAGAGCGCACATAGAATGGGTTGACGGGAGTGTAGTCTTGCCTGTGGTGTTTCTCTGCTTCCACTGGCCGTTCTCTGCTGGCGAATCCATGTGTCGAGGTCTTTATATAGTCTTCTAGAACGGGGACTTTCCTTCCGGTCCTGCCTCGCCCACGCAACGCCCACGTAATTCCCAGAGACACCTGTTCTGTTTGCCTCCGTAGTCATTTCCGCCTCTGTCGGAAATAAGGTCAAACAACATCCGCTCCGGCCTCGACAGGATGTATTTCACAAACACCTGTCTTGTCGTTTCGCTGACCCCTTCACCGACGGGAAACACCATCGCTTGCATCACTTCCTCGGGTGGGGCCAGATTGTTATATTACAACATGACTCACTGGGCAGAAGATTTTCCCACAGATTACCATTACTTTCTGTAATAGACCAACCAAGGAACAAGAACCTAATTTGTCCTGCTATTTAACCCATATCTGGAGGGAGAAGAGATAGGTTACCAAGGGAATTTATGTACAAGTGAATGAAACAAATTTGACTGGAATTCAATGTTGGCTCTGCGATTTCTCATTCCAACCTGACATCCACTGCACGTCCTGTAGTATTATGCTAAGATAGACTTTGCACTTAATTTCACACCAGTCAAAAGAAGCCAGGGGTAAATTTGATCTGGGGGTTACTTCCAGCCATCAAATACAAAAGTATGTTTATAGAATACTAGCAGTATAGCCCGGTGTTGCTCGGGTGTAATGAAAGCTTTAAAACCAATCCATGGTCCTGGAGCTCAGACTCTTTGGACGTTGGCACGAAAAACTAAAATGTAATAGTTGTTTCCAATTAAAGCGAAACCTTAGACTGAAAGAAAAATGAATGGATGTAAGTCAAATTTTGATTTCCTGGTATCGATATCAAAGAAGTTTTTTTTGTCGTAAACTGAATTTTGAAGGCTAAATAAGTCCTCTGAGTAAATGGTATCATGGCTGAGACTAAGAACTACAATTATACCTACTTAGAGCCAAACCCGAAGCAAAAACTAAAATAAAAGGGCTGAAAAAAATACAGACATACAGGCAGATAAACAGACACACACACAAACATCTTGCTTTTTATATATATATATATTATCGATTTTCTGCACTATTGTAAGAACTGCAACCTTGAAACTTCTGAATATCATTTCTTATGTCTTTGTGTATGAGTGTATCAAATTTGATTAAAATCGGACCACTCCTTCTATAACCCGATTTTTTTCGATTATCGATTTTCTATATTTATCAGGGGTACCGCGACACAAAACCTAGCTAAGAACACTCGCAGACACTTATAGTACAACTGTGTAAATTTTCAAGAAAATCTGTTCAGCCATTTCGGAGTCTATAGGTAACAGACACACACACACACAGACAAAGTTCCATTTATGAATAAGTTTAAATTAGATATAAATCTACCATCCACCCGTGCATTGAATACTGCTGCTATATTTGGTCAGGTGCTCCTGCTACCCACCTAGGTGTCCTTGACAAAATCCAACGGAGAATCTGTAATGTGATCAATCCCAACTTGGCTACTCAGATACAGTCACTTTCTCACCGGTGCAATGTGGCTTCCCTTTGTCTCTTCTACAAATACTTTCATGGCTTCTGCTCTGATGAACTTAGCTCACTAGTGCCCCCTATAAATGGATTTACTCGAGCCACAAGATTAGCAACTAGGTCCCACCCTTTTACTGTGAAAGTAACAAAATATACACCCAACTTCTACTCCATTAGCTTCTTTTCTCGCACTTCCCGCCTGTGGAATTCCCTTCCATTTACTTGCTTCCCCGACAGATATAATCTCCAAGAATTTAAATGTAATGTAAATAGTCATCTCCTATCTCACTAACCTGCATCCTCTCTCTCTCATGCTTCTTTCTCCATCCACTCCACTCTCATCAGTATTCTCATCCTTCTTTTACCCACTTCCTGACACCCCCTATAACCTGTCACTCTTTCTCATAACTTTCCTCCTATGTAACCCCCTGCAAAACAGTGGCAGTAAAGTGCCTTGCTTGGGGTAATATGATTATAAAATAAAAAATTTCCATACATTTATATTCCAGAGACTGTAAATAAATCTAAAAGACATGCATGTGTAGCTAATCAGTATTTCATTGATTGATTGCTTCCTTTTCTACGGCTTATCAACAAACAAGAAATTATAATGTGGATAGAAAGTGGGGGATCAATTTTACATTACAATCAATATAAAAACTGATCCCTCACTTTATGGCCACGGTCTTTTCTGTACATTTATATTCCAGAGAATGTAAATAAATCTAAGACATGTGTGTAGCTAATCAGTATTTCATTGATTGATTGCTTCATTTTCTACGGCTTATCAATAAACAAGAAATTATAATGTGGATAGAAAGTGGGGGATCAATTCTACATTACAATCAATATAAAAACTGATCCCTCACTTTATGGCCACGGTCTTTTTTTTTATTTTATATTTCTACCTTTTTCTGTAGATTGTAATAAATGTTCGTCCTTTAAAATTTTACCCAGTGGTTTGAGTCTTGATTGTGCCTTATACAACTTTCTATTCTCACTAACGGATGTGCGTTGTGGTCCAGTGAATATCGGCTCGGAACGAGAAATCGGGGAGCCGATTTCAAATTCCAATTGAATTCATTGCATTCACTTACACGCAAATACCCTTGGGAAAGGTATTAATCTGTCTCTTTCCTCCAGTTATGGGTTAAATAACAGGACAGATTGGGTTCTATAGCCTTTGCCGGCAACCAGTCTACCGCAGAAAGCAATGGCAACCTACTGCGGGATAATCTTCTGCCCAGTCAGTCATGTCTCTTTCGAGACATGATCGCCCAAGCGTGTATCATGTATGGCACTTAACTGACTGACTGATTCCCACTAACAAAAAATATCTCCATAAATATGAAATCACCAGAATTTTGAACTCGGCTTGCCATCTATTTTAGACGGTAAAAAATTTAATCTTTTTTAGACGGTAAAAAATTTTTTGGCAAAAAGGCTCGTTAAACATCACTGTTTAGCATTTAAGTTTTTAAAAATACAAACATATCACTTTTCTTTCACTTTTTTCCCTCTTGCTTCAAAATGAAGCAACATGTAGAAAACAAAAATACCACCGATGAGGGGCTTTTGTTTCCTTGTTTTACTGAGAACTGAATTACTGCGCACACACGATAGGAGTAGATAGGTTAACCTATCATCCGATTCACTAGTCTTTCAAATAAGAGTAGAGGTTTCGTTCTTGTTTAGAATTGAGTTTCTCATTCCCTCTACTTCAGCTCTATACACCTAACAGTCAGTTAAGTGCCCTATGAGATACATGCTTGGGCAATCATGTCTCAAAAGAAACATGAATGATTAGTTGACTGATTAATCTGTCTCTTCCCTCCAGTTATGGAGGGAAGAAAGGCCGATCTGAAGGAGACTACCACCGCCTGTAAATTTGTTCTTTTTCATTTTTTTCAGCGCAGTCTTATCGGTTACTACATAAAGTTTCCGATCATCCAAAACAATTTGAAAAAATTTCAATGTTTAAAGAATTTTAGAGGGGGGCTCGCTTTCTCATACAACGTTATAGTAAATCGATCCTCCATTTTGGAAACACTCGCATTGGGGTCACTTTGTTTTGTTTTTTTGTTTTTTTAGGGTGAGTTGTTGCTCTTGTTTTTATCTTTTTCAAGTTTTCTTCAGTTCTTACGATGGCATCTTCCTCAGAAACTCCAAGAATGGCTTTATTCAAAAATTTCGCAAAGGATTCAGTTCTCGAATATGTGCAAGCAAAAAAGTTAATTGGATTGATTTACTATAAGGTTGTATGAAAAACAGAGCCTCCCACCCTAAAATTGTTTAAATGTTGAAATTTTTACAAATATTTTTGTCAATTGGAAAGTTCAGGGTGTAATTGATAAGATTGCACTGAAAAAAGTAAAAAATAAAAATGATAATCAACCAATTTACATGTGGTGGTAATGTACCGGCGAGTGGTTCCAAAATGGGGGATCGATTTACTATAACGTTGTATAAAAAAACAGAGCCCCCCCCCATTAAAATTGTTTTAAAATTTAAATTTTTCCAAATTTTTTGTCAGTCAGAAAGTTTAGGGTGTAATTGATAAGATTGCACTGAAAAAAGTAAAAAAAAAAAAATTGATAATCAACCAATTTACAGGTGGTGGTAATGTACCGGCGAGTGGTTCCAAAATGGGGGATAGATTTACTATAACATTGTATGAAAAACTGAGCCCTCCTGCTAAAATTGTTGAAATATTGAATTTTTTCTAAATTTTTGTCAGTTGGAAAGTTTAGGGCGTAATTGATAAGACTGCAATGAAAAAAGTAAAAAAAAAATTTTTTTAAATTAAAAGTTGGTGGCAGTCTCCTTCAGGTGTGCCGGAAGAGACAGATTAATACCTTTCCCAAGGGTATTAGTGCCTAAGTTAACGCAACGACTATCAAGTAGAATTCGAACTTGGGCTCTCTGATTTCTTGTTCCGAGCTGATATCCACTACACCACAACGCACATACGCCTCATACTAACAGTAATACTTCCTGTCCTTTAGTCAGTTAAGTGCTTACGGAATATCACGTTGAATACACCAATTCTCATTTGATCACCGAAGTTAAGCAACGTGAACCTGGTCAGTACTTAGATGGGTGGCCGCTTGGGAATACCAGGCGCTCTAAGTTATCAGTGACGGATGTGCGTAGTGGTGCAGTGGATGTCGGCTTGGAAAGAGAAATCGGTGAGCCAAGTTTGAATTCCAGTTGAGTAATGTGCATTTACTTCAGCACTGGTACCCTTGGGAAAGGTATTAATCCATCCCTTCCCTCCAGTTATGGGTTAAATAACAGGATGGGGCCTGGCGGCAACCAATCCAATATTAGTGTCACAATAAAAACACCCTTGGTAGCTCTGGCGAAGCATCAAGTATTCAGCTATTTGACAAGATTATGAACTTTGCTATAAACTGCGCCAGGGGTCCAAATGCACAGGGAATACTGGAGGGGTGTACTCGATCATGTTTATTAAATTGACTTTGTGCCAAACATTAACTGAATTTTCTACAATTCAGTGTAATCATCAGAAGGTTAAAAGGTTTGTATAGAAACCCAAAAAATTATTTTTTTAGCAGAATAACACTCAAACTTGATAAATTGTAATGAATGAGTGATTGGGTAGTGAATCTGATTAGCTAGGTATAGAATAGAAAGTGAATCCCAACCTCAACCCACTCCCCCTTTGGAATTGTTTCACATTTACAGAAGTTTGATGGATTATTAATTATTGTAATTATTTAATTACAATAATTAATAATCCATCAAACTTCCGTTTTCGGCAGACCTGAAGGAGACTACCACCACCTTTGAATTTGTTGTTTTTCATTTTTCTATACTTTTTTCAGTGTAATCTTATCAATTACACCCACAACTTTCCGACTGACAAAAATATTTGGAACAATTTCAATATTTCAATAATTTTAGGTTGGGGGTGCCCAGTTTTTCATACAATGTTATAGTAAATCGATCCTCCATTTTGGAATCACTTGCCGGTACGATATTACCACCACCTATAAATTGGCTGATTAACAATTTTTTTAAAAACTTTTTTCAGTGTAATTTTATCGATTAAACCGTAAACATTCCAATTGACAAAAAAAAAAATTTGTAAAAATTTCGACATTTAGACAATTTTTAGTGGTGGGTGGGAGTTCAGTTTTTCATACAATCGATCCTGTGCAATTAACTTTTTTGCTTGCGCATATTCAACAACTGAATTCTTTGCAAAATTTTTGAATAAAGCCATTGTTGGAGTTTCCGATGAAGATGCCATCGTAAGAATTGAAGAAAACTTGAAAAAGACAAAAACAAGAACAAAAACTCATCCCCCGCCAAAAAAAAACAAAAAACGTTGTATGAGAAAGTGAGCCCCCACTAAAATTGTTTAAATGTTGAAACGTTTCAATTTTTTTTTTTTTTTTTTTGGTAATGTTTAACGTTATGTAATAACCGATAAGAATGCTCTGAAAAAAAAGCAAAAAAAAAAAAATGAAAAACAACAAATTTAAAGATGGTTGTAAGTCAGGTTCGCCCCGTTTTCGTTACGAAGGAAAAACTTTAGGTCATGTTTTACACAAGGAACATATGAACGTTGACACCGGCAGTTTCCATTGTTAACATTAAATGATCACTTTTTTTTTAACAACTTATATAAGATTGTCGGGAAAATTGTAACGAAATGAAAAAAAAAAAGAAAATCACACAATATTTTTTCAGCGAAAAATAATAATAATAATAAAAATTTAAAAACAATTGTTGATTAAAAAAAAATGTTTTCTTAAACTTTTTTTTATTTCTCTCTCGACTCAACTGAAAAAAAAACGCAAAAAAAAATGGTGAGTAAAAAAAAAACCAAGACATTTTTTTTTCTTAATTCTCTGTTTATTTCGTTTTGGGCTAAATCCACTTTTAATCCCACAGAATGCTTTATTAATTAAATTTAAATATTAATTATTTCAAACTATATTTATTTGCAACATAACATTTAAATTCCAAAGGCGAGAAACCCCGAAAACTGCTCCAGACATTTTTAAAGTCTTCATTTAAATTATAATTAAATTACCTCCGTCCATTTTCGATACCTAAATTTAAATTTAAATTTTTAAAATAAATAAAGTTACCTTCAAGCTTTCTTTCTGGAATTAAGATTTAATCATTAAATCTTAATTCCAGAAAGAAAAGTACATTGGTGACCACAAACCGAAATTCTATTTAATTTTAAATTAATTAATTTTTTTAATCCTGAAACCGAGACATTTTTCAAATTTACGTTATTGTATAAAAAGATTTTTCTTTTTCATTTTTTCTTTTCATTTTTTAACCAACACCCAGGGCTACAAAAAAAAAAAGTACTGAAGTAAAATACAAAAAAGTAAAACTGGAATTTAAAACCAAACGATAATGGTAAAAACTAAAAAGAAGTTCGTTAAATGCCTTAAACAAAAACAAACTTTTTTTTATATGTCTATGAGAAATTTGGCTGTTTATTAAAGTTAAGGACAAAAATAAAACAAAGCAAAAAAAAAAAGACAATTTCTAAGGCGGATCCAAAAAGTTACGTATCACCATTTTGCAAAAATTTCTTTTTAATGAGAGTCGCTTAATTTTTGAAAAAGGTTTTCTTTGCTTTTTTTTTTATTGTCAAACTAAAATGATAAAAAAATCCGTTTCTTTTTCTATCGTGAGCCTATAAATTTAATTGGCGGACCTGAAGCAGACTACCACCACGTTTAATTTCGTTGTTTGTTTGTTTGTTTTGTTTTTTTTACTTTTTTTCAGCGCAGTTCTATCGATTATTACTTAAACTTTCTGATTATCAAAGAAAATTTTCAAAAGCTAAGTGGGTAATCGATAAGACTGCGCTGAAAAAAGTAAAAAAAAAAATGAAAAACAACGAAATTAAACGTGGTGATAGTCTGCTTCAGGTCTGCCA
Source organism: Ascarosepion bandense (assembly GCA_037127315.1). Lineage (NCBI taxonomy): Eukaryota > Metazoa > Mollusca > Cephalopoda > Sepiida > Sepiidae > Ascarosepion > Ascarosepion bandense. The sequence goes on along the minus strand of JBBBDQ010001031.1, from coordinate 7,543,260 downwards.
TTTATTTTATGAATAAACTAAAAAAAAAAGAATGCATGTTATTCGTATTCTTAGACAAAAAACAATAAGAAAATAGTTTGTAAAAATGAAATAAAACAAACAATAAATGGAACCTAGGAATTCATAAGGGCCTTAAGGCTAAAAAAATAATGTCTGAAAATACAATATTTTAAATGTCGTTATTTTGTTGCTAAAATATAAACCCACAGAAGATGGGAATGTGATACAAGGCCAAATTCTTTTTAAAAAGTAACGATTTTTAAGCTCAGTTTAGATGTGACAAGGGGCTGAAATTATGGGGCTCCCAGTAAGGATCAAACTCACTAGTGACTACTCAGTCGTAAATGACTTAGGTGAAGCACGTTTGCTAACCACTATATGACGTTGAATTTGCCCGATGGTTTTAAAGTGGATTTTAAAAAGGCAACAGTGTGGAGAAAATCTTTCTTAGCCTCTCTCAGCACATTTGGGAAGGCAGCGGGTTATGGCACGAAACCCCCAACTGAAAGAGACATACTGCCTGTGACTGCCTCCTAGGGTTATCCAACCTCCTCCCAAAAGAGATGTACTACCTGGAGCTGCCCCCACTCGGGTTATCCAACCTCCTCCCAAAAGTAGCATACTGCCGTCTCAGATTTTCCAACTTCCTCTCAAAAGAGACGTACTGCCAGGGTCTACCTCCTCGGGTTATCCAACCTCCTCCCAAAAGAGATGTATTGCCTAGGGCTGCCCTCTTGGGTTACCTAACCTCCTCCCAAAAGAGACATATTACCTGGAGCTGCCCCCTCGGGTTAGCCAACCTTCTCCCAAAGAGGCGTAGTGCCTGGGGCTGCCCCCCCCCACCACCAGGTTATCCAACCTCCTCCCAAAAGAGACATACTATCTGGGGCTGCCACCTCAGGTTTTCCAACCTCCTTCAGAAAGACGTACTGCCTGGGGCTGCCTCCTCGGGTTATCCAACCTCCTCCCAAAAGAGATGTACTGCCTGGGGCTGCCTTCTCGAGTTATCTAACCTCCTCTTGAAATAGATGTCCCCTGCGCGAAAGGTGGGGGAGCTTGAGCTTTATTTTGAAACTACCCTAGCCGAAGCCAAAGAAGTATGTGTATTTTCCACTGCACTTACATTGCAACTGAACTGGGACACATGGATGAGATTTAAAATAGGTTTAAAAATGGAATTACTGTGGAAAAATTGTTCATACCCCATCCCCGGTACTTCCCATTTTGGGGACTCCTCAGGTGCTGAATAATGAACAGCTTCTTCCCAAAGGTGAGGTACTGCCTGGTAGGAATGGACCTCTGAGGCTTAGAGCTTATTATTTTGAAATTATCCATACACAAGGAAAAATATCCTTGTTTTTTTATCTTCTGTGAATACATTTAATTTTACTAGTGGTGTACAAAGAGGATAGATGGTACTTCCTGGTGGTGGGGGTACTTTCAAAGGAGTATATTATTTTTGTGTTTATTAAGCAAATGCTCCTAAAATTAGATATTAAAAATAAAGAAAATGGTTTCTAATTTTAGTTTTAAAATGTTTATATTTAGCTGCTAGTAATTTGACCAAACCTGTGAAGAAAATTTTAGAAAGGTTTCAAATGACATCAGCATGTTTTAAACAATGTTTATAAAATGCGCTGTCTTGTGGTGGGATTGGACCCCATTTACACACAGTAATCAATTTGGGCAGCTTATTAGCTATCAGTTAAGTGCCATACGTGAAACACTCTTGGGCAATCATGTCTCGAAAGAGACATGACTGACTAGGCTGAAGATTATCCCGCAGTAGGTTGCCATTGCTTTCTGCGGTAGACTAGTTGCTGACAAAGCAATCTGTCCTGTTATTTAATCCATAACTGGAAGGAATAGACGGATTAATACCTTTCCTAAGGGTATTTGCACGTAAGTGAATGGAATTTGAGCTCCCCGATTTCTCGAGGGAGAAATTAGCTATACCATGTCCAAAAGAAACTAAGTATACTGTTACGATTTTGTTTGGGGTGGAGATAGGGGTTTCCAATTACAATCCTCGTCCCCTGGCACTACCAGACCTCTGCATGCCACTGCCTTTTGCATATGTTCTTTCATATAAAATGTAAATAATTCTTGGCTTATACCAATTTAGTTGCATAGCTCCTTTTGTCAGAATTTCACTGTTTAAATTTTTTTTTTTTTTTGACCAACCTGAAGGAGAGAACCACCATCTTTAAATTTGTTGTTTTTCATTTTGTTTTACTTTTTGCATTACAATCTTATCAATAACACCCTAAACTTTCTGATTGACAAAAAAAAAATTTCTTCGAGACATGATCGCCCAAGCGTGTTTCACGTATGGCACTTAACTGACTGATAGCTAATAAGCTGCCCAAATTTTAACAATTTTAGAGGAGGGCTCAGTTTTTCTTACAACGTTATAGTAAATCAATCCTCCATTTTGGAATAACTCGCCAGTATGACATTACCACCACCTGTAAATTTGTTGATTATCAATTTTTTTTACCTTTTTCGGTGCAATGTTATTGATTAAACCCTAAACTTTCCAATTGATAAAAAAAATTTGTAAAAATTTCAACATTTTAAACAATTTTAGGTGGGGGGGGCTCAGTTTTTCATCCAACGTTATAGTAAACCGATCCTGTGTAATTAACTTTTTTGCTTGCGCATATTCAACACCTGAATCCTTTGCGAAATTTATGAATAAATCCATTCTTAGATTTTACGAGGAAGATGTCATCATAAGAACTAAAAAAAATTTGAAAAAGACAAAAACAAGAGCAACAACTTGTCCCAAAAAAACCAAAGCAAAGTAATCCCAATGCAAGTGGTTCAAAAATGGAGGATCAATTTACTATAAGGTTGTATGAGAAAGTGAGCCCCTACTAAAATTGTTTAAATATTTAAATTTTTTTTAATGTTTTTTTTGATAATTGTAAACTTTATGTAATAACCGATAAGACTGTGCTGAAAAAATAAATAAAACAATGAAAAACAACAAATTTAAAGATGGCGGTTGTCTCCTTCAGGTTTGTCATAACTCTACTGTTGTTATAATAACGCCATAAAGTGAATATCACATTAGTTAATTAGGAGGAGGGATCAGGTTGCTAATACATTACTAATTTTGGTATTGGTTTTATATATTGTTAGCTGTTTTTTTTTTTTTTTTTTTTTTTTTTAATCGTATCACCCCGAGCAAGGCGGTAACGCCACTGATGTGCAGGGGGCTACGTAATAGTGAAAAGATTGAAAAAAGAGAAAGCCGGAAACTACATTCTAAACAGGGAACAAGGGATGATCCTCTTAACCTGTCCAATAGACATGGGTGGAGTGTGAACCGGGCGATAGATAGATCTATCTACTCCAATTGAAAAAAAAAAATCAAAGTGACAAGATTGGAAAAGAGAAAGCCGGAAACCACATCCTAAACAGGGAACAAGGGATGAGCCTCTTAACCTGTTCAATAGACGTGGGTGGAGTGTGAACCGGGCGATAGATCTATCTACTCCAATTGAAAAAAAAAAGTGAGAAGTTTGGAAAAGAGAAAACCGGAAACCACATCCTAAACAGGGAACAAGGGATGATCCTCTTAACCTGTTCAATAGACGTGGGTGGAGTGTGAACCGGGCGATAGATCTATCTACTCCAATTGAAAAAAAAAAAAAAACCAAAGTGATGATCAATATTGGCTGGGTTGCAATGGACAAGGTGATAATCTTGTAAGATATGAAACACTTAATGATCAATATCAACTGGGCTGGTATGGACAAGGGAATGATCTTGTGAGACCCCCCCCCCCGACCACGAAAAAATAGTCATGTCTTGTCTTGTTGAGAGTTCCAGTGAAAAGGACTGAGATTCCTTGGTTTCTATTTAGCTTCAAGAAGCCCCCTTTTTCGCTCACATGCATGGACGATCTTTCCTCTAAGTGGCCCCCCCTGGATGATTATTATTCTTGTCTTTTTATTTTATTTTGTCTTTTTATTTTAATCCCGACACCAAAAATTCATATACACCAAAAAAAATTAAAAACTATTTAAAAAATCTTGTATCTCGAAGAATTGTATTAAACTTTTAAATTCTAGATTAGTAAATATAGTCTTTTCTTCGCTTTTAATGATTCAAAAGACAACATTCTTTCTTAGAACAGAATTTTCTCAATAAAAATCCTATATTCAGTCAGCTAATTCCACACATGATAGATGCTGGTTGCAAGGCTATAGAATCTAATCTGTCCTGCCATTAATACTCATATCTGGAGAGACAAGAGATAGATCATATTACATTATTATATAAAGTATAATTAGTGGTGGATCATTTTATTACTTCATATCAATAGAAAACCGACCCCCCACTTTATGTCCAGTAGAAGTTTTAATTATGTTTCAAACTATTATATTCAGTCAGTCAGTTAAGTGCCATACGTGATACACGCTTTGATGATTATGTCTAGAAAGAGACATGATTGACGGAGCAGAAGATTATCTCGCAGTAGGTTGCCATTACTTTCTGCGGTAGACTGGTTGCTAACACACTCTGTCCTGCTATTCAACCCATAGCTCAAGGGAAAAGAGATTATATTAATAAGTAGTAATTAGTGAGGGATCAATTTATTACTTCATAACAATAGAAAACAGGTCCCCCACTTCATGTTTAACAGAAGCTTTAATTGTATTCGATTATATTAATTTAAACTAATTCTAGGGGGATCAGTTTATTACTTCATGACAATAGAAAATAGATCCCCCACTTTATGTCCAGTAGAAGCTTTAATTATGATTCAGAGTATTATATTCAGTCAGTTAAGTGCCATGTGTGATACATGTTTGAGTGATCATGTCTTGAAAGAGACATGACTGACTGGGTAGAAGATTTTCTCACAGTAGGTTGCCATTACTTTCTGTTGTAGATTAATTGACAACCGAGACTATAGAACCTAATCTGTCCTGGTATTTAACCCATAGCTGAAGGGAGAAGTGATGGATTCATACCTTTCCCAAGGGTATTTGCATGTAAGTGTTAGCAACAAATTCAACTGGAATTTGAACTCGGCTCTCTGATTTCGCATTTCAAGTTGATATCTACTGCACCACAACACTCATCTTTAAGTGCCAGACATGAATACTTTACAGAAAAGGTAATTTCCAAATTACTTAAATAATGTCATGTTTTATGAATTCAGTTTTCTTTAGGTAGTTTTACTTTTAATGGCTTTGTGGCATATGCGTGCACGTCAGAAGATCACCAGTGCAGATACTGAATTGAAGTGCTTCACTAGAAACTTTGCAAATAAAATGAACTACCTGAAGGGTTTAAAATAAATATTGTATTTTTATTTACTTTCTTTAGAGTGATGAGTCCTTTGGAATTTGGTGTAGTACAAAATTCATTAAAAGGTGGATATTGGTAACAGTCTGGAGAAAAGTCAAGTAGTTTTCTTTTAAAGTAACACCATGGTAGGGATACTAGTAATCTCAGAAATTAGATTGATGTCAATCTATTGTATTTTTCTCAGCCCTTAGTAGGGTGAAAATAGCAGATGACATTAATTGCTTTCTCCAAATAGTTACCCCCCAAACTGGGATCAAAACACTTCTTCTATGTGCCCTATCCTTTCAGGAGGATGTAGGCGATCATGGCTTTCCACATCTCCCTATCCCTGGTAGCTCTTAATATGTTTTCTCCTGTTACTCCACGCAGCCCCCATTTCGTCATCCCCCTGATCAGGCCCTTCAACTATGTTATCCGCTGCCTTCCTCTGTCTTTTTTCCTTCTATCTGGCCTGTCAGGTTCTCCAAGCCCTCTTTTCTCATTGCATGTCCCAGGAACTTCAGTTGTTTCTTTCTGATGCTCACTATTAGTTTTCTTTTCAATGCCATTCTTTCCAAAACCTCGTCATTGCTCATATGTTCAGTGCATGATATCTGCAGCATCCTTCTGTAAAACCACATTTCCGCTGCTTCAAGTTTTTTTCCTCATCTTTGATGATATTGTCTAGCATTCACTGCCGTATTGAAGAACTGAAATCACATAGCAATCTAGTACTCTTCTTTGTTTCTAGTGAAATTTTCCTGTGTCTTAGTACTTTACTCAGCTTCTGGAACGTGTCCTTCGCCATGCCAATTCACCTTTGGATCTCTGTGTCGCACTTTCCATCTCCTGTTAGAATACTTCCTAAGTATTTAAATTTTTGTACTTGCTTTATTCTAGTGTCCTCCACCTGTATTTGGCATTTTGGGTTGCTCTTTTTGTTGATGAAAATGCATTCAGTTTTCTTGCTGTTTATTTGTAGTCCTTTTTTGTCACTCTCCTCAGCTACCTTCTGTAGGGGGTCTTGTAGTTTTCCTTCCGTGTCTGAAATCAGCACTGTCTCATCTGCATACCTTATGTTGTTCAAATTCCAGCCTCCGATAACAAAGCCTGGTGTAGCATCTAGGGTCCTCAAAATATTCTTGCTGTACAAGTTGAATGAGAATATAAAAATAGATTTTTATAGTAAAAATACGAGAAATACATTTTTGAAAAAAAAGAAAAATTATTACCAGCAATAAATTTGGCTCTCAACAAAAATCCTCTATACAAAAATACTGATATGCTGTAAAACAAAATAAACCCAACCTTGATCTATAAACTGACTAGCAGTATAGCCCGGCGTTGCTCGGGTGTAATGAAAACTTTAAAACTAATCCATGGTCCTGGAGCTAAGACTCTTTGGACGTTGGCATGAAAGACTAAAAAGCAATAGTTGTTTCCAGTTAAAGCGAAACCGTAGACTGAAAGAAAAATGAATGGATGTAAGTCAAATTTTGATTTCCTGGTATCGATATCAAATAAGATTTTTAGTCGTAAACTGAATTTTGAAGGCTAAATAAGTCCTCTGAGTAAATGGTGTCATGGCTGAGACTAAGAACTACAATTATACCTACTTAGAGCCAAACCCGAAGCAAAAACTAAAATAAAAAGGCTGAAAAAAATACAGACATACAGGCAAATAAACAGACACACACACAGACATCTTGCCTTATATATATATATATATATATATATTATCAATTTTCTGCACTATTGTAAGAACTGCAACCTTGAAACTTCTGAATATCGTTTCTTATGTCTTTGTCTATGAGTGTATCAAATTTGATTAAAATCGGACCACTCCTATAACCCGAGTTTCTCAATTATCGATTTTCAATATTTATCGGGTGTACCTCGACACAAACCCTAGCTAAGAACACTCGCAGATGCCTATAGTACAACTGTGTAAATTTTCAAGAAAATTGGTTCAGCCGTTTCGGAGTCTATAGGTAACGGACACACACACACACACACACACACAGACAAGTTTCCATTTATAAATAAGTTTAGATTAGATTGGATAGATTAGCTATCCTTCCAAAGAATACATATTCTATTCATATAAGCCTATCTTAAAAGTCTTGTCAGTGTTAAATAACCCACTTAGGTGTTGATATGCCATAAAACAAAATACACCCAAAACCTGATCTACAAACTGATTTCTTACACAAAATACATATTCTATTCATACAAACCTATCCTTAACATCTTGTTGGTATTAAATAACCCATTTAGGTGTTGATATACTGTAAAATGAAATAAACTAAACCAAACCAGCATGAAAATCTGACTAATCATGAGAAATTCATTACCAACTGAAAAGCAGTACCAAATTTACAGTTACTATTTGAAATGTAATAACTAGAAGAGAACTTAACTCTCGTCATCGACTTTTGATTTATCAGAAGGGTGATGTTTGGAGATATTTCATAGTAAAAAAAAAAAAGAAATTAAGTGTGGTAAATGTGTTATATTTTTTCTGTTTGGATATTTATTTTGATTTTTATATCCTCAGTGAATCTCTCAGTGAGTATCATAGAGTCATTGGAAGCTCCATGATCCTTTCATTAGCTGCATAGTATATACTTTATTAAGGCTACATGAGGAATTCAGAGTTCTCGTCCTAAATTAGTTGCCAATAAATGCTGAAGAGCTCAGTCTGCCTATTTACCCATAGTGGGAGGTTATGAATTTATAATTGTCTTCCTAGACTGGTTACCAACCAGGACTGTAGATCTCAATTTGTGATACTATTTTAACCATAGTAGGAGGTTATTTTACAATCTAAGAATATTTTCTGGCTTTAAATAACCCGAAAATGGTTGATAAGCTGTAAAAAAAATGAATAAATTCTGCTCACCAAAAACGCTGTTAAGATTTAATAAATATGGTCTGTAACTTTTGACAGGAAAGGCAAACTAGTGTAATATATGATGATCTTATCTACATAATATTTATTGTAACAATTTCCAGAAATGACTAAAATGTGTTACATTTTCTTTTTAAACTTTTATCTTATTTTTTATTTTCAATTTAGGCTTTATTCAAATCACCAGATGAGAAGAAAGATTTCTATGAATAAGCAATTTTCCTGAATACAAAATCCCGAGAGAAAAGTATTTGTCATCCCACAAAAGCATAATGTGAGTCAAGGTTGTTTATTCAATATTGGAAAATTGGTTGTCTACATAGTACAAAGCACAATTCTAGGTTATGTAACATTGGTTTTGGAAACTATCCACAGTGCAGCTTTGTCAGATTGAAGATACCAGGAAACGTCCTAACCATCCTCTACAAGGACCGTAAGAATGTGATGTCGGAAATACCCTGACCATATAGTTGAGCAACTTTGCTAAATGCTAGACATATTTTTCATGAGGAATGTAAGGACAAAATTTGCATCAAATTTATACCTTTGCTTAGAAATTTTCAAAAAAACTATCAGAGATTAAAACTTGCAGAAAACATACAAATTTATCTCACAAACTATTGCTACCTGTACCTGTTGCAGCATTCACATTGTTAGTGGAGCCGGCTCTTACAAATGAACCTGCTGCATGTAAACGAAACCTAAATAAGTATAGCAGATATATTCATTTGGATGTGCAAATTCATAGTTGAAGTTTCAGTGGGCATTTAAATTCACAAGCCATTTCCTCAGCCTCATGTATACCTGCACTTTTTTTTAGGATAGTGAAATCTGGTTTGAATTCATTTTTCTTCTCCTAGACTGGTTTCCTTCTAAGACTATAGAACCCAGTCTGTCCTGCTATTTGAACCATAGCTGGTGGGACATGGGAAGAAGTGGATTCATAACTTTCCCAAGGGTATTATACACATAAAAAAATATAATAAACTTGGACTGGGATTCCAACTTGATTCACAGATTCCTCAATCCAAGCCCCTAACCATTACTTCATTTTGCCTGTAATTTATTGATAAATTTTTTGAGCTTTTTAATTTCATTAAAAACTGCAAACAGATTCACTCTGAGAATTAGAAAAGAATATTTACCAAAATTTCAGCTGTGAAATACAAAATGGAATCTTGTATTAAAGAAAAGTCTTTTACTTGTGAGATCTGTAGAGCAGGCTTCTTGAATCATTCAATTCTGAAACAACATATGAACACACATCTTGAAAACAAATCTTTTCATTGTGAAATATGCAAAGAGCAGTTTTCTAAAAGTTCTTCACTTAAACAACATATACGAATTCACACTGGAGAGAAACCTTTCCAATGTGATGTTTGTACTGCAGAATTTTCCATGAATTCTAATCTCAAAGTTCACATGAGAATCCACACTGGAGAGAAACCATACATTTGTGAGGTTTGTGGATCAAAATTTTCTCAGAGTTCAACTCTCAAAACACATGTGCGAATACACACAGGAGAAAAACCTTTTGAATGTAATGTTTGCAGAAAAAATTTTGCTCATAATTCAACACTTGCACAACACATGCAATCCCACACAGGTGAAAAACCTTATGCTTGTGACATTTGTGGAGCCAGATTTACTAAGAGTTCTAAAGTTAATCGACACATGCAAATACACACTGGTGAAAAGCCTTTCCAGTGTGATATATGTGGTGCAAAATTTTCTGAAGGATCAAAAATAAAGCAACATATGCATACTCACACAGGAGAAAAACCTTTTACTTGTGACATCTGTAAAAAAACGTTCTCTCGCAGTTCAACTCTTAAAGATCATATGAGGATACACACTGGAGAAAAACCTTTTGGTTGCATGGTTTGTGGAGCCAAATTTTCACATAACTCATATCTTAAAAAGCACATGTTCTTACATGCTGGAGACAGTCCTTATGTGTGTGAGGTTTGTGGTGCGAAATTTTTTGAGAAGTCAAAGGTGAAACAGCACATGTTAACACACACTGGAGAAAAACCTTACATCTGTGAGATTTGTGGGATAAACTTTTCTGAACAGTCAAAAGTTAAATGTCACATGCAAACACATACTGGAGATAAACATTTCACATGTGAAACTTGTGGAATTGAAATATTCAAGAAATTGGATTTTAGAAAACATATGCAGATGCATTCTGAAGTTAAACTTTTATTATGAAAATTTTTGAGTAATTTCTCTCACCACAGTTAAGGTTATTTGTTAAACAGCATCATCAACACTACTTCAACTTGAAGGTTCACTGTGTAGCGGGCTTACGACCATATCATCTTGAATACACCGGTTCTCGCTCAATTACCGAAGTTAAGCAATGTTGAGCCTGGTCAGTACTTAGATGGGTGACTGCTTGGGAATACCAGGTGCTGTAAGCATTTAGTGACGGATGTGCGTTGTGGTGCAGTGGATATCGGCTCGGAAAGAGAAATCGGTGAGCCAAGTTCGAATTCCAGTTGAATCCCCTGCATTCACTTCAGCACTGGTATCCTTGGGAAAGGTATTAATCCATTCCTTCCCTTCAATTATGGGTTAAATAACAATGGTACGACTTGGGGACCCTGCCCTTAAAAACAAATCCCAATGAATCTTGATACTCGAAAAGAAAAAAGTATTACTAGACACAAAACTTATATAAAAAAACAGCAATAAATTGTTGAAAGAAAAAGGTATTACCAGCAATGAATAAATAAAAATTTAGTTGGCAATAAATGACCCGCCGAGGTTGATATGCCATAAAAACTAAACAACCAATCACTGTGTAGCACTGTTGCTGCTTGCTTTGCTGAATGCCATCCTTACTTTGGTCTGTGTCTTGCAAGTCCATTCTGTACCAGCCCTATATTGCTACGTTGTGTTTCAGTATTTGAAGGAATGTTGGTGAAGAACTGTTGAAGATCAGGTCTGACTCCTCTCTGTCATAACCATGCTTATAAAAGACTAGTTACCTACATCACTAATAAACTTAATTAACTTTAACAACACTCATTAACAAGTATTTATGATTAAGATCATGAATACATGAACAAATATTTGAAGAAGTTTCTCCATATAAGGAATTCTTGTGTTGGGCACCCCAAGGTCACATAATGGTTAGCAATCTTGTCTCACTAGAATCATGACAGTTGAGAAATAAGTTCAATCCTCACTGGGTGTCTCATACTTTCAGCCTTGTGCTCCATCTAAGCTATGCTTAGAAAATAAAAGGGCACCTTGAGGTGGTATAATGGTTAGCAAGCTTGTCTCATTAGAATCATTACAATTGAGTTGTGAGTTTGATCCTGACTGGATGTCCCATACTTTTGACCTTGTGCCACATCTAAGCTGTGCTTAGAAAATCACTATAAGGAATTCTTGTGCTGGGAATAAGAGGTTGACTGGCAGCTTATTGTTAAACAGCTCAGGGTCATTAACATTTTTAAATAAAAGCATCTGATTGAGAGAGTTCAAAAAATTGGCATTGATAAAATAGATTTTTAGCTGATTGAGGTACTCCAGTCATCCAGCAGGGAGAGTGTTGGTCTTCTAACAGCAAGACCAGCTCAATCTTACTTCTGCTCTATTGCCAACTGCTTTCATGGGGGTGCAAATCCCAATTGTACTGCTCTGATTGGCTAGCTAATAATAATGTTTGATCAATGGTCTTTTGTTATACACATCAAAAAGGAGGAAGAAAAGCCCCAATATGATTGGTGGTCCAATCAAAATAATGGCCATGTGTCAGTATCAGAAAGGAGACAAGATGCTCCATCCCAGCTCTTCTTTAATTAGCAGGCTAATCAAAATTTGGCCTTGTTTCACATATCTACTTTGAGTAGAATATTTTCTATATTCCAGAATTACACCATCATTTGACCTGATTATCACAGGTGTGATCATCACCTCTAACTAGTGTCGTATCCCTGATCAAAACAAATGACTACAGTTCCTGGGCAACAATGACTCAACCTCTTCCAAGTGAATGCTGAGATAATGTAATATAATATTCATAAGTCAATTTTGAAAATTAAATATTATTTATTTTTATCTGAATATATAGCCTTTAAATTGTAAATTTAAATTGAAAAAAACTGACCTGTAAGTGGCATAAGTTTGAGAATTCATTTCTATAAATTATTTGAATCAAATGACTATTCTGGAACTTGCCTTTAATCACACTGAGCGATTCATTTAAAATTTGTTTCATTGACAATTTTGAAAATTTAATGTATTTAAATTTGAATTGTTGACATTATCCTTTTTACTCATTCGTGATGTTATCAAAAGTTTAATAAAAAAACTATTTTTGTGATTTCACAAAATTTCAGTACAAATAAGTATCACCATGTGTCAGTTAATCTGCTTAACCTCATGTTACAATGTAACAATTCATCTACCTTCACTATATAGCAATCTGCCCCATCATGTTTGCATGTGGCAATTAACCTACCTTCTATCTATATCCTTTCATATCACCATGTGACAATTAATCTGCTTTCTCCTGTGCCATGTGGCAGTCTACCCTTTCATGTTTGCATGTGCTAATTAACCTCCCTACCTTCTCCTATCACCATGTGGCAGTCTGCCCTATCATGTTTGCATGTGGTAATTAACCTCCCTACCTTCTATCTATACCCTCTCATATCACCATGTGATAATCTGTCTCTTCCTGTACCATGTGGCAGTTTTCCTCGCCATGTTTGCATGTGGCAATTAACCTACCTTCTATCTATACCCTTTCATATCACCATGTGACAATCTGCTTTCTCCTGTACCATGTGGAAATCTGCCTTATCATGTTTGCATGTGGTAATTAACCTCCCTACCTTCTATCTATACACTTTTATATCACCATGTGGCAGTTAATATGCCTTGTCTTCTATCTTCTGTTTGCATGTGGCAAATTAGTGGCCATCAAATTTCAAGCAAGCAATGTGACACTTATCTTAAGTAAAGCCATTTTGCCTGTCAACCATCCGTGTTATAAAACCTATCATCTCCAACAATTTTCCAATTTTTGAGGGTATTTGACTAAATAAATGACAGAATCTGTTAAGAAGTTATTAACATATCCAACACTGTTTGGGACCTAAAGCCTCTTTGAATATTTTTTTGTTTAAATAAAATGTTTTGGTTGATCCATTCTTTAGTTTCATGTTTGGTCCCAGACTTTTGGATGCTAAGAAAAAAAATGTTGTTTGAACAACTTCCCCTATTCATTTGATCTTGCTGTGTGTGACTTTTCTTTTTCCAAAGCTCAAGGGGAATCATTTTGAAGGCATGGACACCATCAAGAGGGCCATAACAATGTAGCTGAGGGCGTCCAAGAAGAATCCGTCCAGCAGTGCATATGAACCAAGCAGAGAAGGATGGAAAAGTGCCTTAAACTCAAGGGGAATTACTTTGAAGGGGAAACCATGTAGTTTGTTGTTTGGAATTGAAATACATTGTTTGTGACAATAGTCCTGTTGCCTTTTCAGATATATCTCATATGATAGAATAAAAAACAAATAGAAAACCTTTATCATTCTAAGAAGTTTTGCTTTTGTGACTTAGAGAGAGAGAGAGAGAGAGCACCCCCACTCCAGGTAGATCGATTAATTAGCAGTTCTAAAAGGTCTAAGACGAAGATATTAATTAGTGGGATAGTAGAAATCCCAGAGTAACACCAGAGATAAGTTTTTTGTTTGTTTTTTTTGTTTTTTTTTAATAATTATTTCTGGTGTTATGTTATTATGAGGTGAAATAATTCCAGAATGATTAACAGACTGGTTCATTAAGTAAAGTTTATAATAAATAGTGATTTTGTAGAAATTGTGATAAATGGCGAATTGTATTGTGGGTGGTCTGAAAGACGAAAATCCTACCAAGTCCGCAGATGAGACGAGTGGTTTTGGCAGGATTCAGGTGGCAACTGTCTGCGAAAAGACTCCGGGAAACTCTGAATTCATTTTTAGTACCACTTGAGAAATAGTCTCCCGCAGAGATTTGGCGATTAAGTGAACATGCTTGGTGGTCAAGGCGATTTTCATATTAAAATTAGTGGGCAGCGCCTAAACATTTTTTTAGCCCTGCCCCGTCCCGCTCTATATAAGCGGTCTGCAGTGTGGAAACAGGTACAGAAGAGCAGTTGGGCAGAGATCAGCAGAACAAGGCGAAAATGGTTGGGTGAATTTGCTCTGTGGTTGTCAGGCACCCAGAAGTACGAACCGAACTACGAGACAGATGAAATCTGTACAAGTCTAACTCTGTCAACAAAGCCGAGGAGAGAAACTTATGTATGGGGGATAGATGAAGAACTATGTAATTACCTCCCTTACTTCTATCCCATAATAATTCTTTCATTTGCCAGCATATTTCATACAGGAAATTTCCCTGTGCCTCTAGTACAAATACTTTCACGGCTTCTGCTCCGATGAACTTAAATCACTGGTGCCCTCTAGGTATGAATTTACACGAGCTACTAGATTAGCAACTAGGACCCACCCTTTTACAGTGAAACAGATAAAATGTAACTGCAGTTTCTACTCCAACAGCTTCTTTTCTTGCACTTCCTGCAGAATTCCTTTCCATATACTTGCTTCCCCGACAGGTAAATCTGACTGAAGGTGCTTTTTCTCTATCTGTTACCTTCTGACCCAAACGAGTGCATCTCGTTAAAACACTTTGTATTTGTGTAAATTCTTTGGTAGTGACATAATTGAACAGGTGAAGAGGCTCATCCCTTGTTTCCTGTTTAGGACGCGGTTTCCGATTTTCTCTTTTTCCAAACTTCTCACTTTTTTTTTTCAATTGGAGTAGATAGACTAAACTATCGCCCGGTTCACACTCCACCCACATCTATTGAACAGGTGAAGAGGCTCATCCCTTGTTTCCTGTTTAGGATGTGGTTTCCGGCTTTCTCTTTTCCAATCTTTTCACTATTCCGTAGCCCCCTGCACATCAGTGGCGTTACTGCCTTGCTCGGGGTGATACGATTAAAAAAAAAAATATAATAACATCATAGATATCTGCATATTTAAAAAATTTTCAGAATCAGTTTTAACTTTCTTTTTAATCAAACTTAATAATTCTTTTCCGTTCCAAAAACCTTGTCGTTAAGTGAGAAATTATTCTAGACAGAAATTATTCTAGACAGCTATTTCAGGCATAATGCGCGGTGTATTTGCTTTGTGCCAACAAGCTTCAGATAGATGTAATGTTACTATTAATGTTACCATTTGTACCATTTCTATCAGACAAAATGCGTTTATAGGATACAAACCCTTTATCATCCAACAGTTAACTAAAACACACAAAGTAAAACTGCACACCCGCAAAATCGGATTCAAACGTTTTGGAAAAAACCCTGACCAAGGCAAATTTCACAACTCAGTGTGAAAAGAAAAACTCTGGATCCTGATTGGATAGGAAATCGAAAATATGATATATGACGTCAGTCAAATTTTTTTTCATATCTAAAGAATAAAATGCCTACTGAAGCCGGTCACATGACAAATCCACTACTTAAACCACATTTGGTGACCGGTCAAGTACAGTAAGAATGGGAGCGGTATCTGATAGTATCTCACAATGTAAGGAAGACATTTCAAGCTGACTCGGTCACGTCTTGCCTTTACTGCGAATTTTATTTTCTTCATTTTCACTCCACGCAGTCAAAGAGAACAACAACAACAAGTACAATTTCTTTATTTGTTTTACCTTCTCTCTCAATCTGTCACCAACCTACCAAAAGGAGGCAAAAACACAAGAATTTAAATTCTGCTACTATCAAACATTAAACTTCTGTGGGACATTTCAAATACTTACATTTCTCTTTGAACAATTTTAACTCCAAAGCTGCATGCATTTTCACAATGAACATTTTTCGGCGGACCTGAACGAGACTACCACCATCTTTAAATTTGTTGTTTGTCGTTTTTTTTTTTTTTTTTTTTTTTTTTTTTTTTTTTTTTTTCAGAGCTGTCTTACTGATTATTACATAAAGTTTCCGATTATCAAAAAAATTGGAAAAATTTCAATATTTAAACAATTTTAGGGGTGCTCAGTTTCTCATACAATCGATCCTCCATTTTGGAACCACTCGCGTTGGGGGCGCTTTGTTTTTTGTTTTGCTTTTTGGGATGAGTTGTTGCTCTTGTTTTTGTCTTTTTTAAGTTTTCTTCAGTTCTTACGATGACATCTTCCTCGGAAACTCCAAGAATCGCTTTATTCTATTCTTCACTAGAACTGATAACCCACTATACATGAACTGGAAGTGTTGCTTATTTTTTGATGTCCTTGCAGTTGTGGCTGGAACCCTTTTCTGCACGAATAGTGATTTTCTTCCAGTATAGATCCCAGCGATTTCATTGTTTATCATCCGACTGACCTGAGGGACTCGAAAACTGCTATTCGGATCAAAAATTCACAACGTGGCGAATAGCGGTGGTCCCTTCATCTCACCAGGGAAACAGGACATAGAAAGCCGCAGCTGGGCTGGTGTCACGTTTGATTTCATTCTTCCTTGTTTCTATTTGCTCTTTATGTAAAAAATATTTTTCTGTATTTCAATCGAATGGTAATTATTTTTAATATTTTATTGAAAAATATTTTCTCGGTTGAAATTTTTTCAATTATAAGCTTTTGTCGCTATTATTAAAGCGAATTTTTTGTATTTAAATGATATAAACGCTTAATACTGATGGCTTTGGGAGTTATTCCAAAAATTCCTTATTTGGAATATGAGCGTTTTTTTTTTGTTTTTTTTTTGGGGGTATTATTCCAAAAATTCCTTATTTGGAATATGGGCGTTTTTTTTTTGTTGTTTTTGGTATTATTCCAAAAATTCCTTATTTGGAATATGGGCGTTTTTTTTTTGTTTTTTTTTGTATTATTCCAAAAATTCCTTATTTGGAATATGGGCGTTTTTTTTTTGTTTTTTTTTTTTGGTATTATTCCAAAAATTCCTTATTTGGAATATGGGCGGTTTTTTTTGTTTTTTTTTTGGTATTATTCCAAAAATTCCTTATTTGGAATATGGGCGTTTTTTGTTTGTTTTTTTTTTGGTATTATTCCAAAAATTCCTTATTTGGAATATGGGCGTTTTTTTTGTTTTTTTTTTGGTATTATTCCAAAAATTCCTTATTTGGAATATGAGCGTTTTTTTTGGTATTATTCCAAAAATTCCTTATTTGGAATATGAGCGTTTTTTTTTTGTTTTTTTTTTGGTATTATTCCAAAAATTCCTTATTTGGAATATGGGCGTTTTTTTTTGTTTTTTGGTTCTAAGTACTAATATGAATATGTTCTCTGAAATGAATGCTTCCGTAGACATATGCACTAATTTCAATATCTGGCGCAATCTGGAAAAAATGATCGTTTGCAAATTTTTTTGTTTGCGTAAGCTTGTCAAATTAAACTCAGAATAATCTGAGTGCCATAAATTAACAGGCGTATTCAGATTTTCTCTGGTTTCTTCATATTCCGAATGAAATCGTAATTTTCTAAGAAGCGAAATTTATTCGCAACTTAATTTTATGAATAGAGAGGTAGAATTATTGTAAATCGCTATATAGACGTATTACAAATGCCCTCTATATCAATATTTATACATATTAACTGTGTTAATATGTAATTTATTTCAAGTTAAAATTATTGTTTTCATAACTTCAATGTAAATAGCTTTTTAGACTTTCAGCCTATAATATAAAGTCACTTAAATATTTAAATAATAGGGTGAATATAACCCCTTTGTTTACATTTGCATATTCAGTTTACGAATATATATTATTTTAGAAAAAACATCAGTAAAGTTTTTTTTTTCTATGTGTAAACTCTTTAATATAATATAGCTCAAAATTAAATATTGAGCTTTTAATAATACTGTCTTTTTGATCAGTAAAAGACAATGTAATGTTTCCGTTTTAGTAATTAACGGAAAAATTATCAGCTGTAATACAACCAGTTAAAGGGAAATAACTTACACCATTTCAGTAAGTCTTTCTTAACTAATTATAAGATTTAATTTTTCGTAAACATTTGTGAAAATCTGTTAAAACGTCTTATGCATTCGCCTGACTTTTCTATGACACTGTCAGCTCTCTGCTTCCGAGCAGAGAGCACAAACCCAGTCGTTATTCCGCCGAAGGGTAGAACCACGACTGGGGAAAAATACAGACATTTGGCCCGGTTATATGGCCGGGAATACCCACTATAAAATGACCACGTGTCACATCTGGCCTTGCGTGGGAAGACTAGTAAATACGGAAAATCTGTTAAAACGTTTATCGTACTAGCATAAAGGACCTTTTATGCAGATAATCTAGTGTATATTATTGTTCTTTTAAGATTAATAAAGTTTGTTTTTTGAATTAGACTCTTGGAATTTATAATTCTTATTTCGATAACGGTAACAGAAAATTCCTAAAACCACAGAGAATTTATTTTTTGTAATTAATTTCCTTTCATTCTGCAAAAAGAATATTTTTTTTATTTATCCTATCATTCTGTTGGATTCTGATGCATATTTGTTCTGTATTTGATCCCAATTCATATAGCTGAAGAATTCATAGGCCAACCAAGATATAAATATAAGGAAATCAGTATACACCTGACGAAGGCTGGAGAGCACAACGACCGAAACACTGTAATAACAACAAACATGAAAATAATAGTCCAAATATAATTAGTGTAAATAATACTAAAAATAGATAAGTTTGGTAAATTTTCGTTTTGGGTCTCGAAGGCTTTTATTCGTCCAAATTTTTCCAAAATAGCTTTATTTCCATGCAAATGTATATGCTGAACTCAAATCAACAATTAGTTATTGAAGAAAACTACCTTTATTAATGTTAGCGACCAGAAAAAATCGAACTTCTCGATCTTTTTGTCCCCATTATCGACTTACATTCGCTGCTGAATGGTTTTAGGGGTAGGAAGAAAAGTTTGACCTATTTACTTCCTTTACTGTAAATTCTTTGCAGAAATTACCACGCGACTTTTTTTTTCGCTACTCAATTTCAGTAGAAAGTTGCATGTATTTGCGTGTTCTGTTTTCCTTTTTTTTTGTAATTAATTTGTTTTTTTTTTGGGGGGGGGTACTTAATTTCAGAAGAAAGTTAACTTTCAAATATATGAAAATAAGTGATAAGTGTAGTTTTACTTAATCTTAAAGTTAAATTTCTTTAAAAAAATCTATATTTTCATATATTTGAAAGTTAACTTTCTTCTGAAATTAAGTACCCCAAAAAAAAAAACACGCTAATACACGCAACTTTTTGAAAACTACTGCATTTTTTAAAAACTGTCAATGTCATTTTCCCATTTTTTAAACTTTTAACTTTCTTTCCATTTGATTTAATTATTGTTTCATTTTCAATGTTAATTATAAAAAAATGCTTTACTTTACTACTTATTTTGTTCTTTTTGTTATTTATAATTTATAAGTTTTTCATATATTTGAAGGTTAAGTAAAACTACACTTAACACTTATTTTCATATGTTTGAAAGTTAACTTTCTTCTGAAATTAAGTACCCCCCCGCCCAAAAAAAACAAACAAAAACCAAAATACATGCAATAATTTGAAGGTTAATTAAACTACATTTATCACTTATTTTCATCTATGTGAAAGTTAATTTTCTTAAAAAAATTTCTATATTTTCATTTATTTGAAAGTTAACTTTTGTCGGAAATTAAGTAAAACTACAGTTATCACTTATTTTCATATTTTTGAAAATTATAAAAAAAGGCAACAAAAAAGAAAATGGAAAAAAAAAACACGCAACTTTCTGCTGAAATTGAGTACCGAAAAAATCGCGTATTAATTTCACTAAAGGAAGTAAATAAGTCAAAATTTAAAGGAAGTAAATAGGTCGAAATTTGTTTCCTCCGCCGAAAGTCATTCAGCAGTGAATAACGTGTCAGTGTGACAGTAGTGGGTGATAAAAAGAGCGAGATGAAGTTCGATTTTTTTTTCTGGTCGTTAACATCAATAAAGGTAGGTTTCTTCAAAGACTAATTCTTGATTTGAGTTTAGCATATACATTTGAATCGAAATAAGGCCATTTTGGAAAAAATTAATAGGATAAAAGCCCTCGGTACCTAAAACAAAAATTTATCGTAAGTTTATACTAGCATTTCCCAAATTCTTTTTAACATTTACTCCCTATATTCTCAGGCTATATCTTTATCTCGGCCATACGTGATGCATACTTGGGCGATCATGTCTTGAAAGAGACATGACTGACTAGGCAGAAGATTTTCCTACAGTAGGTTGCCATTACTTTCTGCGATAAACTGGTTGACAACCTGCTATTCAACCCATAGCTAGAGGGAGAAGAGATAGGTTATATATTATATTACTATATTAATAAGTAGTAATTAGTGGGGATCAGTTTATTACTTCATGACAATAGAAAACAGATCCCTCACTTTAGGCCCAACAGAAGAGTTAATTGTATTAGTTTTCCATTATATTATTTTGTACTAATTCTAGGAGAATCAGTTTATTACTTCATAACAATGGAAAACTAATCCCCCACTTTATGCCCAGTAGACGCTTTACGTTTCCAACTAGTCAGTAAAGTGCCATAAGTGAGACATGCTTAGGTGATCATGTCTTTTTCTAGACCTGACAAACTGGACAGAAGATTTTCCGGCAGTAGGTTGCCATTACTATCTATAGTAGACTGGTTACCAACCAAGGCTATAACATCTAATCTGTCTTTTTAATTGACTTGTAGTTGAAAGAAAGAGACGGATTAATAGCTTTTTTAGGGTATTTGTGCGTAAGTGAATGCATTTAAATATTTGAATGTAAAGCTCAGCTTAGATGTGATACAAGACCCACAGTATGGAGCACCCAGTGAGAATCGAACTCACTATTCAGTCGTAATTAAACTCATGAGACAAGATTGTTAACCATTACTAGGTGCCCAAATAATTTTCTAAGCGTAACTTATCTACTTGGAACGACAAATCGTGGTGCCGAGTTCGAAATCCAGTTGAATTCCTTGCATTTACTTACGCGTCTCTTCCCTTCAGTTATGGGTTAAATAACAGGACAGATTGGGTTCTATAGCCTTGGCTGGCAACCAGTCTACCATAGAAAGCAATGGCAACTTACGGCGGGATAATCTTCTGCCTAGTCAGCTATGTCTCTTTCGAGACATGATCGCCCAACACGTGTATCACGTATGGCACTGAACTGACTTACTGAATATGATAGTTGGAAACAATTAAAACTTCTACTGGGCATAAAGTGGGTGATTTGTTTTCTATTGTTATGAAGTAATAAACTGATCCCCCACTAATGTAATATAATCTATCTCTTCTCTCTCTCCAGCTATGAGTTGCAGGACAGATTGGGTTCTGTAGACTTGGCTGGCAACCAGTCTACCACAGAAAGCAATGGCAACTTACTGCGGGATAATCTGCCTAGTCAGTCATGTCTCTTTCGAGACATGAGCGTCCAAAGCGTGTATCCCATATGGCATTTAACTGACTGTTACTCATTCTCATAGACTGAAAATCTTCATGGATGTTTTTATGTGCCAAATCTATTCAGGATAATGGCTCTCCACAACTTCCTGTTCTTTGTAGCTCTTAGTAACACATACTTTCTGAAGTTCGACGTGGCAGTTAGGAAGCTTCTTTCGCCATGTCAGTTACTACTGTGGATTCAATCCTCACTAGGTGTCTATATTTTTGGCCTTCTGCTACAAATGTTATTCTTAGAAAATTGTATTAGTTTTTGATTATATTATTTTGTTCTAATTCTAGGGGGATCAGTTTATTATTTCATGTGAATAGAAAACTGATCCCCTACTTTATGACCAGTAGAAGCTTTAATTGTGTTTCCAAATAGTCAGTAAAGTGCCATAAGTGAGACACGCTTAGGTGATCATGTCTCAAAAGAGACATAACAAACTGGGCAGAAGATTATCCCGCAGTAGTTTGCCATTGCTTTCAGCGGTAGACTGGTTACCGACCAAGGCAATAGAACCTAATCTGTCCTGCTATTTAACCCATAAATGGAGGGAAAAGAAACAGATTAATACCTTTCCCTGGGGTATTTGCGCATAAGTGAATGGAAAGATCCCTATGTAAAAATACTTCTATCTTTCTCTTACACTCAGTGCCATAAGTTAAGATATTCCTAGATAAACATCCATGCTATATCGCTAGATCAACAAACCTGTACCCTTTGTCCCTGCAGACATTGATTTTTGGCAATTTTTAATGTTAATGCCCCCCAAAACCCCAAAAATTGATGTGTCAAATGGATGGTAATTCCCTTGACATTACATTGTTTTTATGACCCCCTTGACAACGTTTGTTTTTAACAGTGTTGATTTATATTTTGATAAACTCCAAACATACAAAAACGGATTTATGTAACAGATAGATAGATAGATAGATAGATAGATAGATAGATATGAACGGACTGAGATAGATAGATAGATAGATAGATAGATAGATAGATAGATAGATAGATATGAACGGACTGAGATAGATAGATAGAGAGAGAGAGACCCCCACCCCGTGGAATTATTAATCAACACTTCTAAAGGCGTGAGATGAAATTACTAATTAGTTGGGTAGAAGGGATTCCGGAGTAATATCAGAAATAAGCTTTTTTTATTATAATTATTTCTGGGTTGAGTTATTGATTAATTAATTGTAATAATTTTGGAGTGATTAGCGGAGAGGTTCGTTAAATAAAGTTCAGGATAAACGGTGATTCCGCAAAAAAGTATGATAAATGCTGAATTGGATTTCTTTGGTCGTCTGAAGAACCAAATCCGTCCAAGTCTGCAGACGAGATAAGTGGTTTTGGCAAGACTTAAGTGGAAATTCTCTTCGAAAAGACAACGGGGAACTCCAAATTTATTTTTAGTAGCACTTGAGAAATAGTCTCTCACAGAAATTCAGAGATTAGGCGAACATGCATGGTGGTCAAGGCGATTTCTATATTAAAATTAGTGGGAGGCGCCTTAACATTGTTTAGTCCCACTCCATTCTATATAAACAGTCTGCACGCTGGAGTAGAGTAGATGGGTGCAGATCGATAGAGATCGAGCAGAGATGAGAGATCGACAGAACGCGGGAAAACGGTTGGGTGAATTGGCTGGTCTAGTCTGTGGTTGTCAGGCATCAAGAAGTCCGATCAGAACGAAGGGACAGATAAAGCCCGAACGAATCTATGTCAAGAAAGCCGAGAAGAGAAACTGCTATGTTATCATGAATAGACAAAGAATCATGAAATTACCTCCCTTAGATCAGTGGGAGTTATACCTGACTGGAGGCGTCTTTCTCTCGTTAAAACACTTGTGGGGGATTTGGTATTTGCTGGGTTGTATGTGCTTCCGTATTTTACGGGTCTGGCTTTCTAGATTATTTCCCCCACAAATACAACACTCTGTTTTACAATCGCGCAAAGTGAAAGGAATAATTCACAACGGACATTAAACAACAAACAATTTATTATGTGAAAAATAAAATGGTACGTGGAAACAAACAAAATACATGATGCGAAAATTGCCTTTTGGGAAATAAAACTTGGCAAGAAGTTAAATTTGTTCAAAGATGTGTATAAGTTTACATTAGCAGAGTCCGTAAATAAGTCTTTCCTACTTACATTTAGTTCATTTCAGGTGGCGACAGCGTGTCGCGTTGCTGAAAGAAAGTTCGTCGGTTTTTTCTTTTCAAGGTCCTCGGAGCTAGGTCATGAACTTTGGCGTGGAAGAAATGACTTGGCCGGACAAAGTATCGGTGGCATGCGGACTTAATGGTCAGCTTGGTGACTGACCTTTTTTTCTAACTGTGTGTATTATATACATTAATAGGGGATCAAAGAATCTTCCTAACATTAGGGTGTGAAAACATTTATTGACCAATCAGATTTATTATTTTACTATTTTGTTTTGGGGCCTAAATATTTTTGTGTTAATTTACCTCCGATCCTATTTTTCTAGAATGTTCTTATTCTAAGTTTTTAGCTGATTGGTTGAGAAATATAAAAATGTAATCTAAATTCTACTGCCGTTTTGATCCAATTTTTCTAGAATGTTCTTATTGTGATTTCCTGTTGCTTATTTTAATAGAAAGAAAAAAATATGTATCCCATACACTTTGTATTCGTGTAATTTCTTTGATAGCAAGATAAAAGCAGTAGTCTTTAAAAACTATTTGTACAAAAACTATCTTTTTCTTATTTTGCACGAATAGTGATTTCTTTCAACATGGAACCCCGTTATTTCATCCTGTACCATTGGACCGTCCTGAGGGACCCGGAAACTGCTATTCAGATCAAAAATTCACAACGTGTCGAGGAGTGGTGGTTCCTTCAGCTCACTAGAGGAGGACCGAGTTGTTTTAAATTTTAAAAACGGCAAACGCGCAGCGGACGGTGAGATGTCTCTCTACTGCAGAGTGAGAGTACATGCAATTTTCCGCCTCTCGACCGGACGGGGCCCCGAGACAAGGTATCTCGAGGCCGCAATGTGCGTTCGAGGTGTCGATGTTCACTGAGTCCTGCAATTCGCATCAGTTCTCGTGGGTGGACG
This sequence comes from Ascarosepion bandense, assembly GCA_037127315.1. Classification (NCBI taxonomy): domain Eukaryota; kingdom Metazoa; phylum Mollusca; class Cephalopoda; order Sepiida; family Sepiidae; genus Ascarosepion; species Ascarosepion bandense. The sequence continues at coordinate 7,518,467 of JBBBDQ010001031.1, read as the reverse complement.
AGCCGGAGAGACCGGACATAGCTGCCGGCGGCAGGGTTTTTATGTTAGATTTATACATTTTCTTTATTATTCAGAAATGATAATGATATTAAACACTATTTGTCTATACTTCTGAGATGAGATAGTTAAGTGCCATATGTGATACACTCTTGGGCGATCATGTCTTAAAAGAGACATGACTGACTGGGCAGAAGATTATCCCGCAGTAGGTTGCCATTACTTTCTGCGGTAGACTGGTTGTCAGCCAAGACTATAGAACCCAATCCTTCCTGTTATTTAACTCATAACTGGAGGGAGAAGAGATAGATTATATTACATTATTATGTGTAACTAATGGGGGATTAGTTTATTACTTCATAACAATAGAAAACCGATCTCCCACTTTATGTCCAGTAGAAGTTTTAATTATGCTTCCAACTATTATATTCAGTCAGTCAAGTGCCATACGTGATACATGCTTTAGGTGATCATGTCTCCAAAGAGACATGACTGACTAGGTAGAAGATTATCCCGCAGTAAGTTGCCATTACTTTCTGCGGTAGACTGGTTGCCAGCCAAGGCTATAGAACCCAATCTGTCCTGTTATTTAACCCATAACTGGAGCGAAGAGACTGATTAATACCTTTCTGTGCGTAAGTGAATGCAAGGAATTCAACTAGAATTTGAACTTGGCTCCCCGATTTCTCATTCTAAGCTGACATTCATAAAGTATTTTGGTTGTTGTATTCTTCGGCCTTCTTCAAGTGCTAGGAATTTCAAACCAAACCTTTTATCATGATCACTGGGGTTTATCATTCTCATTCTATGTGCAATGCTACGTTCGGTAGCCATGCAGTTATCTCCCTTTAACTTAACTCTCTAAGTTATTTGTTCATCACTGCTGAACTCACAACTCTTTGGGTCAAGTCACTGGAACTAACGAATGTCTATATCCAGTGGATATAGACATTGTAAATATGGCAATAAA